>VIBL01000032.1:2400000-3000000 GCA_008271625.1 Lutraria rhynchaena | reverse complement strand
GAACAACAAAGATTCATATTTCATATCAAGACAAGAACTGGAACATTTATACATGCGTACAGTCCATTTTAGGTAGCTTTCATCTTCACCAAGTCACCATGTCAGCTGCAATACTTATTGAACCCAGGGTAAAATATGAAAACGTTAAAACTGAATTCATCCATATCAAAGATATCAATTTTTATGCAAAAATATACCCATCTTAGATATTGAGACAGGACAGTTAAACTAGTATGATTTATTTACAGTAGTATTTACGATAAATTACACATTTTCATGCTTAATTTACAGTCAATAAATGGAGATTATCACCTCGAAGTACGAAATCTCTCACCACAATCTATAAGCTTCTGTCAGGATTATAAATGTGGAATTTGAACAATCCAAATATACTGTTCCTTATCAATGAAATACATTTCTTTTTTTAAAGATATATGCATTCATAATCTCTGACAAGACGATCAAATGTTTCATCAGCTTATAACATATCAGTTATTATATAATATTATCTAAAAAATTACAAGGTTAGAATCCCTAATCTATGAAAATTCAGCAAGTGATTAAGCAATTAAATTATTCTAAATCATTTGCTAACATGAAACAAAACTACTAGTCTTTTATGTTAGGTAGTCCTTATTAACAAGCGGTCCCTATTCAAAACAGGTTCTTATTCACATGTGATCCATATTCACAAGTGGTCCCTATTCACATGTGATCCCTATTCACAAGTGGTCCCTATTCACAGATTTGATAGCATTTGATCAGCACTCATATTAATAACTGCATTAAAAAGCTTCAGAATAATGATTAATAATTGATATTTAACTGATAGTAAAGTGAAAAATCTTGTCATATAAGTGGATGTACAGACAAGTTCTAAGTGAGCTCTGTTTTTCTTATTTATAATCATGTTTAATAGTGTCAGTTAGTACTAGCGTCCACTTCAACTAGAAGGACCTCGCAATAAAAATCTCAATAATTCCTGTGTTTGCATCGCAACCTTTGAGACAGATTGCATTTGTACTTCAGACAATACAAATATTTTATGATGTAGAGTTAACACATTTCAAAATAACTTCCTACATGTTAGCTACATCAGTAAACCAGTCAGGAAGAAAAAATCAGACAATACAAAAAGAGTCCATTAAAACATTAAGTTTTCTGCACTATAAAAACTTTTCAAAGATGTACACATTTCTGTCCTTAAGCTATATTTTAGACATCAAGAGTTATCAAACTGTTGCACAATGTATTATGATAATAAATATGTTATATTAAGATAATAATGCCATTATAAGCATGAAGTATGCCCCAGGGATTGTCCAATCAAGACAAAATGCATCATAAACTAACTGCACTATCATTTAGCTGCAACTGAAGATAAATTTTGGCTTAAAATGCACCACATGCTGCCATGTGATTGAATAAATATGTATCAGTTTTCATATAATAAATTGGAGTGAAATTGTTGCAGATCAGAACATCTTATAACTTATGAAAATGGCGCAGTGGGTGTTCAAATTAATACTGCATAATTCTTCACATTCACAGTTGTGAGTTAATTTAAACATCAGATTCATATCAAATCTACATAATTCATTTTTTCCTTTTCTAAATCAAAATTGAATGAAAATAAAATGGATTGGAAGGAGTGTCACAGTAATTTTTTTGTTACAAATCTCACTATGATTCAACAAACATGGCATGAATTTATCATATGTCAAGAAACTAGATATATTTCTCCATAAAACAAATTCAGGTTATTGGTCATGTACAGAGTAAAGTTTTTACAACAAGTGATTTTCTAAATATCTGGATATTGTGTCTAGATTTCATCCCAGATCAAAAGTGAAACAGTTATATATGCACCAACTTGTTCATTATAACTAACCAGTCCCTCGCACCAACTTGTACATTATAACTAACCAGTCCTAGAACCAACTTGTTCATGATAACTAACTAGCCCTATAACCAACTAGTTCATGATAACTAACTAGCCCTATAACCAACTAGTTCATTATAACTAACTAGTCCTGTAACCAACTAGTTCATTATAACTAACTAGTCCTACAACCAACTTGTTTATTATCACTAACCTGTCCCTAGAACCAACTTGTTCATTATAACTAACCAGTCCTTAGCACCAAATTGTTCATTATAATTAACCAGTCCTATAACCAACTTGTTTATTATAACTAACCAGTCCCTAGAAACAACTTGTTTATTTCAACTAACTAGTCCCCAGAAACGATTTGTCCATTATAACTTACTAGTCCCCAGAAACAATTTGTTCATTAGAAATGACTTGTTCCTCATTACACAAATGAAGAACAAAAAACAAGACCATCAGATAATAGTTGGACATAGTGTCAGAAAAACTGACCAATCATAAATTAAATATTCCTTTATTACAGTAATGATCATCAACCACCATTATAAATGCCATATTTATGCCCAAGTATCTAAAATAACAATAAAACTCGCAATAAACATAACCCTTTAAAAAAAATTAATCTTTGATACCCATATAGATTTTTACCATTTCTCCATTTGGACCATGGGCGGGACCATATCTGAGTTTGTTTCATGGTACAGTTTATTCTCCCAAGCCATTTACATCAAACACTTGGATTCAATACGAATGATTCATTGCCAATAAATCAATAATGAACAGAGTAAAGATTGAATTTAAAACCTATTTCCCATGTCATTGGACATAAAAAGTGTCAGACAGACATTATTCTTCAGCAAAGTACAACTCTTTGCCTCGTTAGACACATAACTGAAGCAGACAACATCTTTATCATATGTTCAAAAACCTTGAAAAACTATTACAAGACCACAAACATTTGTTTAACAAGTTTTCGATAAAAAAGGCCTGCTGATATCAAATTATGATATCTTGTTGTCAAAAAATGATCAGGGCTTAAAAATGACAAGTCATTTAATATCACTAGAAATGGCAAAAATCAAGATTGCTATCAAGTATATGGTAAAATGGGGATGGTATTTCCGCACAGCAAGTTTTACGAATTAATGGGCATTTTGTGCATAGCCGGCAAATAAGGCTACATAAAGTAAACTCATAAATTATATTACTGTCAGAACTAATACTGGCTTTCTTTTTATGCATGAAGATTTAACTGGGTCTAACACGATGGGGCATGTTTTAGACCAGCAAAATTTAATAAACATCATTAGCTTTAAAAGAATTACTATAAAAACCTTGTGATTCAAATCTGAGGCCCTATGAGTCATTTTTGCACTTGTAGACTATTATGCATACTTATTGCATCGTAAAGTCAAATAAAAGTCCCATGCAATACTTGGCAGCACAACCAGGAACTCTTCAATAAGGAGGAGGGAAAGTATGATACTCTTCAAGAAGAAGGAAAAGTTGGGCATCAGTCTAAGGCAACAAGTTCAGGCATCAAACTACATAAAAATTTACAGGTCTTGCACACAGTATCTTGCTCGGATGCACCAAGCTGCGGCTGTGGTCCAGTGGTTAGAGTGCTAGACTTGTAACCTGGGGATCCGGGGTAGAATCCTGGTCGCGGCAGGTCATACCCTTCTATGAAAATTTGACAAAAATGTTATTTTCCACCACATGTGGAGAAGTTCTCAGCTTCTTGTGGAAGGCTAAGTTAGTACTGGTTGGTATACAGTCCAGGAAAACTGGTTAGGTGAACCAGTTGCCGTATATAACTGAAAATTGTTGAAAAATGGTGTTAAAGCCCAGTAACAATAAGTCACATTAAAACAAACAAATCAGATGCGCCCATGAAGTAATTAAAAGGTAGGTTTAACAAATAGAACAGAGCATGTTTTGTTTGAAGTTAACAAAACAGATTGCATAACATTGTGTAAGGATAAAATATTCTACAAGAATGACCCTTTAACCTTACTGAAATAAAATCCTATAATATAAATATTGTAGACAGGGATATCTTTAACAGTAGCCCCATTCAGATCCCTTCAAACTTCACACAATTAATGGAAATATGACACAAACCAAGGTTACACACACCATTAACATATCTGGGTAGCATACATCAATTTGCTAACTATAATTAACACTTTATCGGGTGAAGTAAATCAGTCAGAGATGACAACTAAATATGATTGTAATTGGATTTATTTGCATCAATTATTCACAGATTTTACACAATTTACTTCATGGCAAGAAAACTGTCACACTACGATTTCATTAACAATGTCTTCTTTATTGCACATTGCATCAGTCAGAAACTTTAAAGGAACCAGACTACAGATAGATAATTTATTTGTCAAAATCTGGGAACTTCTTTCACTTGATAGAATTTGCTATTAGAAATAAAGTCAAGGTGTACAAACGATGTAAAGGCCATGTTTAAACTTCATGTACTGCACCCCTGGCTTGGGTCTTCAGACAGGCAGATAAATATCTACAGCAGTCATCACACAATAGGAATGTACCCTAATTAAATTCTCATTTAGCAGTACTATATTAATAAAATTAACATTCATGAATTATGTCAATCATTATACTCAGTCAAAAGCCATTTTGTCAGTTTTCATTATGATGTGCTGATGTGAATCTGGAGTTCTGTCCCTTTAAATATACATGTGTCAGTACAAAAGATGGTAAATGTTTGCCTGAAGTAAGCAGAATAACTGGTTTCAACATTTTTATGAGAGCAAAACAATTTCAGTTGAAATGAATACTTTTTATGAATGGAAAATTATACACTATCTGTTTCGCTAACTACAAACAGGGAACCAATCCACACATAAACAATACACTGAAGCTGGTACCCATGAAATGAAATATGTTTAACTATGTTTATACATGTAGAGCAACTTTTAGCTCAGACAGGTCTTTCTAGATCATTAAAAAGAAAGTCTACAACTTAAATATGCCTTGAAGAATACCAAAAGGTCACGAAGTTTGAAAACAGAAAATTAAAAATAAAGTCATTGATTATCTGTGAATAATAAAATACATTAATGACGTTAATTCAACCATTAAGGCTGACCAAATACACACTCACAAATGAACTATTAAAAATATCTATGGTTGCAAGTCTGACCCTACATATTAAGTACAGAGACAATTATTATGACAATAACGACACTATGCTATCATAAGTAGTCGTAAATTTACCGCTCTTTATGCATAGACCTTATGTAACAACCTCAAATTTCCTGTCCACAGTTATGTCAATTAAAAGGTAGTTTTTCTGACAGATCATAGCTTTATATATACATTGACTGATGGTCAATATCAATAATTATCGATGTTTCAATTAAATATACATGAATAACAATGACAGTCGTAAGCCTCTATGACATTAAACTGTCCAATATCCACGGTGTACCATTAATTAACACTTCTACAGACATAAATCACGCCTGTATAACTATGTTAATTAAAACTTTTTGACAATATCAGTAGCTCTGTTGTTTATCTGTTTTACGAATCTATCCACAGAGTTATATCTCGTGGTCATAGGGGTTTAAACGATACAGCAGAGATAAAACACCCCCTGTGGGTCATTTCCGTATTTTCTTGTTCAAGATAAGATTTTATCAGCACTAGTCAACAAGGTACAATTCATTGACAGTACAAACATGGTCTGGTCAGGATTAATATCCATAAACTTGTAATAATTACTTTTTAATGACCTATGTCAACTATGACCAAATTTGTTAAAGTTACTTGAGATTAAACTATAGAAATTAACAAGATAAAAGTGTCATTACCCTTAAAAAAACAAAGTTTTGTAAGTCACAATTTTCTGACCAATCATACCAAATAAGGCAGTATTTTTTCGTATGTTTACTTAGCCCCATTTTTTAACGCAATTTGAATAGGACAACCGAGAACCCTTTTTTATGATCCAAGCATATTTAGTGCTCACCTTGAGTAGATGTTTGTTGACCCATTTTGTGAAAGTCTTCTTTTGAACAGCATCTCTTTGATCTGAAAATAGAGAAAAAGATATTATAAAATCATGATATTAAGAATAACAAAACGGCCAGAATCCATTAATAGGTCCGATATCCAAGAAATTCAACATGCAAAAAACCATGGTACTAATTCTTCTACAGGAAGTACTTATTTAGTTAGGATTCCTAGAACTGAATGCGAAGACTTGAAGAACATTCAAAGACGGCCATTTTAAATGACAAACTAATAATTAAAAAGCCTCCATTCATAGATAAAGTTTTGCAAGTATACATTACATAATTTGAGTCAATTTGCATTGAAAGACTGTTTGTTTAAGCCATTTAATAATAAATCAGAATTGTTATGCTAATGCTAAAAGAAAAACATTTTAACAGAAGAAGGTTTCAACATTTCAACAACCAATTTACATCACAACGACCCGTTCTTAATTGACTAAGGCGATTGAAATAACACAGAAAGCACATTTATAACACAAGTGTAATACATTTATTACAGTAGATTTGCACCTTTTACAGCTAATAAATTTATCTCAGTATGGGACAAAATAATAGAACAAGGATTTGTAACAGACTGATATGGGGGACCTTTCACCGGATTAGAACAACTTAAATGTGGTTATCTATGATATAATGTCTAAGTAAGGCCAATAAAGGATTCAGTTTTCAATTAAGTAGCACAGTCCATGTGAAAACAAGCTCTTTAAAAACAGTGATATAACTTTCGACTGAAGTTGATATCGTAAGGTAAATAAAAGTCGGTTATAGAGATATTTAACTATTTAACGATCCAGTCAATCTTACAAAACCAGAATGTATAATGACAATGATAACAATATGCTTCAGTGCCATAAATCTGGCCAGTAAGAATGAATATAAAATTCAAATTTGACAATAATTTGCATAAATTGCCAGTCGTAAGGTCATAAAACACAAAGTAACATCAATGAATACACGTGCCTCAGCAAGTATCCAACACGCTTATACCACAAAGCTTTAAATCTATGCAAAATGTACAATAACTTTATAAATATATTTAGTTAAAAGTTACAAATATTATCTATCCTTGCGATCATAGTCTGGTTTCTTAAAAAGCTGAATTCATCAGTATTTATGCAAAATGTCTTTTCAAGCACACATTGAAAGCACTCAGGGTAGGCAAAGAAGACTGTTACAAATCATTTTTAAAGTGACAGCTTAAAAACAACATTTTTTATTGCCAGAGACATAATAAAAAGTGATGATTTAACTGTTTCATCTAGTCACTGGGTTACATTATGAAATTTCTGATTCTGTGAAGAATAAGACATTGAGACAACACCCTGATGATCACAGACCATCAATATTTAACTAACACTACACCCAAAGAATCTTTGCCAATCAAATTACAATGTCTACGATAATATCATCAAATAAGTGCACAATCAACAAAAACTGAACTTAAGGCAAGAAAACATTCAAGATAGAAATTACAATCTTAGGGCAAAAAATCTTTCAGTAAACTTGGTGTCATAATGCCCAAAAACACATATTGTCAATGTCACCCGCACCTTAAAATGATAACTTCAATTAAGATTGAAACATTAATGTACCAGGGATGTGTAGCTATCCCATAATGATTGTGTCAATATGAATCAGTCAACTGTGAATTATACAAGATATAATGTCATCCTTTCCTTTTGACTGAATTATTCAGCAATATATGATGAACTGTAACATTGAACAATTTTTTGAGGAAATAAGTCAATAAACTTTCAAATATTATAATGATCATACTGGAATTCTTACACATGATAATATCACTTCATTATGTCCTATAATTACAAAGTATCCCCTTTCAGCCCTTTTTTTGATAAAACGCCATGTTACTAACATAATAAACAACCACTGAGGGTCCCTATTTTTGGAGACCTTAAAAGCTACCGAGTTCAAGGGGACAATTCTCAAAGACCCAACAATCAGTATCCATTTATACCCTGATCATTCATGGGTACATTATCAGAATATGGTTAAAGTTTAACTGAAGATATGTTTGTTCATATATGAGCCGAGCCAGGTTTATAACTTTGTTCATCATGTAGGCTACGATCAATTTAACAATGGCAGTGAGTTTATTACAAGAATGATGATAAAATATTGCAACAGGCATTTCATACGATTTATCCTAACATAAACCACATATCTTCAAGGTTTGACAAAAAGCAACAAGCTAATAAAACAATAAAATGTAATCAATGACAACATTTGTGTATAAAATAATTTATGACCATCCAATAAAATCACTGATCCCATGAAAAAAATACTTTATACAAACAGCACGTTAAAACTATGACTCAATGTCTGCTTTTGAATAATTTTGTAACACAAGAAAAACCAATATGTTTCCTAAAGTGTATATTTGCTATGTACACAAACTCAGCAGTTAAATTAAACTAAAAAGATAAATAACGAAGTTACACAGCACCTGTTTCCTTCCTACGATTTTCTTCATATTGAACGAATGCTTTCGGGGTCCCCGGACCCTCAGCTGGGTCATAAAAATTCCCAGAATAATCCATTTTCAGTTGTTTTCCAGAAAATAATTCCAAGACAGAATCATGCCTTATTGCCTGTTTTATAGACAATATTAAAAACACTAAACTTTAAAAACTTGCAACTTCTGAACTTTTTATTTTCAAACCAAATTAACGAGATACACCCAGTGGACAACTTTTCACTCAGTCTCAGCTAAGCATTCCTGCTGAACAGCTCCCAGATGACACAAACTCTCCCCACCTTAAATGTTTTATGTCTTTACACATCAAATACAAACAGTGTACAAATGACAAACTACGAACTTATCGTCATTTGATTTTAGGATTAAACTTTGAAATTTGTCCATCAAAAACTATGCAGGTAAGACGTGTAAAAAATATTTTAAGATATTAAATCCATGTGTAGAAAATACAACTTCTTATAACCCTTTCGGGCATTGCTCTACAAACATGTTGTTGAAAGCTACATATGTAAATGAATAAAATATTGGTCACACTTATTTGAGCACACCAGCGAGGACAAGTTTCTATTTATAGTAACAAGGAATCACCGTGTTTTGTAAAATTGACAGGAGAAAACACCTGTCTAAATAAGTTTATCTTATCTATACAGAGAGATCTTTTTTCAATTAAATCAGATTACGATTTTTATGAATTAGACAGTCAGATAAACTAATATACATGAAACTAAAAAAAGTTTAAATGTCCTGCAAAGTATGCTTTAAACAGGAGTGTCCTCAGACACCAAGGGAGATGACTGTGATTTTAATGAAGCTGTTGACACACTGAATTGTCCAACTTCAATATAATATAATCAAATTTAATCCCAAACTCTTAAAACCAATACTTAACAACTCATGTCTATCCAACTACACAATGAATTAATCAACAATGGTTTGTTTGAAACTAAACTCCTAACCATTGCCAAGTGCTTTTAATAGAAATATCAACAAATCACTTATTATTCTGATCTATAAATGCATTCATATTCAAACTAAAGCACTATATCCACAAACTTCCTCAAAAACTTGCGAACAAATGTTCTACAACCAGGGCATCACTTGTTACATAAAATAAAGTGAAAATCAATGGATTTGTAGGCTATAACAATACATGGACCATAAAAGCAAAGAGATAATATTAGGATGGATCAGACAGTTTGTCAAATAATCATACAGGGTATGCTTTGTGTATTGTACATTTTGGGCTAAAAGTTCTACGTCACATGAAGGGCTTAGCATATAAGTCAGGAATGGCTGACATGAACATCCAGAAAGTGTTGATTCCAAGTTGTCAATACAAGAATGATATAGGTTGAGGAATGATATTTCTATCTGGTTTGCGTTAAATGTTTGATTTAGAGAGAAAACTTTGATTAAGGCAATGAAGGTGTATAATTACTATTTTTCTGGCTTCAAGGAAGAGATTTCCAAGACACAATCAAATGCTTTACACTTCAAGCCTAACGACATGTATAAAATTCTTTAAAATATGACTACTCCAAGGTCATAATAAATGCTCAGTTCGGCAATATAATTATTTCCACACTAGAAGCACAGAGCTATCATAACAAAATCCCCACCTAAACTTAGTAAGAATACTTTAACAATAGAACCCTTCCATCAACAACATCAGTTCTGGAGATCAATGCTCAATATAACAAAGAAAAGGTAGACTGGTACCTCCAGCAGACAACAATGAAGAATTACATGAACCAGTCTTTAAACTCAATTCTACATGGTAACAAAACAAACAGAAAAGTTAAGCCATCACAATCAATTTACATCATATAGAAACAAACAATAAATGATGCATGGACAATTATACACACAACAAGCAGTTAATGAAATGAACCACCTAAAAGTGTTGCCACGGAGACTGACAGTGTATTAAAGTGATGACAATCATTAATAAATAAGTCACAGACATATTAGTGTAGAGGAGAAAGCACAATTGCAAACTGGTCAGAAATAACAAATATGAGACTCCAGTATGCTTCGTAAGCAAAATTAAATACTGCTTTAACATTATTGATTTTACAGCAACCCTAAACATGTTAAACAATGTAATATCAATCCCTCTCATAATGGCTTCCTGGTTTAACAAAAAGTACTCAAATTACACTTAAAATGGTGAAGATATGGTTCATAAAAGTGCAGAGTCTTAGTAAGGTGCAAATTCAAAGTAAGAGTTTTATGACTCAACTCAAAAACTGAAGCATATAATTGACTGTTTTTGAGCACACACTAAAATTATTCAATAACAAAGGTGTATTTTGAGATACAGTCATGAACACAATATTACTGTTTAAGTCTACAAGTCTTTTATCTACCTAGCTATAAACAGTCCACAGGGCACTTATTTGCCTTTTTTTATTTTGGGTTTTACACAGGGTGAAGTGATCACACTCCATAGACAGTGGATCAGGTATATCACATGTGATTTTTTCTCCACCACTGATTATTGCGGCAGTTTTTGTCTTTTTGTAAAAATACACACTATCATAATTAAGTATCCATGGAGACTCAGCAGATAGATTATAAAGAATAAGTTCACAAGTGAGGTACATGTGACAAATGACATTCTAATAAAATCTTAAACAAACAAAATACCAAGATTTTGAGCCCTTTATTCTCCCTATTATGTTAAATGCTAAGAAGCCCCTAAGAGACATACACCTTCTAGTAAAGGCATTTCTAAGCCTTGTAGTCAGTTAACAATGTCTGACATGTACACTGACATGCAACATTCTTAAACAATGATAAAGCTGCCGATAGACGTGAGGCACCAGACAACAGTCAACTCTGCTATGGTAATCATCCCTGTAATGGTTATCGGAGACTTGAGTCAGTGAGCTGAAATTACTAATACATGTACAGAAAACATGAAGATACTAAAATCAATGCAAATGCAGTAAATCTAAGAGCTGCTTTTATGCATACAGCAACAATCTATGTAATGCATCCATTAAAACAATAGAAAGTAACAGTTTCTCAATAACAGTTTTTTTTGTTACAGGGCATTAAATTGATTCTGAATGGTACTAGTAAATTGTACTGATGAAAATGTTTGAAAGCCTTTGACTAAGCAAATTTCAAATACACATCCTACTAGAACAAGCATAATTTCAAACATACATCCTACTAGAACAAGCATAATTTCAAACATACATCCTTCTAGAACAAACATACATCCTTCTAGAACAAACACACACCCTTCTAGAACAAACAAACATCCTTCTAGAACAAACACACACCATTCTAGAACAAACAAACATCCTCCTAGAACAAACATACATCCTTCTAGAACAAACATACTTCTTTCAAGAACAAACACACATCCTTTTACAACAAACATACATCCTTCTAGAACAAACACACATCCTTCTAGAACAAAACATAATTTCAATCACTCAACCTTCTGGAACATGAATTCCATCTTCTAAAATACAAAGCAGCACAGGACAGATAGCTGCTGCCATGGCCCAGTGGTTAGTGCACTGGACTTGTAACCCTGAGATCCGGGTTCGAATCCCAGTCGCAGCAGGTCATACCCTTCTATGAAAATTTGACAAAAATGTCATTTTCCTCGATATGGGGAGAAGTTACCAGCTCCTTGTGGAAGGATAAGTTAGTACTGGTTAGTATACAGTCCAGGAAAACTGGTTAGGTGAACCTGTCGCCATATATAACTGAAAAATTGTTGATAAACGACATTAAACCCTAGTGACAATAAGTTACATAAAAACAATAAAAACAAAACAAAACAGATGTTTCCATGAGTCAAACAAAGCTGCAGATAAAGGCAAACATATAAGTTAGTGGCATCTCTGAATGTGACTATATATAAAAAATAAACTGACGTTCAGGGAATTGAACCTGCTTCACCACAGGGTAAAATTTGAACAACTTCTTTGCTTGAAAATCGAATGAATAAAACTGGACGAATGTTCTCCATTAAAGTAAGGTAAATATATCAAATTTTAACTTACCTGAAATTAACTGAAGAAATTCACACTTATCAGCAATATCAGATATGTTTTACTATTTAAAAAGTCACTAATCTATAGGAGTCATACAAATAGAATTCTAGCACTTCATACATTAATATACATAATGGATACATTATTTTTGAAATTTCATACTTCATTGATCCAAAAATGAAGATTGAAATTAGTGATCTCAATATCATTCATACATACAAAAAACCCCACAAAAATCAACTTTTAAGAAAGAGTTCATGCTTTGATAAATATTATACATAAAACCTTCAGGAAGGCCATATACAGTCAAACTTGCTCAAGTGACCACTTGTATACAGTGGGCTTTTTATTAAGCGATACGTAAAGTTTCCTCCTGTTCATTTTTGCTCTAAAAATCAGTTCTATCAAGCGGACATCGTTCAACACAACCAGCAACCACATATTTTGGGCAGAAATCATTATTAAGCAACCATTTACTACCAAAATTCAACAAAATTGTCATATATACCATCTCCATATGAATGGACAATCACTAAAGTAATTAATTCAATCAGGAGTTCATGTTATACATTGAAATGTTGTTAATAAACTTTATGAAACAATACACATTTAATTCTGATTCATGCAAAGAGGTATTCATTTATAGATCGTTCTATGAAGCACATACATTTATTCAAACTTATTAAGAGACTGTTCCATTAAGACACCACATTCAGCTCAATCAAAGGGTGGTCGCTGAATACAAGTTGCACTGTATTTTAAGTGAACATTTCCAACATGGAGGATAAGAGTTTGAAACCAAATGAGTCAAGTACCATCTGTGTCACACTCAGTGTACAAGCTTGATAAGCTTTTTTTCACCAGTAGACAATATAAGACAAGTCACATTACACTGGACAGTCGAAACACTCCATCAAAACACTGTACCTGGACTTAAGGGAGTCAGTTGCTTCATTACACAACACTGATATGTTGGGGTTTTCCCAGTGACAAGTTGAATGTACAGTACCCATACATGTTCAAATTAACAAGTTTTATCTAGGTGGTTTTGGTTGTCTTAACCTGATGATTTAACTTTGAACAACGAAGGCCTAACACACCTTGTCATCTTAATCAATCAAGTAGAGATATAAAATACATGCTGCAGTCACACAATCTGGGTAGCAAGCAAATTTGTATAAATTTTCCTCAAGTTCTCACAATTTTTTTTTTTCACTGGGTTTAATGTTATTTGTCAACAATTTGTCAGTTTTATACAGAGGCCAGTTCATCAAACCAGTTTTCCTGGACTGTTTACTAACCAGTACTAACTTACCCTTCCACAAGGAGCCGGCAACATCTCTACATATGGAGTTTTTGTCAAACTTTCATAGAAGGGTATGACCTGCCATGACCGGGATTTAAATTCAGATTGCGTGGGTTACAGATCAAGGGCACTAACCACTGAATCACAGTTGCGGTCTTTCAAGTTCTGACAAATCATCTTCAGGTATTTCAAGTAAATTGCACTTTCTTCCATAAATTATCCAAAGATTGACATGAAAATGTATTCTACATGTAAACTGTAAAACACTTCTCTTATCTAGTTTTAAAATCATTCTAAAACATCAGTTCAACTTAATTTTATGCAACCATAAATCACACAAAAATATTTTGTTTATAGGAAAATCCATTCCGAAGAAGTAGTAAATGTTACAACAGGAGGATAAACACATGTACAATGTTCTATATCACTTGGAATAGAATGGATTGAGGTTCAATAGAAGAGCAGAATGTACACTGTAACAACTGGACAAAGAACCATTTTTCACCTAAGGAAAACTTGCACCCTTTTTGCTTTTATCGAAATCTATAAATTTGTCCAAAACCAAGTACAGTATAATCCCTGAAAACCTGAGACTCCCTGAAAACCAGCACTCTATGAAAAATGAATGATTTTTCACATCAAATTTTTCTCTTCTATAATCAAAAGTTCTCTGAAAACTGGAATTCTCAGGAATCTGTACTCTTTTGACCCACTTCAGAAGAAGGTCCAGGTTTGAGGGGTTATACTGTATACAAATGAGAACTTTGACAGATGTAGGGGTCAAATCTAATATATAAATAGCCATTACTAGTCATATCCTACAGAATAAAATGCATTTGGAGACAAAATATTGCTAGACAATTAACAAGGAACCATACAGTGGTCAGTCAGGCATTCATCACACCCTCCTAGAAACAAGATGAAGACAGTTTCAACCCTATCTATGGTTTACATCTGGACTTACACCCCCTAAAACAAGACCCTAAACCCACCCCTGGATAAGAAACCCAGGAATAACAATAAATCACACAAGTATTATTGATAATAGTGTTGAACAAAATTCAGAGCAAAAAATCTGACCAATAAAATGGAGATTAAGTTGACTACAAATTGTTGAACTAAATCATTTCCTCACAATATGCAGATGTTTACTACGCACCAGTCCATTAATAACATTCTCAAAGGAATTCAAGAACTGCTGGAATAATAAAACAAAGAACATTCATTCAATTCCAATAATTTAAATAATTCACAGAAAGTCTGACGCAGACAAACCCAACATGCTTTAAGCAGACGGATAAGTTTAACAAGAACAAACTTATTATTCAAAAGAAGCTCCAAAACAGCTGATTTCAAAAATCAATGTATTAACATACCAAACATTTCCTATTAAAACACTCAGATAAAAATATGTTCTAGAGATATTTTAAAATAACTGAGTCATTGTTTGAATGATTTCTTGACGTGTAATTTGAAGTATCCTCAAATCAATTATAATTTATGTTGTTTTTTTTCTCAAAAATGGGTCAGGGAATTAATTAGGGACTGGGCTTTTATTGGGATCTATTAGGAATATACCAAATCTTTTTTTTATTCTAAAAATACATTTTATCATAATTCATATTCGCTGAGAATATATTTATTAACAAAGCAAACAGAATTGATCTTATCGATTGACAATATCTAAACCTCAAATAGAGAGGTCAAACAGATTGAAGATTTAGTTGAAAGAATGTATAAAAAAATCTTGAAAAAACTGACAAATTAAGCCATCCTTTGAACAACTTGCAATTACACAAAATTTTCATCTTATTTCTGCCCAAATCTCTACTCTTCAGCCATACATGGCTGGTTTTGTACTTCAGAACAGAGAATTTCAATATTTACACAGGTTTAAACTGTCAATTAGGATTTCTCAACCTCAATAGGAAGATAATCAACAAAATCAAAACCGAAGAATTTATTCATCTTTATAGAATATAAATACCAAATATGTTAAAAAATGCAGTGTTTGGATGTTTTGAAGTATTAATGATCTCATACAGAAGAACCCACTCTAATCCAGAACCCACTAATCTGGACTCTCCTAATCCAACCCCTTTAATCCAATCCACTAATTAAAACTCCTCTAATCTGGACCCCTCTAATAGAGGGATTAGTTTAGGGGGTCCAGATAAGTGGGATTGAATCAGAGGTCCAGAATATAGGGATCTAATATGGACCCCTCTAATCTGATCCCACTAACCTGGAACCCACTAATCTGGACCCAATTCCACTAATTTGGACCCCTCTAACCACATCCCACTAATCTGTACCCCTCTAATCCAACTCCACTAATCTGGACCGAATTCCACAAATCTGGACCCCTCTAACCAAATCCCACTAATCTGGATACCTCTAAACCAATCCCACTAATCAGGACCCTATAATCTGATCCCACCAACCTAGAACCCACTGATCTGTACCTCTCTTATAGGGAAAAATGTGTCAGTACTGGCTTTTTTATCCAGTATCTTTTGCAAACATTTTGCACATCTTTGTCTAAAAATTAAAACCATTCTAATCCAGAATCTTCCTATTCCAGACTTCTCCCAGAGTCAGACCAAATTTCAACCAATGAAACTATTGATTTTCAAATTTAAAATTATTACCATACTTAACAAAGTGCACATTAATATTTACACAAACTGCAAAAAAAATTGGATGAAAGTTGACAATTGTGTCCTTAACATTATCATAATTTAACAAATATCACAGTTATAAATTATCTGAAGTATGCATGATAGCATGTTATCCTGATTGAGGTAATCATAACTATTTGGTGTGAGCGCAGTGTGAATCAAAATTTATGATACAACTATTGACACAGCCTGATAAAACAGTAACATGACTAGGGTAGATATGCATGCACCTGTAAGCCAAAAAATTGACAGTATCTTCTAGAACAGTCAACAACCAGTGGCTGGTCAACTGAAGGAGCAATGGCTTACAATGATACCATATGTCTCTCCTAAACGCATCATTCACAGTAAATTTTACAGTTTGTTTTTATAATGTTCACTTATATTTTAATGATCTTTGGATGCACTACATAAAATGTACTGAAATATTAAAGCCTTCATGGTAGGACTGCAACGATATACCGGCATGTATTTATACTTTTTTCTTTTATTTAAGGGGCATGATATAAGGAAAATATGTGGTATAGTAACATGAGTCACTCAATTGGACCCAGAGATCCAGGTTCGAATCCTGGTCGCGGCAGGTTATACCATCCTATGAAAATTTAACAAAAATGTCAATTTTCCTCCATATGTGGAGAAGTTGCCAGCTCCTTGTGGAAGGGTAATTTAGTACTGGTTTGTATACAGTCCAGGAAAACTGGTTAGGTGAACCGGTCGTCGCATATAACTGAAAATTTGTTGAAAATCGGCGTTAAACCCCAGTGACAATAAGTCAAATAAAAACAAAATGAAACACTCAATTGGCTCTTTGACACCCAATATATATGATAACTGTCAATGAGGTCAGGGATGAATGATGTCCTTGGTGAAGTTTGAACCCAAAACATTCAGAGATACAAGAATGTAGGACATTAGTCCTCCAATGAAAAAAAATGGTCATGTGGACATTTGCCGCCCAGTAGAAATAATAGGTAGTTCCTTTTTTTCTCCAATGGATTATAATATGTTAATTTTATGCTATGTACAGATGCAGTGACCACAAAATTTCATATGTAAGCAATGAAAATGAGACGTATGAAACAATATCAACACTCATCTGATAATTAGGTGGGTCTCCAAATTTTCCATTGTTGACTGTCAGCATTAATTAAACAGATCAAAGTAAATCAAACAATTGTTAATTTCACTTCGATTTTCAATCATCACATTGCAAACAGTTTTTTGCAGCTTACTTCCATCGTTAAAATGAAACATTCAAATGTTGTTAAACAACATCAAAATAACCCACAACACCGCCCCCTGATACACTGATACACAACACTTACATTATGTCCAGGTAACCAGAAACCAGGTGGTCAGTTTATTGGACCCTAAAGCAACACAATTTTGAGAGTTTGTTCTGTTCGTTCTGCAAAAGTGGTCATATTTTGGTCAAAATTTTTTACTGCAATAGTATAGAAATTTATAGGGAAATATTCAGGCCCCAGTTTCACAAAAAAACTTAAGTTTGAGCACAATATTTTGTAAGTATTTGATGACCATATTTGTACTATTTGTATCTTATTTTCTTTGAAAAGCAGTGTATTTCTTGCAAAATTATAACTCTAAGTCATATTTGAGTTGAAAACACAGAATTATCTTGCTAAATTAATTTTTTACTTGTGCACGTTATAACGGACTCAAATTTTTGCTCAAGTGTTTTTATTCTTTTTAGATACTATTTTCTATGAAAATCAACGTTATGTTTGTTCATCTTTTAAACTGGCACCAGTAGTACTCACCAAGATCCAATAGTAAACCTATATTTAAACACCTGATATTTGAATTTGAAAATAGTGAGCTCAAACTTAAGATTTTCTTGAAACTGGGCCCAGTTCTTTGAAAAAATAGTTGTAAAATCGAGTTGGTCATATTATCGAGCTGGTTGTTAAATGGGTCTTTACTGAACCACCCACCTAACTCAAAATCTGTTGTTTATATGTGGACCATCAATGATAGACCCAAGTCTTTGAAAGACCATCAGTACTTTGATCAGCGTTGATATCACAATATCAATTAAGTATCTGTGCCATCAATTACTGTCAATTAATCATGACAGGTTTCTGTGAACATAACCTGCATTAACTACATTACTTTCACTGTACAACATCCCTGAAGAATTCGTAGTGACAAACTCAGTTAGATTCTCCCATTATATTCTGTACATATCCTTGAGATAAACTATATTTGTATACACCGCAGGGTGATACTGTCAGAATGTATTATGTAACCAATATGTACCGACATACTGGGATACAATATGGAGTGTGCCAGCTTAACAGAATATTACAAATCAATTTTCTTGCCTTAACAAAATAAAGGCTCGAGATCTTGTGATCTATATAATTATGCATTGATTTGTACTATGTTTATGAACAGTTTAAAGGATTAACATGGACATTGAATGTACATTTACTGTGATGATTACAGTTATAATGTTGTCATGAAAACTCATTCTGTGATGCTATCATTTACACAATAAATATAACCACAACTTAAACTGACCTGGCAAAGGCTGCAGGTTAAGTAGTTACTGGCAGAAGGCTTTAGCTGCTCATCCATCGGATTATGAATTTGAACTTAGCCACTAGGTACACCATTTAGACAGAAAACTATATCTAGTTACACCAGGGAACTAGACTGACCTTATCAAATGAAATCCAAAATGTATATAATGAGTATATATGTAAATACATATGTATGTATACATGTGTATACAAGTGTTAGCAAACAATCAAAGAATGTAATCTATGTGCAAACTGTGTGAAATCAACTGTTTTTTTTTCTTTCATTGCACAAACTAACTACCTCATCAAACATGTTTTCAAACATGTAAGCTAGATGGTTTAATGAACCAGAGTCCTAGTGTAGGCCTTAACCAATATAGGTTCAAATCCCAAATCATCACAAACATAATAACATACAGACCATGGATGATCTGAAAAGTCATCAATATGCGTAGTTTGCTCAACAGCTACAATGATAACAATCAACATATTCAATATAAATAATATTCCTAATGCATCTATCTGTCTGGTAAAAAATAATTCAGTCAATTTTCAAGTTTAAAATGAAGAAAATGTTATATTTTCAATCCATAATAAATTGGTTTCTATAATATTATTTTCAAACTAAGAAAATTCATGTTATCTTAATCAACAGCATTTTTACTTCCATTCTTCTTGGCATAATTAGATACTGTCCACGTATTAACTTCATTTATGATAAATCAAGGATATTGGGCAGCAGTAACAGCACACTAGACAATATCTTATTGCAATGACACATGAATGAAATCAGGATGATGATGGAAGCAAAACATTGTAAGAGTATATCAGTATAGACATGCCCCTTTCCTTAATTTACACTACTTCCCTACTTCAGCATCCAATCTTATTTAATGCCCTTCCCAACTTGACCACCAAACCCTATTTAACCACCCAACTTACTTAATGCCCCTCCCTATTCAACCACCCAACCCTACTCAACCGCCAAACTTTAATTAAAGCCCCCCCTAATTAACCATCCAACCCTTATTAACCACCCAACCTTACTTAATGCCCCTCCCTAATTAACCACCCAATCCTACTTGACACCTCTCCCTAATTAACCACCCCACTCCTACTTGACACTTCTCCCTAATTAACTGCCCAATCCTACTTGACACCCCTCCCTAATTAACCACCCAATCCTACTTGACACCTCTCCCTAATTAACCACCCCACTCCTACTTGACACTTCTCCCTAATTAACTGCCCAATCCTACTTGACACCCCTCCCTAATTAACCACCCAATCCTACTTGACACCTCTCCCTAATTAAAACCTCCATAATTAACACCCATCCCTTAACAAACACAGCCCCCTAATTAGCCACCCAACCCTACTTAACATCTAAACCCTCCTTAACATCGCTAACTAAATAATATCCCCCAAATAACACCCTTTTCCCTAATTAACACCCTACCCTCACCTCATCCCTAAGACAAATCGCCCCTTAATTAACACCCCTAACTAGCACCCTACTCCTGATTAAAACCCCTCCCCTAATTAATATCTATACTCTAATTAACACATCTCTACTAACAACTTGGCCCAAATAAACACCCCTCCACAAATTACCACCCCTACTCTAAATAATGTTCCCACACTTTTTGTGAAAAAATTAACAATTATGATTCATCATGAATACATTAATAATAGTTCACATTACAACAAGTGGGTACAAAAATCATAACAATAACTCAGCAAAAACAATCAAAAGCAAAGTGTAACACAACCTGGGACATTTATTACAGAATATTTGGTAATAAATTAAGAGAAACAACAAGCATTTGAAGTAGGCATAAATAAACAAGACATATTTTATCACAAGACAACTTAATATTTTATCATTGTTACCATAAATAAATCACTCTGGTCTGGTCAAGATGAAATATTAGCAAGTTCCAGGGCAAACATCTGTCTGTCTAACAACTAATGTCAAAGTTTATCCTCATTATTGCCATTAGCTGATGAGAGGGGAAGGCAAAAATAACATACCAAACTTTGATGACGACTAGACTGGAGAATCAAGCCACATCAATAAGAAGGACAAATGAAAAATGGATACAAGAACCAGGGTTTTCCCTAAGATTTTCACCCAAGTGTCCCCGGGACTCCCATCTCTCCAACATTTTGGGATTTTTGGGGGTCCCACATAGAAAATGCCAAGGGCAAATCCAAATCCTGAGGATGCGATGGTCACACTCAATGCAAATCCCTCGGCTGAATATTGCGTCAGGGATGCAAGAAACCTGCATCAGGGAAATCCCGGAAGTACTTAGCCACAACATGCTATAAAAAGTCCGAGGAAAAAATGGTGAAATTATACACCCTCAAATCTGTGAACAATGGCCACCAAAGTCACCTCTAACATCTGGAGTTAAATTCCTTTGTCTGTGGTATTGGCTTTGACAGTACAGATTTGACTTATAATAAGAAAGCTTTTATATAAATGTAGTCAACACTGATGATATAATGCATAATGACATAGTGATGACTGAATACATAACGTAAAACCTCAATAATAAAACCACTTTCAGATCCTCCCCAAAAATGGTCATAATAATCAGGTGGCCTCATTATTGAAATGAATTATAGGGGAGACATTGGAAGCCAGTCTGAAAATAAGTGGTTGTTGTAACAATATTGAAGTGCGTTTGAGGTTTTACTGTATAATGAAACACTGTAATGACAGTTTGCCACCTAAAAGGTTTACAAATACACATCTGAACAGAATGGCTATTTTAGAAAATTGTTCACATTTTTTTTCTTTTGCAAAGGTCTAGATATGAACCTGTATAAATAATTAAACATGGAAATCTCTGATCAAAAACACTTCCACAACATACAGTATGAATGAATTCCACACAGTTTTCAGGCATATTACATGCACAATGAGGATAATCACAAACATCACACAATGCATCAATCCTGTCAGGTAAAAAATCACACATTCAGGTAAAATGCCAGGAATTTTAACTATACAGTCAAACCTTTGCTAAATACCACCTGCAATCAAAATCTGACTGTAAACAAAGGTTGCTCTGAATAAAAACAACCGGGGTTTTGAAAAATGAGAAGTACTGGTAATATTTTAACAGAAACATTTGTGTTTCATTCAACCAATGAATAAAAACCACATTTACTCTCTGAATGATGTACTTCACACGGGTTTAGTTGTAAGAGTAAACAAATAATTCCCACAATAAAAACAAGGACTGAATTTCCTCAATGATCTCAGGTATAACATCACTTGTGTACTATCAACAGAAATAGGATCCTTTGTTCATTGAAATAAAAAAAAAAACTACACAAATAGTAACCTAAAACAAAGATTAGTCCATGTTTACACCAAATATAACCACTGCAAGTCACACAAGGGACATAACTCATGCAGACCACAAATCCTGTCATTCTAAACACTGTACATCATAAGGAGATAATAAATTAATCAAGAAACGAGACAGACAGCTTCATCTACAAATCACAAGGCGCAGAATATATTCATGAAAACAAATAACTCCATACACAGGATTACATCAACATTATTTCTTTATCTATAACAAACATGGCTGAGTTGGCCAGCTTCATTAATTATACCCAATATTACAAACAAGAGGGCCAAGATGGCCCTTTTTCGCTCACCTGAGTAAAGATTGCAACATCTATGGTTTACCTGTGACTTGGCCTGGTTACCTAGTTTTTAAATCTGAGATGACCTATGTGCAAGCCTATTCATGATATCATACATACAAACATTCTGACCCCTAGAGTGTTAAAAAGGCTTTTCTATGATTTGACCTAGTGACCTAGTTTTTGGCCCAAAATAACCCATGTTCGAACAAGTCCAAGACATTATTAAAACATTCTGACAAAGTTTAATGAAGTTTCAATCAAAATTGCAACCTGATGAGCATAATTGCAACCTGATGAGCATTAACAAGGTTTTCTGGTGTGTTGACTTAATGACCTAGTTTTTGACCGGAGATGACCCATATTTGCACAATTTTTACAAGATCATTAATACAAACATTCTGACAAAGTTTCATGAAGATCCAATCAAAACAGTAACATCTAGAGTGTTAACAAAATTTCCATTCTATTTGACCTGGTGACCAAGTTTTTGACCCAAGATGACCCAGGTTCGAACTTGTCCAAGATATCATTGAGACGAACAGGTCTGATGAAGATTCGCTCAAAAGTGTGACCACAAGAACATTAACAATCCCCAGGTAGGGACACCGGATGATGGACAACGTACGACGGATGAAGGTGTAGACTGGCTGATCACTATAGTTCATCAAGAACTACGGGCTCAGGTGAACTAAAAACTACAAAATGCCCCCCCCCCAGTTTAGATTACATTTTAAAGAATTCATTTGTAATAGTTTAAAGCAATAGTTTGAATGATTATTGGACATATTAGAAATATTTCGGGAGAATTTCTGAATGTATGAAGGCTTAACATGTATAAAGGCTAATTGTGTATAAAGGCCATAATTCATCTTTCCCACTGGTGACCTTTGTTTACTGACAAAAGTTAAGTCAAAGTAAATTTCTGACAAAATCGCAGAAAACAAAAATCCACTTCAGAGTAAATATGGTGGTCAGTATTGATTGTAAAACTATATGTTTTTTGTCACACCAAATAAATCCTGCAGAGACATAAAGCAGACATACAGATGGAACAAGTGATGAACTGACTCCATAAGGGACTAAACTAACCAATCTCTCATTTTGTATAAAAACACAAAAAAAATTAGAATATTACGCTGTACTGGATCTAGAAAAAAATATAACCACTGAATTATAACAGAAGCTACCATCTGCTAACATTATTGTACTTCAGAAGTCATGTAAAAACTGACTTTGTATAATAAAACATATGTGTTACATCTGTTAGAGTAACAAACTAATAGCAATATAATAATGATGCATAAAAACTATGTCAAGGAATGTAAGACACTTAGTGATAAATTGTACTTATTTACACAAATCTGACCCATTTCATGTATTACCACTTCCCAACCACCAAATTACACTAAGACCTTTACAAAAATTGCATACAAGTAGAATTATAGAACAGAAATCCTAAGATTGAAGTTGAAGACCAGTCTACATATACAATCATCTGATTGGCTGTTCCCACATCAACATTAAGACTGCTTCATCAATTCTGTATAACAACCTAAGATCCCACTAAATTACAGAAGTCAAGCAAATGGAACTACTTCTGTCCTATAAAAATTACTGAATGAATCAAATCAACAATTACAAAACAATGAAAAGAACATAAACTTAAAGTAATCTGTGAGAAGGTAACAAGTAGGCACTAAAATTCAGACTTAAAATTCACCCATCAATAGGCTTAGGGAACAATCCAGAGAATGCAATGAACAATTTAAACTTCTGAAATCATCATGCAAAATTAATTTTCACTTCTGGTATAGTGAAACTTTTTCATGTCCAAAATACAAACCACTTACAATAGCCACAAATCATAGAAAATCTCAATTCTTAATTATTTATATTTTAAAGAGCTGCAGTTCACTAAATTTGTAATTCAAGAAACTTTAGAAGCATTCAGATTTTAAAAAGGTCGATATTAAGGGGTTTTATTGTACTTCAAACATTACCTGCAATCCTGTGGACCGCTCTATCAGCCGGGTCAAGCTGTAGCATGGAGATGGATAATTCAGACTGTGGGAGGCCATATTCCTTAAAGTAATAGTCTGGGTCATGTGCCATTATGTCCTTCTATCTACTAATATGTATCCTAACTACTTTGTACACTTCCTGAAAATAAAGTAATACAATAATAAAGAGTTTGAAAATACTATCATACAAATTGTTCCTAAGTACACAGCCCTTCCCTAATTAGCACACCCTCAAATTTCTTCAGAAAAAAACTGAAAATTGTAACTCCATAACAGCTTTAATAATGTTTCAAATTGCATGCAACACATCCAAAGAATCATTTAAACAATAACTTATCAAAACACAGAAAAAAATGTAAAATCTAACACCTTAGGGCAAGCATTAGAGAATATATGGTAATTATTTGCTTATGACACATCATCTAGATGTGATTAGCAATTGTTTTACAAAGAAACATAGTCATCATTAGGAAGAAGACAAAATAGATATATAAACATAGAACTACCATTTGAGGTCAAATGACCTTGACATTGATAAATTAATCAGGCTCTTTACCTAAATTATCAAATTACATCAAAATGAATACACCCAATCCAAAGCCCAAAGAACAAAAAATCAAACAAATCAACAAAAATACAGAAGGGTGGAAAGATTCAAGTAAATTACCTCATACCAAAGAATCAGGTCAAAGACCCTGGTGAATGATAAAAGGCTTTTTTTACTCTCCTGTGGACAGAATACACCATAGAATGGATATCAGTGTTTCATTTTACAGAACATGAACAAAATATACAAAAGTTAACTTGACACTAATTCAGAAAACTGAGCATTTCCGCCAGAGCTGATGTATTCACTATAAGACACTTACACAGTACATTACAGGACTGCATTAGTTGTAATTAAGAGAGGATTTCAATGCTGAAACAGAAGCAGTACATGCAGACAATATAAATTCAGTACTCCATCAACTAATTAACAAGTTGTCAAAACTGTATCTAGAAAGAAAGCAGACAGCTAATAGTAATTACATTGTTTATAAATTAAAGCAGTATAAAAAGTTAACCCATAAAAGAGGCGCAAGAACAAGTGAGGGAGAGTGAGCCAATGAGGATGTGAGAGTTAAAGGGAGAATGGGACGGTGAGAGAGGGAGAGCAAGTGAAGGAGAGAGTGTGACAGAGGGTAAAAATGAGAGAACTTCAGAGGGGAAATGAGGGTCAGAGAGTATAAATGATAGAGAGTGTGTGAGAGAGAGAGAATGCATGAGGAGTGAGAGTAAGAGGGCATGTTACGCTCAACTGAGAGAAAGAGCAGGTAAGAGAGGGCAAGAGGGTGAGATGGCAAAAGATGAAGTAAGGGTAAGAAAGTGCATGAATAGGATTGAGGGAGGCAGACAGAAAGAGGAGAGAATGCAAGAGAGGGAGAGGGAAGAAAAAGGGAAAAAGAGCAAACAAGAGAAGACAGAAGACAAGGGAGGGAGAGAAAGCAAGAATAAGTGAGGAAGAGAGGATGAAAATGTGAGAAACAAACAGAAAGGGATTGGTACAGGTTTTACAGGAGAATGGTATTTGTAATGACAGATGTGAGAAGTAAGATTATCACAGTGACATGACTAATATTGAGTAAAGAGGGAGTTTGGTGGTGAAGGATTGACAGTGAAAAGAGGGAGAGATGAAAACCAAGAGGAATCAAGAAAGGGGGAACTGGGTAGAGAACAGAAAGGAGAGTTCAATAGAATTATTATTACAGTGAAAAATGGAGTAATCAAATTAATAAAAGGGAGAGGAACACTCTAAAGGACAGATGAGTAAGTTAAAAGGCAGTGAAAGAAAAATGGAGTCAGAGAGAAAAGGGGCCAGGAAACAATGCAGAGAAAGTGAGGAATTGGAGAGAAATGGGTGCATTTATTAGAACATCAAATAATTGGATTTGTTTATTGACTATTGTTTTACATGCAAAACATACATTGATATACAGACACCGTATGAGTCATGAATTAAATTAGCAAGTTATTTCAAACATATGATCTTTAAAATCACATAAATATTTCATAACTGTACTAACAATGTCATTGTACTGAATTTTACCATTCAGCTAGAATTTCAAATAATGTAATCATGCGTGCATTTTTCACGACAATTTGCAAAATAACAGGCAAAAAACGTAACCACACTTTTCAGTAGTTATTTCAAAGTTGGGACCAAATTATTATTAACCGTCTGACTTAAGAGCTGATTACAGATTTGTAAACAGCCTATTCTGCCTACCCTGGTATTTAAACAGAAAAGCGATTTTTTGTAAAATATTTTGTAAAGAAAGCATACACCGATAATTTATAACAAATGTGTAAAACCAGTCTGGCCAATTTTATCAATTATACTGGATGACTCTGGCACCAGACCAATAAGATAACTGAACTTATATATAATATTGCTAGACAAGTATATCAGCCGCTGTTGACATAAATAATTCCATTCTTTCAATAAAATGCATGTTTTTCATTAATGTTTTGTGCATAAATAATCATTACTTAGTTCATTGGAGCCAACTGCAGATAAATATTCAATTAAACAACAATTAGTCAGTTAATATAATAGCAAATGTTACACAAACTTGACATCAAATACCAGCAAATATATTCAAGATTTCAGAAATCTAACATTAAGAAGTGTCTGAGTTGAATATACTTACATAGGAATGTGATTAACTTGTTTCCTTTAAATTAAGATATATGCGATTTTTACTAAAAATGATTAAATCTTAAAGTAAAATAAGTAATTTTGTTTTTGGCACATTCAGTCCAGTCAAAGGCACTTCAAAGGAAAGACCGAGCAACCAGAAGGTTTGGGGTTTCTAACCTTACAAGTTGTCACCAATTGCTATAAAATTTGGAATTTTAATTAAAAAGGTCAAAATTGGGAATATTCGTAGCCAATTAATTAAGATACACCAACGTAAACAGACAAATAACATGGTACATCAAATAAAATTATTTGTGTAACATTATTACTGGGTGTTTGTTGGTGCACTGAAGTTTACATTCTAGGCTATTATTTCCACAATGACATTGAATTTTCAATACAATTTTTACAGTAGCATTAGAGACAAAACTTAAATAGATTTTAAACCCTTCAGTATTACTCATATAAATTACTTTTAATTTCTACCACAGCTACATAAAGAAAATGCCAGTTTTAGGCCTTAAAACCAGAAACAATTAACGGCCAGTGGAACATTCTAGACAGTACCTGCTGTCTGTCTGTCTGTCTGTCTGTCTGGTACTACGACTGAAATACATGTTGTAAAGTACAAGGGCTGAATTATTCTTGTCTTATAAACATATAGGTAAACTCTACTAAACCAAGCCAGTGTATATTCATTCAGTAACAAAATCTAATTAAATCATCTAATTGAATGATGCCAACATCTGGCAGTGTTATGTACACCTATGTTATCTTCTAACTGAACTCATAACCAGAAAACTGATTCAGATGACTTCTGTCTGAGTCAACAGTTTTACTGTAATCAACTTGTTAGATGTCCATAATACAATTAACACCAGGTATATATGTATACATTAAGATGGAGGTTGGATCATGAAAGTGGACATGTATATCAGGACATATTTACATCAAGTATTTTATCATCTCTAGTACATAGTGGTGTGTCATAAATAACTATTTGCCTAAAGCATACAATGATATTTATAAGAATATTTAACTTCAACCACATTAAAATACAAGTCACTACATAATCACCACTTAAATACACTTAATTTAAAACTACACTTCCACGTATTTCAATATATTGTTTAAGTTTCAAGTCTAAATTTATCATTTCAGCAAAAACATATCCTGAAATCATAATTAGCTGAACTGTATAAATTAATGACGAAGCTATTTCTGAAATAATTGAAAATTGCAGCGCACGAGAATCTCGTGTAATGTAAGAAAAATGATGCAACACTTTGGTGAAGATTTTGAATCCTAATTCCTGCAAGAAAAACTGTATGAATTAACAAAAAATGTTCCTAGATGAGCAAATGTCACAAATAATCAATTCACACATGTGTTTCTACCTCGACAAGTACATCAAATTATAAGACGATTTTATGAGTAAGCGGTGCTTTATCTAGAAAATTCGTCAGTTTACAAATCTGTCAGCAACGGAATTATCAGTAAAGACATAAAATAGCTTACCATTCGTTCAAACAAATCCGAACAGTATCCAAATATTTACAAGAAAATTTACAACAACAGTCTGGAACTCACAACTCAACTAAACATATTCTCAGTACACACAATATGGCTGTTCCACTGATGACATCACGTTGTGTACTCTGCATTTTACACACGATCGATAACAACATAATTTATGTAAATAATGAGAAGTGTTATTTGAGACTGAAAAACAATGTAAGGACGGTTTTTCAAATATTGGCGATTAAACTAAATGGGATATTATTCACAAATTAGCCCTGGAGAGTAAAGGCCAACGAGAGAGGTTTAATTGGTTCAATAGCCTACTTTCGTATTGAAGGACGAGTGTAATCGACCATGACGGACTCGCCGGTTGTGTCAGCATCTCTGATTGGTTAATATTATGGAATAGCCTCAGCAACCAGGTGACACGCACGTGTGATTTGGCGCTAACTGTCAACCTCGATTATATGTTATTTTGCGTATATTATGGGACATTAGAATATGACCCGAAGAGTTATTGATGTTTAGAACGTGGGTTACCGATGTAACTCAATAAATACTTCATGCTTAATAATTCGATCATGTATATATTAGAACTTTAAGCAATAATTATACCGATTTAAAGGGTAGAAGTTTATTTCAAACACATTTACAAATTACTAATCAAAATACAACATTATATTATCCGTGCAATGTTTTTTTTTCATTTCGGTTGTTTTATCTTTATAAGAATAAATATTTCTTATCGTCAAGCATATTTATAGCCATAATGATCAAAACTCGAGAGAAACTAAAGCAATACTGCATACTTGTGTACATTATTATTCAGTCCATTGTCCTCATCAAAGCTATTTAAACAACTTAAACAAGCTTGCGAGTCAGAAATACAGAGATTGTTCGATTAAACAGAAATTCTTTATTTAAAAAATGATCTAAATATAGCTCATTTCTCGAAAATCTAGTTTCTACAAATTTGTAATACCCTACATGTACAAAGTATTTAATAAATACTACCGGTGTCAATCGACTCTAATCGGGTGTAGAAAAATAGACTGAACTTAAAACTACTTAACTTCTGTCCGGGAACAAATATACTCAGAACTACAAATACAGAAACATGTTGCATTTCATTCACACCAGTAAAATATCTGACGATTTTTGACCCCACCACAGCTGAGCAAATAAAAAATGACTTATGACAAAAACATAGGGTCGAAACCTTAGTTTTCAATGAAATTTATCCATTAAAATTATCTTTGTACACTGTTATCTAACTTCCGTACGTGAGTGTATATCAGATAAAGACACCCAGTTAAATCCATGAACATTGTAAACCATATTAAGCGTTTTATAGCTGCAGTAACCTGAAATTTCCCTCTAGCGTACTTACACGTAAAGTAATAATCCGACGTCTACCAAATGTGCAGCTATTTTCACGAAATTTCCATACAAACATACACGTTGTTCCATATATTTGAAAGTGCTACAGATCGAAAATGCAAAACCCCACGTTAATCCTTTAAGTATTTAAAAAACGCATTATCATCGCAGCAACCGAGAAACCAGCGAAAAAATCTCCACATGTTTAAACAGTAAAACGTTTATTTTCGAATAAATCGATTTGTAACAGACAAAGAATTTCAAGCAATAAATTTTAATCCCGTTTACCTGGACATATCGTGTGAATTTTCTTTGGTAAAATCCTATCATATCGTGTTGTAAAACTGCAAGATTTAATTTGTAAGTTGATTATGTTTACATAAGGACGGCTCGAGTTTTCATTATCAATTCGAATGACTAATCTTACTCAACCTTACATGTATTGTTTAGCGTGTACATTCATCATTGAATGACACAAACTAAGATTTAATAATCACTCATGAAGCACTAATGCAGTGTTTTGTGTTAAGAATCCACGTGCAACCGAAATACAATTAGCTGGACTGTTACTGTGACACACCATCCATTAATTCACCCCGTCATTCCATCACATACAAACATTGACTCCACTTTTTCCACTTGAGTTTAAAGTCGCTTTTTAAAGTTTTAAAGTCTCTAAGAGAGACATTTGACAACTTTCCGGATTTAACAGTGGAGGAAGACCCCAGGCTTACACCTGGGTAGAGCCACCGACCGTCCGTGTGCTAGCAGAACAGCTTCCTAGCGTGAAATTTGGTCTCGGGTGGGATTTGAAATCACAGTGGTGAGGGGTTAGTGATTACAAGCCAGAGACCATTATCACTCGGCCATGGAGTGGTTATGGTCTCCGACTTGTTATCACTAGCTCATTACCACTCCGTGGCTGAGTGGTTACGAAGTGGATGCTGCCAATAAGAAGCTACATTTATTTTATAACATTACCTTGCATTGAGTATAAGAACTTACAAAGTTTGAAGTCTTGTCACAAAATCCAGCGCTAAATTTCTTACCTTGTTTACGAAATATTTCCTTTACTAAAAACATTTCTCTTTCATCCCTGGTTTAAAGTCCGTACTTTGATCAAATTTTGCACAAAAACAACCTGGTAAAAATACCACGATAGCCTTGCGCGCAATAAATTGTTGAAACACTGTCAAATAATTGAGAAGAATACATATATATACAGAATTTCACGTACAGGCTTAATTTACAAGGAAGCAAAAAATATCAATTAAGACATTCAAACAGTCCGCGGCTTTGTTTATATACGGTGACTCAATCAGTCATTAATAAGGCGACTTGTCGAGATTACAAGCACGACAAAAACTAACAAACTTATATAGCGTGTTTTATTCGGTTGTTTTCATAATGTCAGGTTAAACAAATTGAAATAAATCAGATGTGAAATAAAATTTTCTAAGCTCAACGAAGCAAAGCGAAAAATACAATTACTTTTCGCCGTAAAAAGTACTAGTACACGAAGTCGATAATTATAATCAAAGTTAAAATCAATGTTTCAATTTTGTTTGTGTTTTAATCGTGAGAACAGACCCTCAGATGCTGGTATGTGGTACATAGTATTTTGTAATTAGGGTGAAAACACACTCATAGTTTATACTCATAGTTGAGTCAACAGAAATGAATTGATTCGACCAATAATTTCCATTAACCATATGAGACAATATGTACTGAATCAAACATGAAACTTTCGCAAGACTTCAATGGGACTGTTTCCACACAGGTGTATGTTAACAGTTTTTGTTCGTATTTGTTATTGCAAAATAATTCAAAATTCACTTACAGTCTTGCCTTTGTCCAGTTGATGTGCATATTGAAGCCTGTCACGGCGATGACGATCCGTTAATACTGTTCCGACTTAGGGACGACGTGCACGTAAATTGTTCTCAGCCTAACGATTTCGTACTATTAGAGCGGAAATCCTGGGGCTATGAGTACCTGATGTGACAGACGCTGTAGCTGTCGCAGTTAAAAAACGATTTCTTAAATGTTGGTTTAAAATACAGCGGTCTTGCCCCGGCGTGGTCTACCGCTACGTGGAAGGTCTTCCGTGCTTCCGGTCTCAGACTTCTAACTGACTGCACAGATTATTCAACGTGCGCAGCAACGTCTACCGGCATCCCAGCGGCTCTCTGCATGTAAATCAGATATGTCCATCACGTGCGTACACATGGAAAAGGATATCGCATGATATCACATGATATCGTTCGACATGAAGTGATTATCTGACCGGTTTCCCAAACTAGGACGTTAGTGTTCACTACTATATATGCACATTTTTCTATATTATGTGTTTAACCTTATAAGTTTAAGATCTACTTTGCGAAAGTTTCTTTTAGGTTCAGTATACAAACAGAATACATGTATTTGCTAGTCATAAAACTTCGTTGCCTGTATTGGAGATACATAGTTTGCAAATATAATCATACAACAAAATATTGAATTGTAATAATGTCATGTACATGTACACTATGAGCAAAAAATTTACGTTGAAAGGGATAGCATGCATAGAAAAGAAAACAAATATAGTATGTATATAAGTACATAATGTCATTGGATTTCGTTACATGTGGAGTTAGGGCTGTCATCAGCTCGAATGGTATTGATATACTAACGATTTTTTTTCCACCGATCTGTCACCGATATTCATTTCAAAACAACAATCCATGTTTTGGCAAAACATTTTGGTAGAAACTTAAAAGTGAATGTTTACATTTCGAAGTGAGAAAAAAGCTTTGATTTGGAACTATAAAATGGCTATCTTGTTTCAACAATGAAACTACAGAGAGTATGTTATTGTTCTGTTTGTTTCTTCTTAAGTTCATAGATCAACATAATTTTAGCTATATTTTCATCCTGAATGTATACAAAACAGTAGAATAGAGGCATTATTGACTTGTTCACTAGTATTTAAAAGTATCGATGTGTCACAATCTCTATCCAGAGTTACCGTTCGTTATCCCCCACATACATCTCTGTCGATGTCTGAAGCAGTTAAAAAACAAGTGACTGAGACTCCTGTAGTTTCCATCTGATACTCAAATGCTTGCTTTTGTTTTTCCTCTTACTGTGCCTTTGTAGCCACAAATTTTCAAGAATTGTATCACTTAGTAGCAAACTGTGTACCATTTGTGTCTTTATTTCCTGTTTTACAAGAATCTTGAAAAAGTTGAGACGTTGACTGAGATTTGTGACAGATAACGAACGACAACTCTGGATAGAGATTGAATACATCGATATTGGTTTCCCGATATTCAAAAAATGGTCGATATGCAAAAAAAATGAATTAACATCTACATGTTACTCCCGATCAATCAATACTGCTTATAACTGAGAAGTGCTTGTTAGGAAAAACTGTGTTTAAAAGTATTAAGTGCTCAGTTAAAAGATAAAAGTTTACAGATAAAAGAGTGCACGGTTAAAATTAATAATACTGTAATACTGGGAATTAGAATGGAGCTGTCACTAGCCTTTACTTGAAGATATTTAGGCTGGGACTGTATTTGACCTGGTATGGGAGACTATCCCGATACATTATAGTTCTGGGGTAGTAGGAGCTAAGATGATACTGGGTACGGGACTGGGGGATCAGGAAGTTCAAATTTCTAGTTGGGATAAGGTTTTTCTGAACAAGGTTATTCTGGATTTTGTGGAGCCTGACGAGAAATGATCGGATATTGATAAAAGTATCGAGCCCCCTTAAAAATGCTTCGTTTGATCAGTCAATATTGATTTATCGAGACGATACTATATCATTAAATTTAATAGGGGGTAAAATATTTTTGTCATACCTTACTTAAAAATTACAATACAAACACCACCCACATATTGAAGAAAAGTTCAATTTCTCCTCTTTATTTACATATATTTTTTTATTTACATATGATTCTACTTAATAAGCTCCTTGCTTTCATACGTATATGAAATTAGTCACTGTTGTCCGCTTCACGATATAAGAGAGGAATGGAGTCTGCGGCTTTCTAGGGAGGGCCAACCAAGATTATATAACATTTGTGTGACAATACTTTAGAAAACAAAATTGTTGCAAACATATTTCGCCGCAGGTCCTTGTACACTTTCAACTTTACATACTTTATTAATGCCAGCTCTACGTGAAGTAAGATGCTGTAATATCTAAGCATCAAACAGTTTCACTGACAAAACAATTAGACAATAGTAAATATAAACGAAGATTAAAAAAAACTTACCATGATTATCCCGTATTATAGTATTTTGGAAGGGACCTGTCTCCAGACACTGGGTGGATTAGTTGTACAGTGTCAACATTTGATCTACACTGTAAGATAGCATAGCACATAGCGGATAAAATGTGAACACGGCATGATAATATAGTACATAGCAGATAAAATGTGAACATCGCATGATATTATAGTACATAGCAGATAAAATGTTAACACCGCACGATATTATAGTACATAGCAGATAAAAAAGAAATGGTCATAATCGCAAAAGAAAAGCGGATATTAATGATAATATAAATCACTGATTTTATTGTTAGTCATAATGCATGCTTTTGTCAAGTTGTATAAAATATACCAATTTAATTCTTATATAATCATGAATTACTATTTTAAATAACTTAATTGACTTCATTTTCTAAGGACATGGAGTTTGACCAACACAAGACATGGCATATACATGACATTATACATGTAATTATGACAAGAATTTCTGCCGCGCCTCAAACATAAGTGTTTCACAAGATCGTAAATCTAGGTATTTTTTCTGTCATTGGTCCCTTGGTAAACAAAGATACTTTTCATCGGGTTTAACGCAGTTTTTCAACGATTCTTTCAATTATGTACGGCAGCCACTTCACCTAACCAGTTTTCCTTGTCAGAATACTACCAGTACTAACTTACCCTACTACAAGGAGCCGGCAACTTCTCCACATATAGAGGAAAATCGACACTTTTGTCAAATTTTCGTTGAAGGGTATGACCTGCCGCGACTAGGATTTGAACAAACAAACATATGAAAAACTCAAGCTAAGTTACCACAATTTTAAAGGTTTATTAACCAAATATTAGACATAGTTTCACATAGTATACATCCAACAACATATAATGCATAATTATTATTTTTTGCTCTGAATATTGTCATGTCAAGTCCACAAATTAAAAAAGTCTGCAGATAAAATAACTATTATTAAAGAATATATAAATTATTTTACGCGAACCATTTGGACATTACGTGAGTTACAATTTGTGTTAATTTCACTGACTGTTTAATAATAACAAACGTAACCTGCTGTGGAAATATTAATAAGAATCTTTACAATCACTTGAAATGTTGCACCTTAAACTTGCACAATGCAATACAGTATATGGACAATCATCATTGTTGAGCAAAAATAGAGTTTTTAAAATGCAGTAGCATGATATTTATAATAAACAAATACATGTAGATTAATATTAAGAACATTTTAAAACGATGTCAATTTCGTGGCAGAAACACACAAGGTGTGTACACATATCAGCATTTACATTGTTACATTTTCTACAACAATCAATAATGTTCGTAATGTGTACGGGAGATAATCTATAATTGTGATCTGACAGAGTCGACAGTCGTGATGGTTGATCATTTCTCAATTCACTTCAATCAAATACAATGGTGTAAAAATATTGCGAAGGTGATTTGTATTTTTATGATACCTTCAATAATAAAACTCAGATTGTATTGCCCGGACCTCTAAATTTACAAAATTTCGAAAAGTCAGGAGAACTACGAGTATTGCGTACAATAATTCATTTCTTATCATCTTGTGATAGTTCAAACAAACAGTTTAACAATTCATTGGCTGTGGTGCATATATACTTACATTTAGGTTAAAAGAACGACTTACTTAATCGTATATGAATTATAAAGACTAACTTAAAATTGCATGTCATGATAATCCTCGTTTCGTACAGACTGTGAAATTGGGGACAGGGTCCGTGATATCAAATTTGTGATTGCTTTTCGAGGTAATTTCGCCACATTCAAGAGGTCAGTAATTCACTATTCTGATATCATGACTAAACGTAAATTTGACAGACTCCAGTGGTCGTACTTGGGTTGAACCAGGTGCTTCCTTTGTGACAGGAAACATCATATCTCGGCCGTAGGTTCCTATTGAACAGAAGATGTGCGTCCCAAGGTAGACCCGCTGTTATTGACCGTCTTCTATTCAAAGTTTTGGTTTTATTAACGATCTCCAAATCATTGTGAACCACCAAGTGAAGCTCTCTGTGGACGACGGCTTAATCTGTAGCACAATCAAAGAAACGTACAACTCAGCGATGCTGTTGCTTCAAAATATTTCAGAACTCGAAAATGGAAATAGAACGTAAAATAGATTTCTAGGAAATACAATAACGTGTATAGAATGTCACCTTTTCATCTGGCTGTAGAGTAACAACCATGGCATAAACAACATGCTAAAACAACGTAAAAATATAAAACTTTACATAAAACACAAACCAGCCAACGCGGATCATACCAACTCAAAACAAATCCCAACACAACAAAACGGCCCTCAGAGCAAAAGGCGCGGCTCATACAAACAACCACACATGAATTTTTATGCGTTAGAACACATAAAAAGATCTAAGCAGCACAGAAAAATGTAAAATATTCCGTGGAAAAGTTTTTGCTTCAAGTGTAAATCCCTTCAGTTCTCTCATACTTACTATAGTATAGTGAAATGATACTATTATGTGTTTAAGTGCTATAGATCCAGGCTATCAAAATGCTCAAATGACATAACACACAAAACAAGAATGGCAAATGACAAAAAAGACGAGAGCACCAAACACCGTTCCCGAAGAGTGTTTACAAAGACAGATTCAAAATCCGAAATACCCTTAGCCCTTGTAAAGGGGGGAAATAATACGATCAACGTGTTCAACATCTCTTTTTTAGCCTTTTGAGATAAAACCGTCTGATCTGTTCACTAATTTAAAGATACGTGTCCGGGCCTCTCTATCATTACGACAGTGTTTTCTGTAGGTATTAAGTCTCACATGCAGTACATTTCTGACGTATATGCTCAATAGTACTCAAAAATGTTAACATTACAAAACAGAATAGTCCAATAATCGTTATTTCTTTGATAGTTACCCTAGACACTCCAATTTATTTTATGACACATTACGAAAATTTCGCAAGAGTTGTTGTGCTAGTTGAAAAAGCAGAAAAAAATTCTCGAGTTATTACATAGTGACCTATATTTTTCTATGTCAGCATCAATTGATACTTTTTACATCTATTTCCCGCGAATTTTCATTGAAATATTTTTTCTTTAATCTTTAAACCCCATAGACTTAATGCAAATTTAAAGGGACATTAACTCAAAGGAGTGTCTCTATTTTCTTTTTTTTTTTTGAAAAATCTTATACTCATTATCTAGCATCGAAACCTATAAAAATTGCGAGCGTTTTGGACATTAGGCATATAATACATTAATCTGTGTATTCGAAGTTTCAGCTTTTCCTCAAGTTAGAGTATAAACTGGTCCCTGTTGGCTCTGTCCAGGTTGGTTCGCGTATTCTAAATCCGAGAAGAATGAAAAAGATGGACCGGATTTTGAGGGTACGGATTTTATACACGCTTCACTTTCTTCGTGTTCGTAAGCGACATTCTGTAGTCAGAACTTCCGGGTAAGTAAAGAAGTTGTATTTCTTTACAAATTAGCATTTTAATTTTGAGTGCTTTGCTTCTGTTTTCCGTATGTTATAATGTAAACAACATTTCATTTTTGATACATGATTAACGCATTGCCATCGCATGTCATTTATTTCTTACCATTGAAAGATGTGCTTACTTCTTCCTGGTTCCCAATAAATGTTAAAAGATTATTTGATTTATATTAATTAGCCAAGAAATTTCACGAAGTTCTTTAAAGAAGCATAGGCGCTCAGTCTTGGGGTAATATTCTGATGTTATATGTATAAGATTGAATGACCAATCTGATCAATCAGATTCTGTAACTGAAGGACTATGTAAAGAACCTGACTAAACAATTATACGTTTTTGATATAATTAATAAATTATGTGATAAAAGATCTTTATGACATCCTCAACATTTGGAAGTTTATCTCATTGTAATTGCATGGCCAGTGTATGTTCACTGATCCAAATTTTTCCATTTCTGAGAATCTCTCAACTGAGCATGAGCAGAATTAAACTTTCAAATTTTTTATATTTACATGGTGCACTGAAAACCAAATGTGAAAACGCAGACAAGGAAGATATAGAGGGATATTAATATAGCAGACGAGATGCATTGCGTCTACAATTTCTTCTGTGCACAACTCCTACATTTCTGTAGGGATTTTTACCAAACTTTCTCATAACTATCTTCACCTAGTACCACAGTGCATGTTTATGGTTTTTCCCTAAGATTTTTCACCGAGTTGGAAGGGGTCCCGAGGATGCAGTGGTCACTCTCAATGTTAGTCCCTCGGCTGAATATCGTGTCAGGGACAAAAGAAACCTATGTCAGGGAAATCCCTGATATTGCCAGGATTTTGTGATTCAATCATTTTTTTGGGATTTTGGCCTTTTGTATAATTTGTGCACATGTAATATTCAGTTTGCAACTTCTACAATTAGGAATGGATTTTTATCTAACTTTCACAGACCTATTGTTACCAAGTTCTTCACGTTCTGTTTTCCAGGTTTTTTTTATTTTATATTTTTTGGCAGAATTATGGCCCTTTGTTCTTTTTTACTCATGTAATATTCTGTTCACAACTCCTCCTACACTTCTCAAAGGATTTAAGCAAACTTTCACAGAACTATTTTCACTAAGTACCCCAGTGCATGTTGTTAGGGTTTTGTGATTTGGTGGAATTATGGCCCTTTGTGTATTTTGCGCACATGTAAAATGTAGAAAAATACTCTTCTGTGCAAAATGTTTCTACCTTATGACTTGGCACCTGCTATGATTGAAAGTATGAATGGGGAAGTGTTTAGAGAATGAAATCATGATTTGTGACGATTCCTGTTACATGTTTATATTTGTTCCAATTATTTATAACAAATAATTGGGGATATGATACTAAATTATAAAAAACAATTAGCACCTACTTGTCAGACAGAGTTGGATGTTATTGATAATTATCATAATGCCTGTCATTAATTGAATTTAACTATTCTTATAAAAAAAATTATTACTATTTATATTTTACAAAATAAACAAAATACACCTACACATTTAACTTCATGTCATGTTAAGGTACATTAATCAATTATAACATCGTTTAGATACCAAAGTTATCCACAAAGAATGACCATCAACATGCTAATGGCTGACAAAACCAAAAACCTCAGAAAACTCAACATTTCACCTAGTGTTCAGTTTTCTGATGTTTATGATATATGATATATGAATGTTTATTATCTTATTGGAGATCCGACTCATAGAAAAATAATTGGGCAATTCTTGGATTTGTTGAAGTAATTTCTGATAATTATTCCAATATTTATATCCTCATATTGTTACAAATGCTAAGACAATAATAACTGTATTGATTGTCCAGCAACTGTGTTTTTTGCCAGTAATCCCTGATTGTGCATACTGCGCATACCTTCTGTTTACGATAACATTTTGTTAACTATAACTGATTATATATTATATGACAATAAAATAGATAAAAAATTTACATTTTTGTTACAGATGCTTAAGACAGTATAATGACTTGACTCAAGACATTATAACCAAAATGGCAATGAATGGGATACATCCGGTTAAACCATCCACTGTGCCATATTTCTATGGTCGAATTACACGAGATGAGGCAGAAGAAATTTTAAAAGATAGACACAATGTGGAGGGAATGTTTTTACTTAGAGAAAGTATTAGCCCACTAGGGAATTATGCCATTAGTGTGTGTCATTTGGGAAAGTAAGTTTTGTATCTATGTGACAGTATCTTTAGAGCTTCAATAAAATACATGTACAGTATTAGGTTGGATATTATTAACATCCCAATCAGCTAAATGAATATTTCTTTTTAGGAATTTTTACCTAGTATCTACCCCTGATAATACTTGATAATGTTCCATTCTGGTAAAAATTTTGCCGCATCTGCTAATTTTTCATGCATTTGTTGTAAGTAAGAAATTGCTAAAGAATTATTTACAATAGAAGATAGACTACTGAACATGATGTTTAGTATCACCTTTATTCTAGGGCACATCACTACAGTATTGAGAAACAAACAGATGGAATGTACATGATTCCTGCTGGTAAACGATTTGTTGGCCCTGTAGAATTGATTGGACATCATATGGAAAACAAAGATGGCATAGTAACATTGCTTCGTGATGGCTGTGATCGATTGGACAATCAAGTACCTGTTGCATTCAGAGGAATGACGTACAACGATTTAGAACGGGAGCTTGTTGCTAAAGCAGATTCAATCAGGGTACAGTTGTTCAATTTGTTAACTTCTAAGAACTGTTTTATAATATCTGTAAAACAGTATATGCTCAGAATAACTAATATATCACCATGTTTGTTTCATGAGCCCAAGTAGAGCAGATGCAGATCCTTTCTTAATTAGATCATGTCACATTTTTAATGAACTTTTTCCTACTATTTCAAAATTTGAAATTGATCCATGCAAACATTTATTTTCTGTCATTAGTTTGAGAAAACATTCTTACTTGCAAAACCATTTTTGTGTTTTAAATTTCTAAGTTTTGGTCGAGAAGTACATGTTTTAATTCTGAAAATTTTGATACTCGCCCTACTTTTGGTTTGAAAATGCATTGAAATATTACATACTGAGTGCTAATTTGCCTTCGAAGAATATGTTCTGTAGGTTAAACTTGATAAGACACATGTGCATTGTGCTTTTTAAGGAGTGAATACAGGAAGAATATGTTCTGTATGTTGAACGTGATAACACACTTGTACATTTGGTTGTTTCAGGGCGTGAATAAAGAGAGGGCATTAGGAGCCCAGAGGGAGCACCTTGTAATCATGGTAGCTAAAGATTTACATACAAAACAACCGTGGTACCATGGTAAAATTGACAGGACAGAATCAGAAACTAGAATAAGAAATGCTGGCCACAAAGATGGAAAATTTCTGTAAGATTTTTGATTTTTCAGTTATAATTTCAGCCATCAATGTCTTTAAGAACCAGTCTTTCTGCTGGTGAATTTTAAAATTGAGTTTACATAGTGAATGATTAAAATTTTTAAATCTGCTGCATTATGCAAATCAACATTTTTTTTAAGTATGGCCTGATCGAAGCATTTGTGGCGTGTCATGATTTCAGTTTTCCTCCTGAAGGTTGGGGGTCTTAGTTAAATTGTTGTATAGCTTGAGTTTCTTGTTAGCAAATGTGAAGACCCCAACTGAGTGAAAACTTATCTTTTATTACAGTGTGTGATTTTGTGTGAACAATAAAAGAATGACAAAATTCAAGTGTCACTGATACATTTATAATATTGTGTAGTGGAAATGAGATCTGACATTTGATGATAATGGTATCAAATATAAAGAAGTTGTTGCTAGCCTTGATAAATATTCTAACATACTCTGATGTCATTTTCTTAACAATCTTCACATTTGAAGCCTTTGTGATAGATAGTGACATACAGGAATGAATGTTCTCTTGGTTAAATCAAATGTGAGTGATACTGTGTTCAGATATGTGTTTAAAAGAACTTAACTACAAACTGATGTTATAAACTCATTTGTTGAAATAATAAGTTACTGAAAGCTCCTATCAATGCTTGAAAACAAAAAAGACGCAAAAACTCACAAAGAGACTCAAGAGGGACCTCTGTGGTCAAGTGGTCATAATGCTTGACTTGTAATCACTAGCCCCTCATGGCAGTGAGTTCAAATCCCACCCAAGACCAAATGTTTGTGAAGAAGCTGTCCAGCTAGCTTATGGAAGGTTAGTGGTTCTGCCTGTGTGTAAACCTGGGGTCTCCTTCCACTATTCCAGCTAGAATGTCACCAAATGACTTTAGCTGTTGGAGTTACATTAAACTCCAAGAAGTCAAAGTCTCACAAAAAGGCATGAAAACTCTTAAAAAACATGCAATTGCAAAAAAGATGTTAAATCTCTAAAAAAACATAAAATTTCTCAAAATGATATGAAATTTCACCAGAAAAGGCATGAACTCTCTCAAAAGACATGAAATCTCAAAAATGACATGATTACTCATCAAAAGTCAATGTGTTTAGTGTCTGACATCTAGGAAGTCAATTTTGTTGATATCTTACAGTTGTGAGAAGAGAGTAAGCTACATTCAAACCTTGACTACATCCTTCTAACTGTTATATGTTGTATATTTTTGACAATGTTTGTTACTGCTGTATTTGTGCTATATATCTGACAGTTTCATTTTTTTTTATAAAGATACGGCTTTGAAATCCTCGTTCATATTGATTCTACTTTTGTTTAGTCATTTATTTTTCTCTGTGGTTTAACTATGCTCCAACAGCCAGTCATATGACCACTTTTCCAGCGTTAACGTTGGAGGAAAACCCTAGGAAGAACCACCAACCTTCTTTAAGCTAGCTGGACAACTTCCATGTGTGATTTTTCTTGGTATTGGGTGGGATTCAAACTGTGGGGGTGAAGGGCTAGAGATTACTTGCTGGAAATCAAAATCACTCAATCATGGAGGCCCCTGTTTTTATTTAGATATACTAAAGATTTACAGGAGGTATCAGAATTTGAAAAGATACATAAATCTCTAGTGTAACATAGTCATTACTCTTTACATGGGGTTATCAGCAGGAAGCTTATCAGTAATTATTGGATAAACTATCTGTGTTGTACACTTTACTTATTTTGGTTTACATATAATCTTTACCAACTTGGTATAAACTATATTAATGGATCATTATATTGTATGAGAAGTTTGTATTTAAACCTACAGAATGTGTGTAAAATTTATGTAGGAAATATATAATAAATCGTCTGTAGAATTCAGAAATTTAGAGATAAACTATTCATCATCTTGTCTGTGAATATAACTTACAATACTGCCCAGTGTATACCAAAGTTATTCCATAAACATATTTTCCGTATCACATTGATCAATTAGCTCATCTGTCTGTTCTTCAGTCCTTCAGTCTGTCAGTAGTTTGGTCAGTTAGTTGGTAAGACAGTCAGTTTATTAACTAGTTGATCAATTATTTAACCTGTTAACAAATCAAGCAATTAATTTATTTAGTACTGTTTCCATATACTATCAGGTAATTGTCAAATTATCAATGTCAGCTATCATAGTTATTTCCATACTATCAAAGTTGACAAATCATCTATTGTGTACTATATTCATGAGGTTTTTTATACTTTTTCTAGTGTCAGACAACGAGATGATAAGAAGACTTTTGCTGTTTGTATCAGCTTTAAAAATGAAACCAGGCATTATTTGATTGACAAAAATGCCAATAATAAGTTTGGTATTCAAGATGGCCCTAAGTTTGATTGTATAATGATGGTCAGTGTTTTTCTTTCTTTTCTTTTTTTTCATCTATTTATTTTTGTATTGTTTAATTATTTCTCATCCATGTTAAGAACCGTGAAATGATGATCTAATCTATTATTTTTATAACACACCTCTGTACATTTATAAAACATAACTTCTGATACATGATTCTTTATCCTTGGACTATTAGACACTTCTTAGTTCTCATTTCCTGATTACAGGTAATTACATTAATGATGAGAAGTATTTTAATGTACAATACTTTATATTCATGAATATAGGAAACATCTTTGTTCAGATAAAAGGTTTGGGCTACAGTCTTTGACTTAAACCATTCATCTTGCACTCCTGACAGTAAAAAAAAAACTTATGTTTTGCCTCAAGATTGCTCTTTGTCTCATGAAATTTTTACTTAAATTATAGAATTTTACGATTTTGGCGGACTAGTTTCAAATACCTTAATCACTTCATGTGATTATATTCAAACTCTACCCTTTTTGTCATATAATTCTTGTGAATAATAAAACCTTTTCCACGTAATACCGCATTTCCCCGCATCTGAAGCACACGACTTTTGAAAACATTGTGCCAATAGAAGTCATTGCTTGTAATAAGTAATGGTGTCTTTGGGCACAATGTTTTCCACTCTGTCAGAGAGAAATAACCCAATTTTATTAAATAACTTGATGTTTTGTACATTTGCTTTGAATTTAGAAAAGTCCAAAGTATGCTCATGAGGCAAGGGGTTAACTCGATTGTTGTGTCTATTTCAGCTTGTTGACCATTATCACAATAAACAAGATGGCTTACTGTGTAAATTGACAGAACCATGTCCAAGTCCCGGATTTGATTCGAGACAACTTGAAAGTAATAACCACAATTTTCTTGTCCTAAAACATTCAACATGTTTTTTTTATTTTTTGTGTGTAAGAATATATAGTAAGACAATTGATTATCCGAAACCTGGTGTAATCCGAAAAGAAATTTCAGTCCCGATTTTTTCCCTATATATTTCATTGTAAAATAACCCCAATTATCCGAATTGTCTAATGATTAACTTAACTTGTCCATTGAAGATTTCTTTAATGTGTCAAAAGGTGCTTACAACGATTTATAAAACCCTACTGAACAAAGCATTGTTTGTTTGATTTGTTTGCAATTTCGGGAATATTATTATCAAATTTGTTATTAGATGATTCATCTTTTTAAATTTTGGCTTGATTCATTAATTTCCTTTATGATATCATGATTTGACTTTATGCAATTGACATTGAAAATGCTCTGGTTTTTTTTATTTTCCGGAGTTTGTTAAATTGTCACGAAATGCTAAAAACAAACAATGACTGACCCTCGGGTTCAAAATCATTTCATTTCGAAAAATGAATGCGGATACGATTTCCCAACATATCTTAGCTGAGGAATTTGGTGAGGGTCCCGCAGCTTTACTTGAATATGTGTCAAAATTAAACAAAGTGAATAAAGTATGTTTCATATCGGTAAAGGTTAAGATGATTGGTTGAGATTACAGTAGACACTCATTGGATAGGTTGAGATTACAATGGACTCTCATTGGCTGGAACTCACTTGCCTGGAATTTTATTATTAACTTGTACTCATTTTTTAGTCCCAGTTATCTTTATATTTTCTGTATTGTTTGACTCCTGTTGGTGTGAACAGCCCGGTTACAAACTCTAGTACCTATTACCTTGTTCTTTAATCGTATAACACTGTATTCCAAACCCCTCAGTAGAACAGTAAATTTTCACACCTAATAATTAGTGGTGAGCACCTGTTTTGGGCATTGTAAACAGTGCCTAAAATTGACATGGTAGTAAAACATGTTGAATAAAATTATTGTTGTAAATTTGTTTGTGTTTATGTTACCTTATGACACAGATTCAGTTGATCAATCAAAAGATGATGTCTCTAGCTCAAGTCTTGATCTATGCCATGAGTTGATATAGCTGCATTCATTAACTCAGTTTTAACATTTCGACATGTGAGGAATTTATAAAACTAATATTTTAGATGACATTTTGTGAGTAATAAACACAGATGAATGATGAAGATAAACACTAATGATTGAGATGATGATGATGGAAACTGTTTCAATTTACTCTTCTTAGTTCAGATGACAAACCATGCACTTTACCAGGACTAATTTGGCCTGTCCTAGCAAATTTTTGCCAATGAGAGTCTGCAGTACATTAATTATCTGGTGTGGTTTTATTACCTATAACCATTAAGATGATGGTTGATAGTCATTCATTTTAAATCTGTTCTAAGAATTAGATTGTGAACTATCAGATATCCCCTAATTAACAACCATGTGGGCATTTTATGCTTTTCATTTTGTCTAGAAATTGTATAAACTATGGTATACTTGAATGACATTGGTAGAATTTCAAGCCTTACTAAAGTATTTGAAGTGTGTCAGGATTATTCATCTTTTTTTAAAGTAGGAGAATTAAATTGGGGTGGAGCATTTATTAGAGAACATACGGTATTAAGTGCTAACTGTGCAGTTTTCCTCTGACTGGAATTTTCTTTCCTTGTTGTTTTTGTAAAGAATACACTTCAGTATCCCAGTTTATATCTACAAGGACAAAGTTATGAAGTGTGACATTTAATTTCCTGTTATATATAAATTGGTTACAACCAATTGTTTTCAAAGATAATAGATACTAGATAAGTTATGCTCTTGTAGACTGAATGCAATGTCTGCTTTTGGTACTTAACAGACCTACAATAATATGCATATAAAATGTTCTCTCTTGGACTAAAAGAGCTAACACAGCCGTAAAGTGTTACTACAAACTTTAAACTCTGCTAGGGTGAGTGAGTGCAAACATTTTTAACTAGGCTGTAAAGGTATTAACTTTCAATTTTTAGCACAGTTGCACCATCTCAACATTTAAACTTAAGGAGTAGAATAGAACAACTACAAATTATTTTACTTGGTGTCATTTTTGTCTGAGAAAATGTCTACATGTACACTAATAGATTGATTATGGAAATCCCAGAATCTATAAATAGTTTGCAGCAAATAATTTTGGCAATTCTAATTGGTGCTCAAAGCTTATTATGCAGATATATGTAGATGCATGTAACAAAATTACTAGAGGAATTCGCTTGAAATACCCCATGTCATAAACTTTTTATTATTGTTGCAGGAAAGAAACCTATATTCAGGTTTCTTGTTGCATCATAAAAATTCAGTTTCCTTGTATACAATCAATATACCACAATTTGTTCATTGTAAAGTTATTAAATGATTTTATTTTATTTCTCTAATAATAATAACATCTGTTGTTATTTGTGCAGTTGAGCAGACGAAAATGAGTTTGGTGAATATCAGTTTTAGCTCTGACAAGCTAGCTTTGCAGTTGTGAGGGTAAAGCAGAATCTAAAAGAAGTGTGATAAGTGTAAAGTTACCATTCTGTTAAAAATGGAAAGAAAAGTTCACTTGGCTTAAATACTATGCAGAAAATGACGTGTATTGCATCTCACGTAGGAAGTTTCTTTTTGAATAACATTTGAGGTGAAAGGCAGCTTGAAGGCATTGACAAATTATTATTAATCTTTGAATAAATGTTTCAAGGCACACAGCTTACTGTCTAGTGATGGCATTTTCATAGAGTTTTTAATGACATTGATCCAAGGTCACATATTAGTCCACAACATTTTCAGTATCTTAACTGGTTACCGGTTGACAAATGTGCCAACAGATGATTCTTTGTCATGTATTCAATGTTAAACATGAATTATCCCCAGATTATATGGGTGAGCATTTTATCTCTCAGGATTCTGCACATACATATAAAAGGTCTAGTGAAAAGGGTGCTTATAGGTTAAAGGTTTGGGTCAAGGTCCTTTCTGTATCTTAGGTTGTTCTCTTTGGAATAAGTTACCTCCTAGCATAACTCTTACCGCCAGGCTGTCTGCTTTCAAAACTGCAGTAAGAAAATATCTGCTAGATTTACTACCTTAATGCTTACATTATTACATTTGATTTATTGTAACATTGATGTTCAGTTTATTATTATAACAAGTGATATCTCTGTTTTGATACAGAAACTTCTTAAACTTCATGTCTTTTAAAGTTTAATAGTAATCATATCATAAATTTGACACTATTGTTAGTATTTAAGTCAGTACAATCAAACATTTTAATTTAGCTCAGGTCTGCAGTAGATATTTTTCTGTTTTGAGTACAATTTCATGTAATTCATTTATAAGTAAATATTATATCTTGGTAATAATTGGTGATATTAATGTCTCTCTGTGTCATGCCATCAACAAAGGGGCAATAGGAATAAAAGTTTGTCTCTTTTTTGTGTCATCCTCAGTGTTGATATGCATGTCATGGACTTAATTTCATGTGTGTAAATGTTACATTTGCCATCATGTTTTATATCCATGTATATATGTATCTTTATTGAAATAGATAGTAAAAAAAATGATTGTGACTCAAAGTGATACATGACCAGGAAGCAAGCATCTTTTAGGCTGTCTGGCAGTTGATTTAATTACTTTTTAGGCTAGAATAAAAGTAGTCAAGTTTTTGGTTACTTGACTCAAAGAAATGGAATGGGTAGGATGTAAAACTTTTCTAATTTTATTCTACATGTACCTTTTGACTTTGGAGGTACGATTAGTCCTCATATATTTTCATACTTTAGTTTTTGCTGTTGGATACTTTAGGGTCAGCCCCAAAACAATAAGGTTTGTCAGGTAACCATAAACATGTCTTATTTTTTCTGGTCTTATCGTGAATACACTGTTGTGTGTTTGTGTCCAGACACAAGGCCGATCAGCCACTAAACTGTTCACTGTGAATTATATCCTTTATTTGCACCATAACTACCTCCAAGATTTTCTCTCAAAAATATTTGTGTTTTAGTTATTTTTTCCAGTCATTTAATACGTTATTGATACAAAAAACCCAACAATATTTTGATTGTTTATAAATTTATTAGCCACAATGACTAATTGATTTGTATGAGTGTATGTCCTAATGTTCATCTTGATGTGTGCTGTACACAAGAATGGTGTCTATTGCTTAAAGGTCAAGTATATTAATGGGCTTGACATATTGCTATTTGGCATTTACTTAATGATTTTCTGAAACATTTTTTTATCATATATTTCAGGGTATATGTCATGTAATTGCTATCCAGAGTATTTTAGTATACATAATGTGTCAAGACGACCTTCACGACCCTCACTTCCTGCCCCTCCTGTTCCTGTAAGTGGAGTCCTTTTGTAAAATACTTAAAATAGACTGGTTTGATATTATATGGTTGTATCATAAGATTTATGAATTATGACAATTAAAAGGATAGGCTTACTTTAGAATGATACAAACATCCTGATTTATTTTATGTTGATCATTTTATATAATTTTCATTTTGATTTGCCGTAAGAATATGAACCAAATATGATTTACAAATGAATAAGTGGAAAATCATTCAAATTTAAATGATCCTTATGTGTTACAATTGTTCAATTTCTGCTATAACTGCTAATGTTGAAACTATATATATATATAGGGGTCACAAATGCAGTTGGGTTCACCAGGGACTCCGCCACCTCTGCCTTCCATGGGAAAGCGACCTAGTCTGCATGGAAGATTATCCCATGGGAATGTACGACCACTTCCTCCCCCACCCACAATTGGTGATTCAGAAGAACGTAAGTATTTCCTTCTCTCCCAGTCAGTTATATGATGATAAAATTTGTTTTGAGTTTGGTACAAGGATTAAATCTCATTTTCTTACTCAATATATCTTAGGTGATATGCCTGTTTTCACTGTGTTTAAGTAGATGTTTGGATTTAATTAATTAGTGGACAAAATTTTGCTTCCATTGTTAGATACTTATATTATGAATAACTTGAGGATTGTGAAAACACAAAATTGAGATTTGAACTGGGAGATTAATCTCATACTATGTTTATAATTTCGAGAGTCTAGACTTTGCTAGAGTATTAAGTGTTTACCTGTGTTAAAATAGATCTGTCTCTGTTTTAAATTTTATGTTTTTTATGAACAAAATGGATATTTACCCGAGTTAGATGGAAACATGGAGGCATACTCCGATCTAAAACCTTATAACCACTATTTAAAATTCAAAATAATGAAAGAAAGCCTCTGTATTTATTGGTGATGAATAATTACCTCACAATTTTGACAATAATTAAAATTTTGAAAAAAATGTGTGTATTTTATGTGGAGTTGTTTTTTGCTGCATACATACATTTAGCCAATATCTCCTAAATGTTGTTTGATGCTAATGTAGAGATAGCCAAACTATAGAACTTTGTAGAAGGACATTGCTTATACTATCAGTTTTTGTGTCATAGATGGTGCTACTGGCCACCATACTGCATTTGACAGTAGAAGAATTACCCTGAAAGGTCTTGGAATGGATGCTAATGAACTTGAATGCATTTATGGTAGTGTGCCTAGAACTCTTGCTGACTTTGATTTAAAACCAAATCAGATTCATTTGGAGGATGCCTTGGGTAATTTCTTTATTATTCTTGATTCTGTTTCGAGGATACTTAAAAATGGTCATGAAAGAAATAGTCACATGTATGGTTGCTTGACCAACCCTGTTTTTTTTAAGTCAACCCTAAAATTTCTAACAGCAAATTTTAAAGAATGAAATTACTTTGAGACAAATCATACCTTCAAAGTATGAGAGTTATATTTATAAAAAATACATGTTTGAATTTTCCATTATTTTCATCCCAGATTTCAAAAATACTTATTATAATATAAATAAGTATTTTATACACAAATTCTGTTACAGGGGCTGGTCAGTTTGGGTCTGTTTGTAAGGGGATGTGTACTTTAAGAAATGGACAGAAAATTCATGTTGCTGTAAAAACATTAAAACAAGAGGATCTTCTGACATCTCAAGAAGTGAGTTTTCTAAAAGTTTTTTACACAATTGCTTGGATGCCTTCTGACATTTTCTTCTATCTCCTCTTGAATTATTGAAATTGTTAATTTAGCTGAGGAATTCTAAAGCTGATTTTGGAACCAGTCTTAGAATGCACTATTATCATTGGTTGATTGAAAGAAAATGACCATAACTATGGAGACTGCTTCCAAATCCTCAGAAGTCTAGTATTTAATATGTTGCTTTTTTTTCAGCCTGAACTGATAAGAGAAGCTAAAGTCATGATGCCACTGAGTCATAAACATATTGTCAGAATGATAGGTAAGTTGATGAGTCGAGTGTAGAACTCTTGATACAGCTTCACTGGCTCCCAGTGAAAGCTAGGGTCATGTTTAAAGTCCTGGTGATGGTATTCCATGCCATACAAGGAACAGCTCCAATATATATTAGACATATGTTTCAAGTTATTCAAGGTCGCTGCAGACTTAGATCACAGAGTGAAATGAACTTTATCATTCCTAAACAGCAAACTAAACTTGCTGTCCAGTCTCTGTACATAATTTTGCAGTTTCCCTTTTTAAATGTTTGTATGTAATTGCTTAAAATTGTAAAGCACAATTGAATAATTTGTATAATTTTTGTGTTCTATAAATGCTATGTAATTGTAATCTTGATTTTAAGGGTCTATGTTATATGAAGTTTACTAACAATGATTTAATGTGGGCTTTAGGTACAAGTATTTGGAACTGATGAACGGTACCTGTCTAAAAATGTAATTCTGTCATTGGTCAATTTAAAGAACACTCTCTGATATAACTAATTGGATGTCTAAGTATGATTTTGGTGGCGGAGATAGAATTTAGAAAAATGCACAGAAGAAGACCTAATTGGGTCACAAATACAACGTTGAAATATTACTGTCGTATTTGAATGATTGTTCTGTTCAATTATTTCTGGTCATGAAAAGTCAGTCTGTCCAGACATAAACTTTGAGTGACTTGGTATTGTTTTATATATGTGAATAAATTTCAGGTGTATGTAAATCTGAGAGTATCATGTTGGTCTTGGAGTTAGCTCCCTTGGGTCAACTTAATACTTACCTACAGAGAAACAAGTAAGTTGAGTTAATGAGACAATTTAGAGGTAATAAACCTTTTTTCTAATGATTCAGTTTAGAGGTAATGAGCCTTTTTCTAATGAGACTCTCAAATCAAGTTTTCATTATTATAATTACATGAGGTTTGTCTATATATGTTTTTCACAATGTGGACTGGAATATGTATAAAGTAACCATTGACCTAAACTGCAATATTTTTTATTTCTAATGAAAGTATCGTAAACACCAAAACCAGCAGAAATAAAATATAGTTTAAGTTGACCTGGTTTTAGACCTCTTCATCCCTCCAATACATCCTTACCAGTTCTTGCATTGAAATTTATTCAACAAGGTTATCATTTTAAGTCTTAAAAACTTCATATTTAGCATTTTCTTTATTTTCAGAGGAATGTCACAGCTGAACATTGTGGAGTTACTGTGGCAGGTTGCCTTGGGAATGGAGTATTTGGAATCAAAGAAGTTTGTTCATCGTGATTTAGCAGCGAGAAATGTTCTTCTGGTGTCAGAACATTTTGCTAAAATCAGTGATTTTGGAATGTCAAAGGCTTTGTGTCGAGATAATAATTACTATGAGGTAAGAAAAGTCTATGTTCTATTAGGTTAGGCTTATTCATAGCAATGATGTTTGGAATGCTAGAATATTTCAAATTGCTTTGTTTTCAAAACCACACCACTTTAAACCATGTCAAGTTATTATGTTTAAGAATATTTTACCAGAGAGCATGTTTCATATAACTTCAAAGTTAATCTATCATCAGCTTAACGTTACAATTCTCATGGATTACCCATTTGAAGTATGGATCAATAAACTTCTAATTTTTCCTACATGATATCATATTGAATTTTGTGACTTATACTGTAAAATGATTAAAACCTGGTTATGAACTCTGTAAAAGATCATAAGCTTATGTTAACATCTAAATGTTATATATTGTAAAGTTTGTGTTTAAGTCACAGCTTTTAAGAGTATTTAAAAATGATGATATTTAAGGCCAAGGAAGCAGGAAAATGGCCTCTGAAGTGGTATGCTCCTGAATGTGTTTACTTCTGGAAATTTGATTCCAAATCAGATGTGTGGAGTTATGGCGTAACGATGTGGGAGGCTACATCATATGGAGGCAGACCATACTTTGTAAGAGATATATTCAGTGACTGCCTGCAGTAATCTCTTGTGTATAAGAGGCATATTTTTACATCTAAAATCGGGTCCAAAAACTGGGCACCTTATTCATAGGCATTAGACTCAATACCATTTTTTCCAGGACTCAAAAGAGACAAAATTGGATCTAATGGCCCATTGAAACTAAGGGAATTAAATTTTTCATAATGTTTCTCTACATCCAATTATGGTTTTATACTTTTTCTGGATTTTGTAGCATCTAAACATCTGCGTGAGTTTTGAAATCAAAAATAACAAGTAAAACAACAAAATTATGCATAATCCCGAAATAAAATTGTCAAAAATAATTCATGAAAAGTATGAAGACTTTGTCGCAATAATCACCTTTAGCAAGTTTTGCAAACAACACAAGTGATTACTGTATATTTTGAAATAAGTAAATATAATCATACATTTTTAGAATGTTACACCTTTTTCAGTATTACGTCAGTTATTTACAGCAAACAGTTAACCTAACCTGTTTACCTTGATTCTGTACGAGCGCTATCCTTGTTCTTGGCGTGTAACTGCTAGCATCTCTACATTAATGATCAGCAGTGTGGGTTGAATTGCTGTAAATGTAATGGCTTCTACCAAGTGTTTACAGATAGTATTTGCCATGTCCAGAGCTTGAACGCATGATCCCCAGGTTTAAGACTGTTGAGTTTAGCAGGCAGGCTAGTGAGTTACATCAATAAAACAAGAAATAGTTACTGAAAGCATTTCTGTTTTTCATAGGTTTTACTGTGACCCCTTTACTGTACTGTGATATTAATTCCCCTGTTTGATAAAATGTGAGTACATTTTTTTATAAGCGTTAAAATTCTGTTTGATACTCTGAAAGGAATTAATCTTACAGGCAATATTATAATTATGTGGATACATTTTACAGAAAATGAAAGGACAAGAAATATTGAAGTTTCTTGAGGAAAATAACAGATTAGCAAAACCTGATTTATGTGATGATGAAGTTTATGAAGTTATGTTAAATTGTTGGAAGTTTGAGTAAGTACAACCACATTCAATTAGAGTTTTAATTTGTCATCTTATTATATGCTGTTCTAACAAATTTGTTTACTTTATACTTCTGACCAGCTGCTGCTGTAAATTACAGTAAAACTGCGCTTAGCAACCACTTAAATATTACAACCTTCTGATCATTATGACTACATACTAACAGACCAGTACATGTTTCCTCTGTATTTTAATAATGAGACCACCTCAATAATAAGTTCACTCTTTGTGTTACAGAGGTGGTTTTGATAAAAACATTACAAGAAGTTCATTTGAGATTCACTGAGTTATATCAAAACTGTTCAATTTCAAGTATTTCCAGGATAAATATTGGCAATATTGGCAAAATGCATTTTTTGCAATTTTTCATTTTCAGTAAACATGTACGACCAAATTTCAAAGAAGTTGCTGAACAAATGAGAAATATACACAGACGAATGTCGAGGGAATCCTCTAGCTAGCAGTTTGAAGTTGACATATGGGCTTATATTATTTATATGCAATTAATACTAACCTTATATTGTATTTTGTGTACTGTATCAGAGGCAAGTACTATTATCTCCCCGGACAGATACAATTATTGCAACATTCAAGAAAATTTCATCAGTGAAAACTTTTGGGTGTTCAGTCATAACTAAGTATTAAGTCCAGCTTTGAGGGAGCTAGAAATTTGTCTGTATTTATGATGGTGTTTTGAGTTCAGAATAAAAGCTAATAGTTATAACAGGAAATGTTACTGCTGGTCTCTATGACCAGGTCATCTTTGTGGACAGGTCATCTTTGTGGACAGGTCATCTTTGTGGACAGGTCATCTTTGTGGACAGGTCATCTTTGTGGACAGGTCATCTTTGTGGACAGGTCATCTTTGTGGACAGGTTTTAAGAGCACAGGTCTGTACGTACTTTGTTGTAGATGTTAACTGATTTTTTGGCATACTTGAGTTCAAATGTTACATACTTGTGTTTGTTCAGCTGTGGTAGATGGGTGAATGTTTATCATTTGGCCATTTTCTGTGCGTATTTGACTTCCTTGTGGTCACATGATATCCTGTGAAGGTAGTGATTAATATATCACGGAGATAAAGCTGCGAGAAGTTAAGAATAGGTCCTTGATTTTAATGTCATGGCAGTTTTATTCTTGCTTACTAATGATCTGGACCAATACTTCTGATATTTTATTTTACTGCCTACAACAATAAATTTGATTTGCTATTATTGTATTGAATACAAAATGTATGTTTTGTTAATCACTTGTTAATTTATGCATTTTGTTTCAAATTTTTTTGTTTTATTTTCCTGCTATTAAATTCACAGGGAGCTGTTGAGTTTATTCATGACTATTGTGTTAAGTTTTATACTCTGCTGTTATAATAAAACAATTTTTTTTCATTAATAAGTCTTATAAAATGTTTAAAATATCTGTGTTTGAGTTTAATTGGAATCATGTGTGTATCATTTATGTTACCTGGTTCTGAAATTAATATATCGGAACATAAGTCTGACATACCTATATAGATTTTAATATTGTTTGTTTGTTTGTTTGTTTGTTGACACTTTTATGGCAATTTTATATCAACTCTATGCAATATGCAGACTGTTTATTTGTTGTGTGATATTGTGATCTTTGCGTTGACAATTTTATATTTCTCTGAATCACTCATCATTATTGGTTTTCAGTCTTGTTTAATTGTTGAAAATCATCGTTTACTACTTTGTATGCTCATGTTATTAATTGACGTAAGTATTTCTGAAATTCTGATCTTAATTTAAGATTTAAAATAAGAAGGTAAGAATGATTTAAATGGAGTTGTGATTTTGTCAACATTCTCTAGACATTGCAATTCTCACTCTGTTTAACCATTGGTTAATCCTTTGCTTCAAAATAATGCATTTCCTTGCATCTGATTCACATGACTTTTGAAAACATTGTGGCTAAAGAAGCCATTGTTTGTAATGAGTAACTGCTTCTTTTGCCACTGTTTTCCACTCTTTCTCTATTGTCATAGAGAAATAACCAAAGTTTCTTAAATGTATTATGTTTTGTATATCAACTTTGAATTTCAAAGAGCCCAAAATATGTTTATGAGGCAAAGAGTTAAATCAAATACTTAACCTGAAAATGATTGCTTCCAACTTAAATGAGCTACAATAAACTCTTCTCTAAGGAGGTACTGTCACTTCTCCTAGTGGTATGGACACCCTTCAATAAAAGAAACAATGAACTTTCTTCAAAGGTGGTACTGTCACCTCTTTGATGGAAGTACAAACAACCTTCAACAAAAGAAACAACCTCCTCTCCTCAAAGGAGATACTCTCAACTCTCCTTGAAAGAGATAAAATCAGTCACATGCAAAAAGTGCAAACAGCCTTACCTTCTCAAAGAGGGTTCAGAGCAACCTTTATTAAATAAAATTCTGAAATAACCCTATTTACTCTTATTTTAGTGAATATTTCAAGTGTATCACATGTTAGTTTGATATGAAAATCACTATTTTTGCTACAAATTATTTATTTTTTTGTAAATATTTGATACTTTGAATTGTGTCCTTTTGTTTATGATGCTTAGTAGTATTATAATCAGAAGGAAACTAGTTTTGTTTTCATTTTTTCATTATCATTTGTATACCTCATTTTAATTTTAAGGAGAAAGTGAAAAATGATTTGTACATAATTAATCTGAAGTTATCAGATATAACTTTTAAAACTTACCAATCTTGATGTAATTAATTAATTGTAATTTATGCATGATGCAATCAGTTTGGTTTACGTTGCAAATTTGTTTAGTGAAACTTCCTGTTATGTCTAGAAAGCTACCTGTTCTATTTTCCTATGACACAATGCATGTAGAAATATTTGACTGGTATGTGGCCCTAAACAAGAAAATTCATTGAAAACAAGTCTAAAAGTTGAAGTTACTGATTTTTTTTTCACTCGGTTTAGTGCTGTTTTTCAACAATTTTTCGGTTAAGTATGGCAGCTAGTTCACCTAACCAGTTTTCTTGGACTGTATTCTGACCAGTACTAACTAACCACTCGGAACTGGCAACTTCTCTACATATGGAGGAAAATCAACATTTTTGTCAAATTTTCATAGAATGGTATGATCTGCTGCGATTGGGATTTGAACCCGGATCACTGGGTTACAAGTCCAGCATACTAATCATTGGTCAATGATTGCAGAAGTTTCTGATTGGTTTGTCCGAGTTCAATCTTAGTAATCTTTGTTGATATTTTCACTAGGATTATTTGATTTATATATATTCATGAATGCAATATGTACAACTGTATGTGTTTGTTTCCTCAGTTTTATGTTGGGACAAATTTTCAACAGAAAAAATATTTCTTATTGAATTTATGGTTTATGTAAATTGTTTTACTGTGATAACATGTCCGAATTACGCATAATACACAAACTTTGATTATTATATTACCATCCTATAACACAGATACTTACATTTACTTGATAAACATGTTTCTAAATATAAATATCCCTATGTTTTGATGATTAAAATATAGGAAATTGATAGAATTCAATGGAATAAAGTCTGTATATGAACATTACATCACTTACAGAAATATTCCTGTAGATTCCTTGTATTATTTCAGCAGATTAATGAGGGGTTTGTTTTGTTCCACAAAGGGTGCACTTTACAACCTGGACAGAACCCCAGAAAAAAGCATTACCTTTCAGCATGAACATACTGCTGGTTCTAGCTTCTTATCTTGCCATTTTTTCTCTGTATAGATATTTTATGGCTTCGTAATATTTACATGGTTGGTCCTCTATAAGTATATTTAAAATGTTATCAATTGTTTGTGAATGAGTTTGATTGTTACATCAGGATTATTGTATTTTGTATTTGTTTCTGTTATATTTTGATTTTGTTATTTTCTGGGGATACATGTTTAATGTTTGAATCAGTTTTCTATTCAATCATTCTACATGTTCTATGTTGTACAGCTAGTAACTACAACATTTTATCCCTGATTTCTTCATTATACAATGTTGTTGTTGTTGTTGTTGTTGTCTAAAAATGTCTCTTTTGTATACAAGCATTTGTTTTTTTGTGCAAGTTTCCATTATTTAAATGCCTCATATCAATTAAGGACGGTTATGTTTAAATATTTGTTATAAAAGTATGTTTTCAGGCATTTTATATTGTTATATTTCTACACTTCTGTAAAGCTCGTAATGTACACATTGTTTTCTCAGTGGTCAAAGTAATTATCTGTACTGGTAATTGTTGGTGTGTAAATTTTCGACAACTTAGATTGTCCTGCAGTATGGCTCTGTTGTGTCATGTGAATTACAATGTTATATCAAGTTTATGGAAATATTGACTGTAGTTAAAGTTAGACAATATACATTTGCAATTTGAGTATGGAATGAGAAAGAAAGCTTTTTTTATTTAAATAATGGAAAAAAGCAATTAAGGATATTATAACCACTGGTTTACTCAAATTGTTTGATACTTTTTGTCCCTTTTTTGATTGTAATTCCCTTTTTCTTAATCATTCCTACTTACATATCCTTCTTTCATTCCAATTGTTTCTTCATGTCTTCTTTAATATTTCTATGCATGTATTTTTATGTGTTGTAGGTTAGATGCAGTTTGGACCCTTGTTTTCTCCCATGTGTGGTTTATATAAAGGTGATCCCTTAATGCAATCAGTATCCTTGTTTGGCCCTTGCTAACTAGTTCTTTTAGTCACTTATTTTGACTCCCTTTCTGATTTTACTGATCTCAATAGTTTCTGAATTTAATAGAATTTCAGTGAACTTAAATTGTCAATTAAAACTAGTTCTTTTTTCGTCCATTTTAATGCTCTGTCCAGTGTCCATTTTTATACTCACTACCAGGTTTACTCCCTCCATTAAATGAGTGTTTGATTTGATAGTTTATTACATATAATGTTGTTATTCTTGATAGGATACATTAAAGCCTGAGTTTTGTCTGTTTTCTGATGTACTGAGGTATGATGAAATCTTTGTGTCAAACTCAGAGAGTTTCAAAATAAAAATCTTAGGTTGGTTCTGGGAGCATGGTTGTTAATCCATTCATATTCGTCTTGAAAGATTTTTCCTTTTCCCCTTTTCAGACTGGTTTTATGTGTTATTCAATCCAGACTGCTTCTACAATGTTAGCTTATAATTCAACCAGACAGGTTCTAAACTTTGGGTTATAACCCACAGACTGCATCTAGAACTTTAGATTATATTCCTACTAGACTGGTGCTAACATTTGACTGTTAAGCAACACAGGCTGGTTTTAAAAGTTTAGCTAATAATTGAACCAGACTAGTTCTAAAATTTGGCTTATAACCCACAGACTGGTTCTAAAATTTGGTTCATAACCTAACCAGACTGGTTTTAAAAGTTTTGTCCTCATACTTGCCAAATATAGTTCTTGATTTTATTTTACTTAATGAATTTAAGGAGCCAGTATGTGTTTTATGTTAAGCGGAGTTTGTACAAGCAGTTACAATCTTGTATTTAGAAGATATTATAATTGTTTTTGATATGTCAAGAAATTTTATTATCATTTTTTTTGTTTATTCAACTTGTTGTCAAAGTAAAATATTTTCTCACTTATGTACATTTTTTATACTACAATCTATGTTTGAGTAAAATGCTTGTTTTTGACTGTTTGTTTTGAAAGTTGCACTGTTTATATTATGAATTATCTGCAGTTAGAATTGATTTACATCGTTTTTCTACAAATTTTCAGTATCGCTCAAAATTACCTGGACATAAATGCTCGTAGAACTTTGTTACTTTTTATTGTTGTTCGTTCATAGCTTTTTATCCTTATTCCAATCCTGTCTTACAAATATTGTCAGGATTACAATGCATGAGTTTATTTTAAAGTATATTTGTGTCATACAAATAGTGTAGAAACAAATGAATGATATGCATTTTTGATACAGAATTATAAATGCTGCACTGATGTTGATTGATTGTTAGTGGCATAGTGATTAAAACTGCTCACTTAATGTATTCTTTTCTTAGAATTATGAAGCATATTTTCAGACTATTTTATTTTATTGTGTTTCGGCATTTTTGTCGAGCCCGCTTGTGGTGAGCTCGAAATAGTTGTCAAAATGGCAGTCCATGTATGTGCGTGTGTTAGTGTGCATGTGTGTCTGTGTGTTAGTCCATCCGACTGAGACAGTGTGTCATGCGCAGGACCTAGGTCCATATCTCAAAGATCAAGGTCACACCTTGGGTTTAAAGTGGTAAAATTTGCATGTTTTACCTTGTCTGGACTGTAACTTCTTTCAGCATTGATATGTTTTAAAACAACATGGTATTATTGTTCTCCTTCACGAGACGGTGTATCATACACAAGAACCAGGTCCATATCTTTAATGTCAAGGTCACACTTAGGGTGCCATGCGCAAGACCCGGGTCTATATTTCAAAGGTCAAGGTCACACATAGGGTTTAAAGGACAAAAGTTTTGCATGTTTTTCTCGGGACCATAACTACCCTATGCATCAATGAATTTTAAGATGACTTGGCACAATTGTTCACCATGATGAGAAGGTATGTCATGCATGAGTCGCTTGACCATGTTTTAGAGGTCAAGGTCACACTTTGGGGTTTAAAGGGCAAAAATTGGCATGTTTTACCTTGTCCGGACTGTAACTTCTTTCATCATTGATTGCTTTCAAAACAACATGGAATAGTTGTTCACCATGATGAGATGATGTGTCATGTTCAAGACCCAGGTCCATATCTCAGAGATCAAGGTCACACTTTGGTTTTGTCAGGCATTCAACACATATTTCTTTTTCTTATGACCCTTGGTGGGCCCTTTCAAAATGTCAAGGTCATTCCCTGAAATAGCAATGGACCACCTTTTCAGTATGATAATTAGTGCCTTAGCAGGCTCGACATGTTGCCATTTGGCAACTTCTAGTTTTAATCGACATACAAATAAGGGAAAATAAATTATGTAAATTAACAAATTGCAAAAAAAAAACAAAAAAAAAACAGAAAACAAAAAATGACACTAATATCTGAAAATGACGTAAGGAGGTAATTTGACCAGATTAAACCTGAACAACTCTCTCTTTTTAATCATTTAATCTCACTGCTGTCGACCAAGTTTATTGTACTGATTCATGAATGTAATACATTTATATTTGTACATGATATAAATTACTTCAACATTTTGTGTTAGTTCATTCCTATTTGTTGCTATATTTAGATTATCTGATTTATCATGTGACATGATCACATGACACTTATATACAGGACTGCAGATTTAAGAATTCTTCCACAGAAATCTTTCATTTAATTTTATGTAATATCAAGATATATACATGTAGTAAAAAGATTTAAATGTTTTGTTTATTTCTAAAAACATTTGCTTAAGTCTCCCATAACTCATTATTTACAGATATATATACTGTTAGTGGCACTTCAAAAATAAAATATCATTAAGTTAGAATTTAGCTGTACTTTGTTGTCATATTCTGGAGATATCAACGAAATTAACATTTGTGAATTAAATTTAACCTTTAAGAGTGACTGTATGACTTTATTGTTGCTGTAAAACTTTGTTATCTAAAGGGATAATTGAGATAAACATGGTGCTCACAATAATGAGGTATTTGTTTTTTGGTTGAAAAATATACACAACTAATAACCATAAAATTGATGGGACTTAAAAAAGTCTTCAAGATAAGTTGGGTGCTGGTGATATCAATGCTTGAAACAACAAGGTTTTATTGTATAGTTTTCTGACATCAATCCACGGATGAATAATTTTATGTTTACATCCTGTTTTGTTGTTAGGTATTGATTAGTTGTTAAATACTGTTGAATCGTAAAAATGTCTGATTCTGTTGTATGCTTATAGTTTCTGATATTATATTTTGCTGTTAATTGTCTTATTGTCTGTTTATGTTGAATGATTAAAATAATAGGGCAGGCGCCAAAAAATGTTGAAAATTGTTGACATAATATTATCTTCTTTAATGAACATAAAATTATCTTGTTTTTTCTCTGTTATCTTTTGATAATAAATATTTTTGTATATACTAAAACCAAACAGACTTGTCTTTGTTATTTTGTGATTATTACAGTTTTTAACCATTTTTTTGTTTCCTCATTTAGATAAGGAAAGGAGCATTAGAGTTGCCCATGTCCTCACATGCTGTGGATCTAAGCCTACATGAAAAACTGTATGCTTATAGGATCAAGAAATTCATAGAAATATATTTATGGCATGAAGTTTTGCTCAAGGATTTTAAATTTCAAATTGATCAATAATGACAGAGTTATTGCCCTTGACTTAGTAAAATATATTTGCACTATGAAAGTTATTCTATGTTCTAATACTATCAAGAAAACTGGATTGAAAGAAAAACTTGCTGAAGATGGATTGGTCTCAAACCATGAGAGTAGAATTGTATTCTGTGACTTACCTAACAGAGAAAATTAGGCAGCATAACCTTTGGTGAAGAAATTACTAGACAGACAGCATCCTGATTTTTTATGTGAATGGAAATTCTTTGTACTTTGACCGATGTTTTGATAAAATTTCTTATTTGGAAATTTGGTGACCAAGTCTTTTTGTTAACAAAGATGATATATATTGACAGTTTTACTTTAAGCATTTGATGATGTAATTAAAGAGACAAAGTCATGGATGCCATACCCACTGCTTGTCTATCTGTCTGTCTGAGTGTTAGTCTGTGATTTACTGGTCCTTTAAAACATAATTCAAGAATTAACTTTATGTTATAATTAGATGAGTGTACAGAGACCTGTATCATATAAGAACCAGGTACTCTGTTTTAGTTCATATATTTCATTATTTATTCCTGCTTTCTAGTCTTAAAGCATTGAATGGAAACTACCCTCAGAAATGATAAATACACCAAAAGTAAATTCAAACCTGTGATGAAATCACCTTCGGATAGATACCAATTTTTTTCACTGGAGTTTAACATTGCACCTACAGCTAGGGATATTTTGTGACTTTTCAGCTTTAACAGTGGAGGATGACCCAAGGCTTGCACCTGTGAAGAACCATTGACCTTTTGTTAGCTAGCTGGACAGCTTCCTCCTTTGTGAAATTTGGTTCTGGTTGAGATTTGAACTCTCAGCAGTGAGGGGCAGGTGATTACATGTCATAGACCATAAATATTCGACCATGGATTCTCCCGGATAGAGACCTACAGTATGTTCAGACAAGTAGATTTATCTCCAATACAGCTGATCTAAACTATACAGTTTATATAATCAATGCAGTTTATATAAACCTTTGAATAAAGACCAGCTCCTCCAATATGGACTATTACTCTCTTGCTGGTGGTCATTACAGACAAGTTTGACTGTAGATAGTTGGCAATTAGAAACAATGCAAAAAAACAAGATCCATAATTAATATGTGAGTTATTCCCCTTTTTATGTTGGATATTTTCTTGTTCTGTATCTTATCATACATGTAGGTATATTTTAACAAGCTCTTTTGTGGCAGGTATGGTTGAATAATAGTTTGTTTTTCACTGTTCCATTTTACCAAATCTGTTTTATGAAGCTTTTGTCTGTTTAGGTTACATAACAAATTTCCTTTAAGGCTGTATCGACCTTGTAGAGTTAATCTGTATGTTTTTACCATGGATTAAAATATTTAGCTTTCGGATAATAACATGTTTTCACCTGTTAATCCAAATACTAACACCCTATTATTAATCGGATGTATTGAAATGTTTTGATACATTGCGGGGCCAGAAATTTTTAATTTATTGTTTCTCAAATTGAGATTTCTGTATGTGGCCTTACATAAAGTGGAAATAAAAAAAAAACAGTTTCAGAAATGACAATGTAAATAAAAATGGACAAGTGCATGATTTTTTTACAATTTTGTAAAATCATTAATACAAAAAATTCAGTAGTCTTGTTGAACGTGATACATTAGTAGGACTTAATATACAATCTACTCAAATCTGCAAGAAGAGATTTAAAAACGCTAGAAACATTGTTCATTTAATTTCATGTACCATTCTGTGGTAAAACATGGAGATGATGACATTTTGTTGAAAAAACCTGATTTTTTATTCTGAATTGAAGTGCTTAACAAAATAATAATAAATGAAGCATACCAATGGCATGTTTGCCACAAATAGTAAACAAAAATGTGGAGGTCACAATACAAGAAGGAGAAAAAATCTGGCCTTTTTTTAATACTTTTTCTAAAATCTTTTGAACTATTTGTGTATTAACTTATTTTATTCATTAACACTCATACATTTGTTGTTTTGCATTCAATGCCATTTTTCAAAATTCAATATAAAATTCTTTTGCTGTTTTGTGCAAAACGTCATAAATCAAACTACTTTATGTATATTTGAAGTTCACCAGACCAGCACTCTGAAGATACCTCATACCTGTTCCCCCACATTCTGCGTGCAACTTCCTACTTTTCTCACATGATGAGCAATCAGCAATATGAAACAAAATGACTTTTAGATAACAGTTAACTTTTACAAAAAAACATGTTCCAACTCTCAATCACAATTTTGCAATCTTCCAATCAGCAGTCCCAGGTACTATCAATGTTCTATCAGGACAGCTTAATGACAGTTCAGAAAAAACAAAATCTGTTTGATTGAGTTTGTAAATAGCTTTGACAAAATGCATGTGTCTCTGTTTTTACCTAAAATTAAACCTGAAGTGATTGTAACGATGTCCTGATATTAATACCACCTTTGGGACCTAGAAAAAAGCAGTGTTATTATTTTAGATGTTCTCATTATGACATTGTTGTATAGAGAAAATATTAAAAATAGGTTTGAAAAAATGGTTGCTGTATTTGTAATCGAGGTTCACAGGCAGGGCGGTGACTTCGCACTAAACACACACTGTAGGGGAACTTGTTTGCTAGCAGTGAGCCCTACCCTCTAACCCTTGGATGAGGATACTGGGTGTAGTGTTGTTTCAGTACCTGTATCCTCATTGAAGTTGATTAAACACAAAATCCAAAATAAAAAGCTGATAAGCTATTACCCGAGACATTCTGAAATATGAAATAAGTAAAACACATCAAAAAGGATTTATCTAAAATCTAAAATTCTTAATTTACTTCAGATACTGAATGACTTAGATATTAAATTTGAAATTAACTAAATTAGATTATAATGCTACATAAGCATTTTGCACACCAAAATGTTATGTTACATATTGAAGTAGTCATGATACAGCAGTGGTCATGAAGTATTACTGTAATTAATCAACTGATTTATGTTTTGATTAGATTGAACTTCATGTATGAAGAATATGTACTTGTAGCTATAGCAACACAACATGGACTTGAAGTTGATTTTGCAGAAAATTTCAATATTTGAAAATACATACAGTTCAATTAAAATCTTCATTTTTATGTTTATTATTCTTTAATTGAACTGTAATACATGAAATTTAGTAGGGGGTTTGCGTGGTCAAGTGGTTATGGTCTCTGACTTGTAAACACTAGCCACTCACTGCTGTGAGTTCAAATCCCGCCTGTGAAGTCCTAGGCAAATGTCACATGTGAAGAAGCTGTCCAGCTAGCTTATGGAAGGTCAGTGTTTCTACACAGGTATACACCTAGGCTCTTCCTCCATTGCAAATGTTAGAAAAGTCGCCCAAAATATTAATTTTAGTTTTCTTGGCATTCATGAATATTCCAGCAAAACTGTAAATTATCATCAGTGATGTGTGGTGAACCACTTTCAATGTATCACACTCCATAAGACAGGAGAGTGGGCATAAATATAATGGCCAAAATACTGGGTGCTATCGTTAACTGTTGCAGTATACCAAGCAAATATTGGATCATGTTTTAACTGATTGCCAAACACCATAAGACAGGAGAGTGGGTATAAAAATAATGGCCAAAATACTGGGTGCTATCGTTAACTGTTGCAGTATACCAAGCAAATATTGGATCATGTTTTAACTGATTGCCAAACACCATAAGACAGGAGAGTGGGTATAAAAATAATGGCCAAAATACTGGGTGCTATCATTAACTGTTGCAGTATACCAAGCAAATATTGGATCATGTTTTAACTGATTGCCAAACACCATAAGACAGGAGAGTGGGTATAAAAATAATGGCCAAAATACTGGGTGCTATCATTAACTGTTGCAGTATACGAAGAGTTTAAAGAACAACAGATATAGTGTGGTCACATTTACAAAACAACAAGTGAAGGAAAAGTATGTACAGATTCAGTTTTCACCATTATATTGTGTTGCCGTGTGTTGGTGCAGATATGACATTTTCCCAAATGTATTACTAGGGTCTTATTTTATTTAGGGGATTCCAAAAATCTACAAACATCTCTTACATTCATTATTATATAATGGACACAATAATTCAGTGAATCATGACTGACTTTTACAATCAAACTAATAAGGTTATTGTTTCCTTCCTGCATATGCAGTATTAACGGACATTTCAATGGAACATGTTTATCAGTTGAGTGAAATAATATTCTGCGATTATTTTTTTAATTTAAGTTGATCTAGGGTCAAATATAGGTGTTTTAGATGTATTACAATTTCACCATCATAGGTCTGTTGTTTAACTGTATGTCAAATTTTTGTAAAACACACAAGTTTTAATCCACTATTTGTCACGTTTAATTTATTTGTGAGCAAATTATTTATCTAGACTTGTAGTTTTTGTATCCAGCTTGCAAGTAACATGTATATAGGACACAGTGATTCGTACATTCCATGATGTAACCAGACAAAGTTATTTTGTGTATTACTAAACACATATTTACCATATTTCACAACCGTTTAAAGATCTCAAGTTGTGTGTTTATCATAATGGGAATATGATACAAAATAACTTAGGTGGATTGTATGGTTTTAATGGAAATATTAAAGTTGGTCATGACTACTGTAGATTGAACATTGATCCTGAATTCTTACACAAACCGAATTTTTTAAACTCATACTATAATTATATTTCTTTTTCATAATTTCCATACAATTAATTTTCAAGTTTGACTAATGTAGAAGACATTTTGTATTCCTCATGCAGATCTACCTGTCGCTGTCTATAACAAAATTTATGTTTGATAAACATTACAATGTCATCTTTTATTATATGTAGTAATCTGGTAGTTTGGACTTTACCCTTTGCTTCATAATACTGCATTTCCCTTGCATTCTGAAGCAGGCAACTTTTGAAAACATTGTGGCAAAAGAGGCCATTACTTGTAATGAGTAATGGCTTCTTTTGCCACCATGTTTTCCACTCTATCAGAGATAAATAACCTTATTTGCTTTAATATATATTGATGTTTTGTACATTAGCTTTGAATTTGGAAGAGTCTAAAACATGCTTATGAGGCAAAAGGTTAAATTATGAATTTTTGTGAGATGTTTTTTTTTCAACTGAAATCATGTAATTTATCTTCAAAATATACAACACAATGCCCTTGGTTTACATATATTTTCATTTTATTCTATAAAGTTATAAAAGTTTTATAAAAAAAAGCTATAAATAAAATCACATATAATCATGATCTGCAAGCATTTAATGAACCTGATTGCAGACAATATATTTGAGCAGACGACAAAATGTGATGACATCACCACCTTCCAATGATTATTAGGACTGAAATTTCTATTAATAGAAATGCACAAACGATATAATTATATACAAATAATAAATAAATACTTCAAAAAACCATTGACATGATAAAACTGGCATGAATCAAAATGAATTTGAAGATAAAAATAGAAATGTGTATTTTTGTGTTCATCGAAGTTTGCAATTAAAAAAAATGCAGCAATGAAATTAAATTTTAATGGACAGGTGTCTCAGAAATGATGTGAAAAATTCAAAAGTGTAAAAAAAACTTCCTGACTCCTACAAACCTAACCAACCCAATTTTTATTCTGCTGACCCTACCTCTTTCAGTGTCAGCCAATTTTTTCTTGCAAAAAATTTCATTTTCATATGAACTGTATTTCCTAACATAACAAAAATGTTCTAAATAAAGGTTGGCTGACCTACCTAACCTAAATTTTGGGGAATATCAGTGGAAACATGGCATTCATTTTTTGGTCCAACCTAACAACAACATTTTACTGGGTAACACAAAATAATAACTTCAAAAACATTAACTATGAATAAATACCCTGATTAAAATGTATGAAGCATTTGTTTTGTCAGGGAAATATTCATACAAACATCTTTAAAAGAAATTCTGAAAATCATGCAATTTGCATATTTTTATGAAAATGTGTAAAATGAATCTTAAACATGTAGACAAAGAATGATTTGATGAATTTAATTCTTTAAAAAATGAAACAGAATTAAGTCTTGAATGAATGCAAAAATTTCAGTCTGATTATGAAGACTTTAAATTAGACAAGTTATTGTTATAGTTAAATGCTAAATGCCATATCATACAATTAACCGAATTATTTAAATTATTATGTAACCGCATTGTTTTAAATAAAGCACCTTGATACGTTCAGTGTGACATTTACAGTATATATTTCATAAAAGTCCTAATTATTAGGTCAGCCATTTATGCATTATCATGGAATGGAATCTATTGTTTCAAATTTACATAATTATTCAACGCTTTGTTAATGATTGTAGTGTAATTATAACAAAGACAAGGGAACAATTAAACATTTGTTTTAATTGGCAGACTGAAATTTGCGGAGGTCTTTGCTGTCTGCTGGGAAAATCCGGGTATTTCTTGATAAATCCATTTTGCTCCAAACATAGTTTATCATAAGAATTCATATAAAAATATTCTTTGAAACCTCAACAATGTCTTGATCTATAAAAGGATACTTATTCAGGAATGGATTAAACTTGGTAATCAAAATATTGTACTGTAAATTACTTAGATCTAATATGGCGCACAATACAAGAATGGAAATCTAATATAAAATCTAATACATGCAGTTCTTTTGTTTAGATGTAGATCTGAAATGAATGTTTATGTAGATTCCGGCCCTAAGTTTGATTTAAGCGAAAAAAAATGAAAAAAAGAGAAAAAATGATTTCAAATGATATCTAATGAAATTAAGGCTGACATGTCATTAGCATCAACAATTTCTAATGGTACAAATGGACTGTTTAACCTCGGAGATTGTGTTTAGTTTTATGAATATTGTCTGCTGTAGGCCTAACTCTTAAATAAGTACAGGATACACAAAACACAACTGCTTAATTGTTGACAACTTTTCGTATTGTCAAGTCACCAATAGTCCAGTTATCTAGATCATTGTTTTTAGAACATTATTCCACTGTCGTCTTGTCAGGTTCTTTTCAAAAGATCTCTGACTCACATAGTTGCAGAAACAAATTTTCTGTCCATATCTTTCACAAGCATTGGTGTCATTTTATGACAAAACATCAATATTGAGAGTTGTCGATCCTGCTATACATCCGTGTGCAGGGAACTGACAGTAAAGTACAAGAACTCTACAAAGAAGTTGGAGTGTTTACACGACGTCTTTGTCTACTGTTGGCACTTCTTACCATTACATGTTCGTCATGTTTAAGAATTGGTTTAGGAGTTGTTTTCATGTACAACCTTGCGTGGTGTGTTGGTTCTGCAAGTGGCTCTTGAGATAGTTTTGGTGTATGATGATCGTCTGGCCAATGAACGTGCGCCAATTGCTTTGTAGACGGTGATGCCACACGGACAGACTTTCCATTAGATTTTAAAGATGACTTTGGCGGCTGTAAAACCTTTAAACCTGTTTCTACCTCTTTCACCGAAGAGTCACTGGAATCAGAAGATGGTATATTGTCCTCTGCAGCACTGTCTGGACTTTCACGCTTTAAAAAATCTCCAACGAGAGTTTGGAACGCATCAGATCCACGAGGTATCTTAGAGTTCGCGAACAATAAAACTAAATCATGAATTTCGTCTTCTTCGTTGGTAGGGCTTGTCGGCGTTGTTGCCGACATTATGAAAATGTCGGTAGTCTTAAGACAATTTCTGTTTAGAGTTATAGTTCTTTATGACGCAATTCGCGATTAAAATTAGTATTACTATCTGCGCCCTACGACACGGCCCTCTTCTGGAAAGGATTTTTGCACAAACTTGACCGATTTAATTCTCCAATATCAAATATTTTTTTTTTAATTTACGCACGACTGTCTGTTCTTAAATCAGATCCACGTGTTTTGTTCCTTCCAATTGCTTTCATTTACGACTATGTTACAAGAACGTACTAGTTTGATTCACTTAACAATTCTACAAGTTCTCACTGTCAGATAATCGTGTATAATACTTTCAAAATTACACGTAATCTATAATCCCGTCATGCCAGATAAATCCAACAAAATGTAATAATTAGCACTATTTTACGTTCAATTATTCAACCTTTGCATCAAATCGGTTTATCATGTCTACACGCCGTTTCTGAATTCTTCAAGGACTTCGAAAAATATTCCTTTGTTTAAACAGCGAAAATTTGCTACAAAACAGTATTCGGTTACACACAAATATAAAGTTCCATACATTTATAAATTATTTAAGTTTTTTATCGACTTGTTTACTCCAACGCTTAGGTATACGGTAACTTGAATCATATTGTGTTACAAAACAGTTGTGTATGCTTGATTTTTTTTATTCAATTAAGTATCTGTTACGATCGACGCTTACTTGGCGAGTGTCAATGATTGCATTGAATTTATTAAATAGACCCAGCTACTTATACACATAAGTACACAAACCGGATACCTGATTAGTCTGTCTTTTGTTAAATATTAATCTTTATCTAAGCCATGTTATTGTAACGATTTGAAAAAAGGGTACATGTACTTTTTTCTGACTTTATCTGAATGAATTAAATACGGTTAAAACAGTCATTCGTATGCACTCTATTAGATATATCTCATTGAATCTATATATTTCTATCAGGCCTATGTATCGCGAGCAAGGGGCCTCCGTGGTGTAGCGGTTACGGTCTTTGACTAGTAATTACTAGCCCCTTACTGGTGTGAGTTCGAATGCCACACACGATTAAATTATGCATGTCAGAAAGCTGTGAAGTCATCTTACGGATGGTCTGGTGGTTCTACTCAGGTGTAAGCCTGGGGTTTTCCTCAACCGTTAATGCCGGAATAGTCGACAAATGATCCTGACTGTTTGTGCGACGTTAAACCCCAAAATATCACCAGCATGGTTGAGGTATGATACGTATCGCAACACATGTAGACATGTAGTCATGTAGTCAGATCTGTGTTTGTGGCCACCTCCGAATAAAGACTACTTTGTGAATAAAGGTGCCATTCTTTGAAAAACCGTCACTGATTATTCAGAACAAACTTACTCTGAATAAAGACCACCTGTCAATAAGGCCATATTTTGTCTTCCCCAATGGTGACTTTTATTTTAGACTGTATATACAAATTCACAGCAATTTACCACGTTCGAAGACCATTGACAAATGTGTTACAAAACTTTGAAATTTGTTGATGAATGTTTTCTAATTCAGCAATAATTTAAGGCACAACTTCAATTTAAACACGAACTATGTACATGTTGTACTTTGATTGTTCTGAAATAAACCAAAAATGTCATGAATTATTGTATTTTTTATCAAACTGATGTTTTCTCGCCACTTTATTTGGACATTAAAGATTTGATAAATGTTTCACCGTACTGCTGTCTCCCCATCAGCAGTTTGATATTTAATTGTCAGACTATTAATGTATCAACAATGTGGACATCATTTTAGAATCAAATTTTGATTTCAAATGGCATTATGGTAGACATAAAACGGGTCTTAAATCTTCCTCCAAAACATTAATAATAATTCTTGTACGACTAGGCACCTTTTCTTATGCATATTATATAGATACATTTGTACACAAAAGAATAAACCAATAATTTTTAAGCAAAGTTTCAACTAACGCCTTCCCCTAAAACCTTCAACCAATGCTTATTCATAAGAGACTTCTTTGAAATAGGAACACGTAAGGTTCAACTGAACACATTCATCTAAATTTAATAACTAACGAATTTAACTAAATCACGTTTTTATATTGTTTTTAGGACGTCATAACTGTATTCAATAGTATTTCAATTATATACCACTGGGCAGTACGCCTAACCAATCTTCCTGGATTCTGTACCAGTATTAACCTTGTTTTTATTATATAACTGCCCATTTCTCCGCATGTTTCATGAGCAGTGGGGGATGAATGACCTTTAGACGTCATATACTCAACCAAATCCTCACAGAGAACTTCCGGCGCGCCCAGTTTTTGAACACACCAACGCAACGTCCATAGACCATGTACTAAGAACTAAATATAGTATTTCAGCCTAACTTAAAACATAGTTTTGTATTATCAAACACAATTGTAATTAAATCAATTTATTGATCTGACAAATCACAAGGTTTCTGTGCTGGAATGGTCCGCAAACACAATTCTAATCATAAGCCTACCGATATAGTCCCCTGTAAAAATGTGGACTGTACGGTAAAACAATATTTTGTGTGGTAAGTAATACTAATTCATGTTAACAGCAACACTACAAATATGTAAGTATATATTTAGGCCATTCTGTTTTTTTTTGTATTTTTAAGCGTCAACCTCATTTTTCAAACTCTAGCTACCTATTCCAAAACAACATACAGGCTCATTTAAAAAAAAAACAAATAAATTTTCTTGTGTTTAACAGAAACATCATAAACTCAGAACATAGAAATCTAACACTTCTGATTCTGATTTTGCTAGTCACTCTGTCATACACAAGAATACTGAGCAACAATTTATGAATTAAAAAGGATCACGATTTAAAACAAAAGTCTACTTAAAACATGATTTGCAAACTACAGCCATTAATCTCAGAAGCTATAGAATCCTACATAGAAACCGTGTTTTGTTTTATTTTACATAGAAACCGTGTTTTGTTTTTATTTTGGCTGACGGAACTCAAAAAAGCGTAACAAAATAATAAAACAGAATGACCTTAACATACAAATCATAGCATTATCGTTTTTTTTTTCATTTTGTGTTAATTTGGATTAGATTAACACTAGTCCTGACTACTTAACATGCTATAGAATGTCCTAGTAGAAATGATCGCCAATTAATGACGTTATTAAGCCTTATCTTGGATTAACATATTACAAGTTAAACAATTAAACGTACAAATGTGTTTTCTTCGCTATGTGTGAATGCGTATAATTATGTGTTATTCGATTGTTAAATACGGATATTGCGTCATTAAATGAACATACAATGATTTAGTCGTTCAACATGTGAATACTTGCAAAGAAACTGGCTCTTCTATAGAGTAATAATATCCCTCCCTTCAAATATACTGATAAAATCGTCAATTTGCCTAAGCAGGAAATACAATGCACACAATGCTTTTTTAAAATTATTACTCGTATGAGACAGACCGTTCAAAGACAATACCGTTCGTTTTGTTCCCCATTTTTTCTGTGTATATGTTTCTGTATGTTGGATCAGATTTTGAGAGGGTGTTTTTTGTATGCTCTATTTCCAGTGTGATTTTCGTACCTATATTATAATTTACTAATGATTGGATGAGTAATGAGCGTTGAGCAGCATCCCTCAATGAGAACATTTCATATGATAAGGAATACCGCCGTATTTTTAATAGTACAAGTTTAGCAAGTATCACGGATAAAGCAGGGGAATGGTTTTGCTGCGAAAGAAAAATTAAAACGTGACAGCGTAATAAAATATGGGGACGCATGTATTCATTATTTCGACTTTAACCACAAACAAAAAGGAAATTGTATTTACTGTCAACTAGGACTACGTTCTTTCTAAGCTTAAGATTTCACCCCTCTTTAAAAAGCAAATGGTCCTTGACGTCAATCGCCATCATTATTGCTGTGTTATATCAGATTACGTTAATGGAACAACCAACCAGATTGTATCGTAGAATAACGTATAGGTTGATTTAAGGTGTTACATGTGTATTTTGGCAATAATGCTGATTACACTAAAATATATAATAGAACATGTAATTGGGTAGTCATCTATGAAAGATATTAATCGAGACGTCTTTAATGGTTGATATCAACCGAGAAGTTTAATGAATATAATGTTATATTTATTAGTCTTGTATGATTAATATCAACAGAATAATCATCAAGTGATAATATGTAGTACTTTTAACGATTATTTTTTATCAGTATGATTTATAGGGGTTGTTCTAGTACATTGTTCTGTGAGTTGTTTTAATTATCAGTTAAAATCTGAGGGTTAAATACAGAAACATATTAATGAATAAACAAGTGCGTGTTATTGAAAATTTCACTCGGTTACCTGATCAGGTGATCAAACATTCTGCTCCCCAGTATGACAACAACTAACCATCTGACTGATTCTATCATTAGCATGACAGTAATGTAGGCCTCTTTGGAGAAATTGATAATGATAAAGAATTCATGATGAGTGGACATCATTCGCTGAAATAATAAAGTAACAAGCATATAAAACTTAAAATATCAGCACGGTTATTAGGTCTCTATGTTCCGTATCACTTCCGAAAATAACGACTTAGCAGAATTCTGAAAACTGATGCTCTAACTGACGAGACAATAATAAAAAACTGTACTAAACTTACATAACTCTGTCATTTGTCTTGCTTCCAATATAAATATATTGATTTTTAACATCATTATCAAACACACTTTTGTTACAGATGACAATAAAATATTGGTCGAATACAAATGGGAGAGTAGCGTGTCCTAAAAATGTGTAAATGAAACAAAAACTATCTCTTAGCATTCTGTGTGCATGGTATGTAAGATTTATCATATATCTACTGAAGAATGATATATCATTTTGTGCTATTTCGATTTTGATTGTATTCAAACGTTTTTATCATTTGTACATTAAATGCATGGCCACGTGTAGGCAGAGAGAAGCCACACAGTTGGTATCTTGTAACTTTTACACAGCATATAAATACGACAAAAAATCTGGGAAACAATAAATGGTAATTATTATAAAACCAGCGTTATCAAGACGAAAACTGGTGACGATAGTGAAATGTGAACAACAATACTACATGAGCACTAAGTATGTTGTTAGTGTTTGAAAGTGTACATCATTATATCAAATTTAATAGAAATACGTATACAGTACAACCTCATATATAGTATACAGTACAGTACAGCATCCTTTGGGAGACGCTAAATTATGTTGTTGTTGAGAGGTTGCTGCTCTAGAGAGGTTAAATGAATAGTCAAATGGTACAGTGGGGGAAGAAGCATGCTGTTGTTGAAGGGAGGTTGTCGCTCAAGAGAGGGCCGCTCTGGAGAGGTTGCACTGTACATCTATATTTGAGGTATTGACATGGGGTATGCATGAATTTAGTGATCAATAAATTATTACGTGTATACACATATAACACATGTATACTCTTGTATTGAATCGTATTTATCATTAATTTATATAAAATATTACACAGTTTCAGTTTATTACTGATAAACCTCACTCTCACACAACTTCTTAAGCAAAATACAATGCGAAATTTATTTTAGAGAAGTAGTGTAGTTACCGCCCCTTTTAGTTTATTGTAGTATCCAACATGTTAAAAGTTTCTTTTCTTTCCCTAGATAACCGCTTATATCTTATTGTTGGATTTGTATTAACTTTGAAACAAATCAATATGAATAAAACTTTGTTATGAAAACCACACGGCCTGGTTTCACGATGCTAACCTAGCATAATACTTGAAAGTGTGCTAAAGTGCTAAAATAACTCAGGAGTGATTATTTAAAAGAAAAACAGCAAAACATGGGATTGACTTAATACTCTGACATTTATTATTCAAAATTTACATCCTACGGACTATTAGATTTTCAAAAAAGACCGTGTCTGGTGACCGTTTTATGTATTGCAGTCCTCAAACTACTGTAAGGAAGTAAATGGATAATATGTCGTTATTAATACAAATAATTATATGTACATGTAGTTTGTTATTTAACAGTTCCGCATTAGTTGTGCATATTTTTAGCATGATAACTTGATCCCATCTACAGTCAGTCTTTCTGATAACATTTCATACAACATGTATGTACAATATCTTTTCTTTTATTGTTCAAATACAAGGTTTCAAGAATTGTAAATATTTAACGTTTCATGAAATTTGACAAATATGGACTGTTGTGCTTCGGGCGCGTATAAATGATGTATTAAATACAGTTCAATTATTCTATTCAAGAGTATTATGACACAACTTGTGTTAATAGAACACTTGTGTTTAGAGATCATACATATGTAGACCACATGTGTTTAGAAATCACCTGTATTAATATATTACTGGTTCTAAGATATTGTAACAGTATTGTATATACAATTATATGTGTTAATAGAAGTTTGTATGTCCGTCTGTCCGATTGGCTCAGTTGGTAGAGCAGCTGACTTGCAAGCAGAAGGTCGCGGGTTCGAGCCCCGCATCGGGAACTTCATTTTCTGCCTCCTATTACAAATATCATTTATATATAGGGATACCTTTTATGTTAAGTGACAGTTCTGTTATTCTTATAGGTAAAATTCAAGTCGCGCTGTATGATGTATCTACGACGTACTTGTTTCATTTTTTGAACTTGCGAATGTCTACATTTACACTTTTAGTATTATGCGCGCGCCGCGAATTCTTTTCTTTGTGGTTGGCGCAATACACGGTAAGGGAAGTAACTCGATGAACGCTTGTTCAATTAGATATATACAGTTGTAACCCTTTATTAAAGAATAAATTAGACGTTTATATTCTTGAATATTTTAGATAAATTATCTTTATTTGATTTTCTCTTCTTGATAAAGTTCTATTACTGTTCACAGAATATTCTTGTATTATTTATGATGAAAACTATCTTACATTGGATATGAAGTTTTTTCAAGCTGTTTGTTATATTTTCCACACATCGGACGTTCTTCAATATTTCATCTTAATTATACTGGAGATATGCTTTTGATTATGCGAGTCCTGGGCAATTTTCACCCTTGACATTTTAAAGATGGCTGCGAGAGAACAGCGAGATTTCTTGAGATTCCACGAGATGGAAATTGTATATCACCAGTACATTATACGCCATTTAAATGTTTGCCGGCAGAGATGTCGTGTTTAATACCGCGACAAAACAATTACATTCTGAAACGATAAAAAATCTATAATGATTTATCTTTGATAGACATCATAGCAGACGAGCGAATTAATGTCAAAGATCAGGACATCTTGTAAAAAGCTGGTGAAAATAGTACAGATCAGTCGCCAAAAATTATAAAAAAAGTTGCTTTTAACCTTTACTATCTTCATAATCTAATGAACAAAACATACTTTTCTTTCTGATAAGGGCGATATATCAAAAAACCCTGATGCATCAATTGCATAAATAATTTGATTCTCGTCTGCAGCAGACGACACTTCAGTGTTTTCCCACGTTCTTGTTTAGATTCCTGAAATACCTACCTGTTCAAAGCGCTTCCTTAGGATCAGACGTTATCCCGTCTAATTACAATAATTACTATACGAGGTTAATTTGGAAACAAAACACGTGCTGAAGAATAAAATTCTAACAATAACCGCTCTTTTTTCGAAAAGTAATTCCCGTAACATTTTCTTTTGAAATTAACCTTCATGTAATTAAATTACGAACTGTTAAAGTTTGGTTGATATTCTCTGCTAGAGCGTGTTTTTTTTTTCATTTTTCGTCTGCTTCGTGTTTTGACTGTCTCCGTATTACTGGAAATAATTTCAGGACGCGTAAAGTATTAAACTGAAACAGGTTAGACTTGTACTTACACAGTCAAAAATCCTGTTAAGTAATACGCATGATCACCAAAGTCGACTCGGGCTCACAAAAAACAGCAATAAAACTCTATACTGCAGGTATTACTTTTGAACGGTACCTAGCGGTTAAAACACAAACCAGTCAAGCCCAAGGACAAAGCTAACCGAGATGAGAGAGGAAATATAACCTTCATTTAATTTATCTATATGCATTGTTAGTGCCAATGTTAATAATGTGTGCTAGATAGTGACCTTAGAACACATGGTGACCTTTATTTATACATTGTACATGCATGTAGTTTTTAACTCGGATTTGACAGCTACATGAATGTGTTGAAGAACTTTAATCGTGCAATAAACAATATCTGCTATTCCTAATTTATCAGAATGTTTTTTGGTATCACACACTCAAGTAAGTGCACGTTCATGATTGACTAAAGCATCAACTCGCAACTAGAGTTTCATAAGACCCATATAAATAAACAGAAGACTTAATGATCCAACAAACCTCCTGAACAACAACACAACAACAATAAGATCAGCAGCAACAGCATCAGCAGTAAAAATCACCGTTATCATCGACATCATAAGCTGCACGTTACTGTAACGCCTACGTAACAACAATAAAACCTTACGTTCTTGATTCATAGGAAGGTAGGATTTTTTCTACCAATTTGTACAACCAGAGACATCACATACAGTGACATTTATTGTTTATGTCAAAACAAGGCTGATTTCAAATTTTATATGAACATCGTTTACAGCAGGATGACAATATAATGATGATCCATTGCGCTAACTCCGCTGACGGCTTGTCAGTCAATAACATTTCTCGTAAAGATCAATGCAAAAACTGATCAGAAATCGTCTGCTAGAATGCGTTGATTACAGGAAAGCGATAATATTTCGTTTCCTGGCATTGTGTATTAAGAACGAAGGTGAAACATTTGGAAAGTATTGTTTTCCGAAAGGATGTATTTTTCATTTGTTCCGCTAAAACTATCGAAGGAAATGGACCGGAAATTGAATTGAAGAAAATTACATTTTGGTGAGGTGTTGCCATGGTAATGCTACTTGTGGTCATTGGATCGACCACACACTGACGTACAGGGTGAAAATTCGGTAACCTCTAAGCAAGTTTCCGTCATCGAAGCTCTTATTGTTTCCCAATCAGTTCAATGGACGGGAAAATCATGTTTCAGAACCAATGTACGCATACAACCACTGAATCCAAAAATAAACAGCGGTATGGTATAAAACATTGTCGAACACTTCCGTTACAAAATGAAATATTTATTATGTTAATACATATTAATCTTTTTTTAGTTTAGAAATATTTTGATTTAGAGTAATTTTAAACATATAATTGATTCTTTCCGGCTCTTTGTATCATGGTGTATAAAAAAGGAATAACAAAATATCGTCTGTATGCTGCTAAGATGGTTGAACAACAAAAATATGTTATTTTGTGCATTTGTAACTTGAATCATAGAAACATGAATATACAAACATACATAAGTTAACTTCGGACTTAAAATGTTCATTTAATCTATTGAATTACGATCTTACATTTTATGTTTAAACATACTATTTGTACATGTTCTCTTTTTTTTGAAAAAAAAGATCAAATGATGATAGAAAAACTCATCAAAAATGAACTTTTTAGGCGACAAATGGACAAATTTTCTCCTATGCAGATTCAACTCATCAAAATAACAAATTGTTTGTTTATCCAAGAGAATTCCATATGGACAAAAGAACCTAAAGAATGTGGATTTTGTACGCGAAGGTCCGAAATTGCAGGATACTTTATCTGATGTCAAAGTGACTAAATTGTAAATGTAGTCACCGGCGCTGGTGAACATTTGTTGTCCCATGAGACTTAATCTCAAGTTGATCAAACTTCATTTGAATTCCTTCTTTTGGCTCCCTACAGTTGGCTTAAATCCAGTATAGATTTATTTTGTAATATTAATGAATCTGTGCAAGGAAGGATAAGTAAATGATCAAGAGTAAAAACTATTTTGGTGTATATGAACTCTGATAATCATTAGCGTTTGGTTTCATTTACAGACAGGGTCAAATATTTGCTGGTTTCTATGGAATTGTAATAAAGTATCACATAGAATGTAGCTATATTTAATATCCACCGCGATAGCAATTTCCTATGTTACAATCTGTAATAACGCTTAACGAAGACACCAGACGAAATAATTGAATAATGCGAGTCTAGAACGTGGATAAGAAATCTCTACAATGAAATGATACCTTTTAATGAAAGCAATTGTGTTATAATAATTACTTACATATGTTTATGGAACGCCAGTCTCAGCAAGAACGGAATAAAGTTACGGTATGGAGCGGAATTTAGTATCAACAAGTGTCCGTGACGTCATAGACCTCCGTGTCGCTAATTTTTGCACTATTGTCGTCTGCAACATATTCCCAGGAAATTTATGGGGAAGAGAAATAGCTGGAACATTTGACAAGCGAACCGATAACTTGTTTACGTTTTCTTTCAATAAAACACAAAAATATATATTTGCTATTAAGTAGACTAACTAAGTTGTACATCTAGACACTAAAATTAATTAGAATTAATCATTCATTTAGACGAGACTCTATGTTTCCGTAAAAACAATCTTTTATCGCAGAAATTTTGCTTCTTACAAATCTTAACAAAGTTTGCGTGTAATAACAGGCGACTTTTCCGATTATTTTGAGATTCTAACTGTCGCACGTGTTCCACGATCTTCCCGTAATAACAAATAACTTATTTTCAAAATAGAAACAATTGCGCGATTCACGAAATTAATTTACCTGTCCGCAAATGTCAAAATGATAACTCGTTTAGGTTTATTTCTTTTTATAGCTCAATTGACCCATATATGTTTTTGTAGTTTGTTGAATTTAGAATCAAATACGAGCGTTTTTGATATGAAATCGGCAGAATTCATAAACGTTCTTGATAATCGAGTAATTGTTTATAATATTACAAATCATTCTGTAAAGTTCTACATGTATTTAGTCGGGTACGCTGTTTCAACAGTATTTTTATTATATACCAATTAGAAATTAACCTTACTACAGTTCGTGGATACTGTACCAATACTAACCTTGTTCTCCGCAAGTAACTTCAACTTCACCAGGGGTTGAGAACAAATAACTTAAAACGTAATGTTTCCAACCAAATCATCACACGTGAACTCACTCGCCCGATGTGGATGGACCTTACGCTATAGAGCATGCAGACAGGTCGTTCGTAATATTTCCAACCTCTCCAGAGCGGCCCTCTCTTGAGCAAAAACCTCTCTTCAACTACCGCATGATTTTATCTCACTGTACGATTTAACTATTGATTTAACCTCTCTAGAGCAACAACCTGTCAACAACAACATAATTTTGCTTCTCCCAAAGGTTGCCAAAACCAAAGGTTTTGAGAGGTTGCACTGTATGGGATACCTTATTCAAGATATAAAACATGAGGCGATGGCGGAAGGAAAGAAACAGTCATAAAATGACATCCATACAAATAATCTGCGAAGGAACGAGGGAGAAAGTCCATGAGGGGCTTAAACAAAAAAGTGAGAATACTAGCAAACCAAACACTGGGACCGAAAGTAAAACATTTATAATACTTAACAGAACTTGTGGAACCATGATAATTTTACAAAGGCGAATAACGGATACAGAACACATTAAATCATGTTACACGAATTTTCTCTTAAATCAAGATGTCTCCATAAACCATGAAATATCTGCTCATAAAAATCAGTCTAGTATAAGCTGAAAAAATAAACTTGAATAACTGAATCTCGGCATATTCTTACTGCGTTCCTTACCCAGATGATCATGAGGATAGTTCATTGAACAATGTTAGAATATTTTTGTATAAATGTCCTTTAAACAGAATTATTTGTTATTAACAATTCTTAAGTTTCGTACAGCGATCCGTTCACTTTCTGTGCTAACTGCCAGTGTTATAGGTTATAAAACTTGAGATTTAAAGGTGTTTTTAGTATTTTAAAGTTAACGAAGCAAGAAAAATAGTCATGTTTAGGGTTACTTGAAAAAAACACACATTTTTTCTAAACATAACTTCCGTACTTTGGATGTACAATTCGTCACCAAACATTTTTGTTCTGTGGATTTTACTGTTAGAAACTCAATGGTCGCCGCCAACAATAGGATCGGTCAAGTAATCGTAAGCAAGACTATTTTTGCCTCCTGAAGTTTTATTTTTGTATTTTGTATTAAAGACAGACTGGATACTTTGAAATCGACCGACAATGACACCGGTGTTTAAGCTGGGAAACTGAACTGAAGTTGTATAACTTCCGGTCAAGTATTTACCCTCTCCTTTATACGTGAGGTGGAAGTCAGAGATGGAAGCCAAATGCATTTTGATGAAACAAGATTCCGAATGTTTTAATGATAAACCATGAGCTCAACCAGGTTTCGAATCCCCGACATCTAGGTCAGTTCTATGTACTCTGAACAAATCTGTGGATCAATTTATTAAAACAGATTATATTGAAATAAAAGTCCAGTAGTTCATCTTTATTCTCATACAGTATCATATCGTGTTTACAGCGGCGTGGCTTCATACAGGCGCTTGTGGCATGTGCAGTTTTTTGTGAAAAAAAATGTAATAAAGGAGGGTAGAGAACCTACATCATATGAAAGTGAACAATGGATTCGATCTCTTTTCATAATGAAATATATGTAGATGTAAATGTGCTTTGAAACTACAAAAAATCTCAATTAAATCAACTCTCAGAGCCGACTAGAGTACGTACCTACACATTGGTTATAGCCAAGTTAGGCCAATGGATTCTAACAAGAAACGGACCAAGCTTGTGGGTATATTGTCCTGTAGATACCTGTTACTGTACAATATACATGGTGTATGTCATATGGACTACTTCATGTAAGTAGCCTTATATGAGATTACATGATAAAATCAAAGTTTTTTGTCAACACGTATCCATGACATTATGTACTTCCACGTTGCGGAACATTTGCATCATTGTCGTCAACTACTTAATAAGAAGTAAGATTATTGTTATAATAATACGACAAATTATCTGATCACAATATAACAATTCATTTCAATCAAGCATAATACATTATGTATTTACTTAGCTAAAAAGTACACTGTACATAGCATTTACATTTCATTATCTTAATTTATCAAGGATACGAATGTTTTCTGGAGCATAAAATCTCCCCTTCATTACTTTCCAATTATGGATTCATCAGTGTGACATTGTCTGCAAAACGGAACATTCATCTTATATCAATCAGACCGAACTAACGAGACCAATATCACGATTTCCGTCCTATATTCGTAAAAAATAGCCAACTCACAAATATCATCACCAATTGTATTTTTTTTATTCTTTTTTTTGCAAATACATACCAATAGTTTGCCCCAACCAGAGCATCAGGAGAGAATTCATTTCAGTTTTTTTTTCTACCAGATTAATTTTCGACATAGATATTATGCTAACAGCGTCGTACTTGGAGGTGGAAACTGAGAATTACATGTATAATTATTAAAGAGAAAATGCAATGAATATGCGTATATTCACGACTACTGGGGAGCGGATAATTAGAGTTCGGAAATAAGTACCACAATATGAACTCTTGTGATGTCTAAAGTTACTGTCTCATTTAAAACTAATATGGAGATATTATATTCCACCACATTGATGATGCCAGTGTAAGTAATGTAATCACGTGATATGACGACCAGAATTATTCTGAAAAAATGAACTAATTTTCCAACTTACGCTAATTCACATAATGGATGCATTTTGTAATAACATGGAAAATCATGCCAAGTAAATGCATGCAGCGCGTTAAGAGCTAGACAATTTTCTACACCATTAATGTCAGATCCAGGTTGCCCAGGAGCCCAATTGCTGTATGTAAACTCTTGAAAGTCCGAGTACCACAGCCATATACCTTCTATCTCTGAATCAGACCCAGCCGTGTAAAACGAATCTAGGAAGGTAACATCTAAATAAAAAACAACCATCAGTTCATTTACGAAAATAGATACAGATTATTTTATACATGAATCAAACTTGATTTTTTTATAGAAAATTTCTGATTCTATTCAAAAACCTAAGCATTGCTTTTTAGTGTTAAATGATTTCATGGACATTTTAATACATTAATTAGTGAACGTGTAGCATAAAATGTAGTTTATTTTGAAATAATTAATAAAAAAAACAAGACATTATACTTTAAGTATGTCATACTTGTTTGCTTAAATTGCTTCGCCTTATGTTGAAGAAACAAATCTTCCAAGTGGTCGTCAATAACAACTAGATGTGTTTGGTGATGAACTTGACAGTAAATCTAATGGAATAAACAGAGTCAATCAAACTAATCAAGCCGTAGAACAAAGTTTTACCTGTCGCTAGTGGCTTAATTAGTGCCCGAAAACACAAAAAAATAAATCTCATTTCTTAAATAGGCATACGGATTGTATGGTTAAAACTAGTTTTAAAGTAGCATACCTATTTTTAGGCATTGAACAAAAAAGCTTTTGATTTTGTTAGAAAAAATTCTACTCCATTTTTCTATGGGCTGTATTTCTCTAAGTTAGGTTGAGTATTACAAAATAAAATACATAACTTCAATAAGTTTATGTAAAAAAACAATTCACTTTAAATCAGGTAAGCATGTTTTCTTCCTAGCGAAACAAAACGTAAAACAATAAACTTTACTCTTCTATCTGTTCAGCTCAGTTGGAAGAACAAGGAACTGTTGGTCTTTATTACTCTTTTATCCCACAGCACGTTGGAATATAACAATTCTTGGCCTGATAGACTTACCGCAGATTCAGTCCAATCCAGTTCACTGTCAATGGCGAAAAAGTAGCAAGAATTCCTGAAATACACCCAGCCATCAGGACAATGTGTGGCACATTCCTCGCAACAAGACATTACAAGAATATTTCAAATACGAGTAAAATACATGTATAACATATAAACACATCGGCCGCTATTTCTATGGAATAAAAACAATATCAGCAAAATGAAGTAAAGATTTCAACTCGAACGAGTATTGACAAAGACTACACGGAAGAAAATAGAAGGAAATGTTTCGAGGAGGCTCACACTTGAGAATTATTATTTCTCTAAGAACTAGAGTTTGAAATAATAACTTCAGGCATGTGTAATTGGTGATTGATCTTTATCACCTTTCCATCCATCCACCAAGGAAATCTGCCCTATGGTTGACAAGAATTACGTTTAGACTTTCAACATAAAGAATTCACTCACTCTGAAGTCCGAGACTTATTTGCAACACTAAGATTGATGCTCGCCAATCCATATTGATCATTGCTTCCATACAGGTAACATGCAATGTCCCATTATAATTGTGTATCCCTTATCTTACATGATAACAGGGTCCCATGTGCGCGAGAGTTTATGTCATAAAATGCATGCGTGTATGGCTATTTTAGGTTCTTATCTATCTTAGCCGTAATTGGAGATAAACTGAGAAGGACTGTTAAAAGCTTTAACGTAATTAAGTTTATAAAGTACTAATTATAATAATATTGTCAAACATTTCTTTCTGTCATGTGTTGTGGTATATATGTCGACTAGGCGTAAAAAAGGTTTGTTTCCGGTTACCCGACCGACCCATCTCTTACCTGACGACTCAAAAGTTTTTACGGCATCCAAATCTTAGTGCTATATAGCATTTTTTTTTACAACAGTGTTGCCGATAAATGTAAAAAAAACGTAAAGGAAAAAATCCCTAACTACCAACCCATATTTTGGGGGCTTGTAATTGGAAACAAACCATATGTGTTTAGGCCCTAGTATGAGGAAATAGTATGAATGTCGTGAGTATGTAATGTTTTAAGATATGACATGTCTTTGGTATATGATATATTGGGATATAACAGACGTCTCTTTAGTATGTAATGTTTGAGATATAATGGGCGTGTCTTTAGTATGTAATGTTTTGAGATATAATGGGCGTGTCTTAAGTATGTAATTGCAAGGTATAAATCATGTATGGAAATTTTGGGTTTATTTTGTTTTGTTTGTTTTATGTGACTTATTATCACTGGGGTTTAACGCCGTTTTTCAACAATTTTTCAGTTATATACGGCGACCGGTTCACCTCACCAGTTTTCTTGGACTGTATACTAACCAGTATTAACTTACCCTTCAACAAGGAGCCGGCAATTCTCCACATATGGAGGAAAATCGACATTTTTGTCAAATTTTCATAGATGGGTATGACCTGCCGTGACCGGGATTCGAACCCGCTGGTTAAAAGTCCAGCGCACAACAGACCTACGGCCGAGGTCTATATGTGTGGTAATACATGTATATAGAAATACATAGTAATATAGAAAATAATATAGATTATAGAAATATGGTTGTATATAGATGTACAATCATAGTAATATGTACTCTGACAGAATATATGGAACTACATATACAGTAGTCTTTAATTAATACAAAATTCAAGTGGCACGGATAAACATGACTTCAACAAACACAAACTTTAAATAGAAAATCAATGAAGAATCTAGGATTAAAAAAATCAAACAGAAGGGAAGTCATACTATTAAAGCCAGGGAATATTTTTGAATCCACCAAGTCATGACGCTGGTTCCAAAGCAACCAGCGAATGTTAATAGAGTAATTTAATTAACATTTTGACTTTAAAACCGAAGAAAAGCATGAATATTCAGTACAATGAACACATGTATTGAAACACAAAAATCCGGGCATATTTAGCTGGGTCGCGCAATGGAATTATATGTATTTCAGTAGAATTGTTAAAACATTTAGCACAAATGTTAAAAGCCAAAGTCAGGAGATTCAATACAAGCATACAATACACCTAGCAAGAGATGCGTGAAATTTAGTCTATTGTTCTAGACATGCGCGATAGAGCAGAAACCAGACAATATGACCAATCAACGGTTTTCATATGAAATCCTTCATTACACGTAATTTCCACAAGTTTTCTAGAATTACGCTTTCTGTGTTAGACCACTTTATGTTCAGTGAGGCGAACCGAGAAATCATCCCAGCAAAGACTTGAAAGGGTTTCATTACATCTCCAAATTTCCGAATTAATCATGATCTCCAATCCTCGAGAACACTCCATCAAAATGACAGGGGTATTTCGTCAAGTGAGTTAACTGAGACAAGACTAATAAATAAGAAAAATATTATCATTTTTGTTTAGGGGTGCAATTCCTTTCATTCGTAAAACAGAAAATGATGAATGGCGGGTTTTGATTACCGTCTGTTCCATTATCATGTTTGTTCAACTGACATTCGGGCATTTCACGCATTTTTGACCTTTTTTGAAAATATAAACGTTTCTTCTTATTCGTTAACAAGATACTTACTAAAACTATTGTTTGCTTTTTGTCTAGAGACGTTTAATACATCATATCACCAGTAAACCTGACAAATATGTTTGACCACAGGACAAATGAGGGTAAGCGGTCATTGTCAGAGGCACGATTGTCCACTCCCTCAGCTATTGTCCGGACACAAATGGTCAGTGTTTGAATCTTTTAAGATCTCTTCAATCAAGTTAACTCCGAAATATTAATCATTATCTCAATATATCATTCTCCAAGAAGTGACGTGATGAGTTGCCGTCCAACGGTGTAAGCTTTGAATTTAACCAAAGTTCAAACGAATATTTTAACAAAAGTGGGATAATACACCACAATAAAGTCTATATTTACTTTTAAGAGTTACCATCATTAAATCAAGTATTTTAAATGTGTTTTATCGACTTGTAGTTCAATGTACTAAATAAGAACGCCACGTTCCAAGTGAATAATTTAGCTTTTGAATGTGTATCTGAGTTCAAATCACAATACATGTATAATATAATCATGATTAACTTTTAAAGGAACCATTATGTTTTTGTTCTACGCAACACAGTTCATCTAAAAACAAAAGCAAAATCTACTAGGTGTAAGATGCAATACATACTTTGCCTTTCAGACTTTTATTTCGCAGTTATAATGTACTGGTATATCATATGTCCATATTAGGTAATGCTCACCGGAACAAATGTCGATCGTCCCTCTAGCGCACTAACAAAACCATGATGACCCCATGAGCTGTTTTGTTAATCAAATTTATCAGCATTTTATTCATACATAGTTTTAATTCTAAATCTTGAGTTCGTGCCTTTCAATAGAACAATAAATTAAAACGACTTTGTGTCGGAATGATTGATTGGACATCAGTATCACACCAATGTTGATATTCATATCGTTATTAGCGACATCATGGGACGAAATTATCCAGAAAACACGCTTATATTTGACAATTTACACTTTTCCCACTAAATGCATTAAAAACGCATAAAAATATCCAACTATTCAAGTAAGATAGAATAAAACGCTTCGTTGAATTAACAAAATATTGTTGAAACAACCTGTTCAAACAAAATATTTATGTTACCTATTTGAGGAAATATACCCGGATGACTATTCCTGACATTACCCATCATGTGTGAGGTCGTGTTTTGAAACATATGGAAATATCGAGACAACTTGTTTGAAAAAAATGTTAAAAATAAAATGCACGTGTTTATTAATATACTCAAAGTTTCATTACATCTCGGGTCGATATTCAGTGATTAACGTTAAAATCGATATTACATAATTTTCCCACGCTGTATTAATGCTTTCGTTTGATTTTTTGTTACTTTCTGCAATAAATATTTGCGGTTGGGTTTACTAAACATTAACAGATCTACCTGTGGTAAGTCAAGTTTGTAGAATCTATTGAACAAGATAATTAATGTATTGATTGATTTAGAAACCAGTGTTATTGCTCATCACCAGAAAATGTGCAAAACGATCAAATTGAAAGAGATAAATATAGACCAGTTTGATTATTGTAGCTGTGACATTATAAAAACATAGAAACAATTATTCATTGTATATTCGGTGCTGCAAACTTTACGACTTTCCCGTACGATATAAACCGCTTCAATATAAGGACCATCTCATTATAAAGGTCAGTTATTTTTGAAACGGTTATCTCTATGTTTCGATATTTCAGCTTAATTATTAGTATTTGATTTGTATAAAGTTGAAAAGTAGACGGCCCTAGGTTTGTCGTGACGTTAGCTCGCGATCTTGCACCAAATACTACCACATGGTTAAGAGATAGATCCCAAATACGTCAAACCACTGAGTCCAAATATAACCACGCTTTACTTGCACGACCAATGTCCAGGAAATGTTCGATCATAGTTAGTGTCAAGGACAATATTTTAAAGGGCACAAAATCGAGCAACAGTGTCGACGCTTTTTGCAAACATTTGTAACAACTCCACAGAATCCGGTCTTGGTGAAGTGTTGCTCGTTCTACTGAAGTTTGTCGAATTCTCTCAAAGTTGAACACAGTCACTGTTCTTATTCTTTGAACTGTCGACAGTAGATAAAATGCCGAATGCAATCCGGTATAATCGTGCAATCTTGTTGAAGTAAGACAGTATGGACAATATAACAGCATAGGTATGAACCATATAGGTGAACACAGGATACTATGAAGTCATTCAAGAAGGATTCGGTGAATTGATTCCTTGACTAAAAATGCAATATTTTCATTGGATGATTATAACAACAGCAACCAGAATTGACCGACCGGAGGCCTGAATGTTGCGTCTGGTAATCAAATCTTTTAATAAATCTGTAGCTTAGATCAAAGAAAAAATAAGTCATGTATACCACTAGTTATATCGGTGATGTACAACCGGAAATAATCTGAATCACAATTCTTAATTTCTTGTGCTGTATATTACCCCTAGTAACAGAACGTTGGTGCGTGTCGATATCATTTTTTTCCATCTTGTATCATATGTAAACATACACGATCTTTATCACAACCAGGTAGATAGGAGAGGTGAACTAAGTTCACTATATGAAAAATGACCAGTTGCATTTATACCCCATTACTTTGAGACAACACAATGATTGTATAGCAAAATAGTTACCTTCTTGGTCGTATTGTATGACATTAGTGCTTGGAAAACCAAATTATATAGTAATAAACACTACTATACGATGTTTAGATCTTAAACATGGATAGGGCATTAATGTAACTGACCACAATATTAACATAAGACTGACCGAATCTCTGTCCGGTCGCTGACTTGTGAATAACATAGCGGTTGAACCTCAGACATCACATTACACGTACATACCAGTTTCTTCGTGAGAACAAAATTGAGTTTATATCAAAGATACTAGTTCATTCATTAGCTAATCAAAAGGAAGCATGTTTTCAGTTACATTCGGCTATATGCAAATAAGTTTAATGATTATCTCAGTTAAATCAAACTTTGTCTGATACCAAGGGTTGTGGACGAGTTTCACATCTGTCTAACACCTGTTTGATGTGTTCGGAATGTGTTCGACCAATGACATGGAATTCATTTCGGGACTGTTCAACAGACTCATTTTTATAATGTACTGTTGAATCCTTGCAGAGATCATGCAAGTTTTGTTTGATAAAAATACATAAAATTGTATTTTACAACGACATTTTCCATTTTTTCGAGTTCATTAAATCTTTGCTTCTAAAGTCTCCTGGTCAGATAAATCCGGTAAAAGTCTTACATTTGCAAATTTCATTTCAAATCTCCTTGCACCTATTGAGGTAAACAGTGGTTCAAATGTTTGACATACCTAGATTTCGTGCAGTCTAAACACTTTAAACTAATACTGCAAAAATCAAACATTACAAAAACTATTCGCTGTCATCAAAGTTTTCAAGAGGCTCGTCAAAAATTACTTATATCTTGTCTCGCCCATGCGTCTTTCATGTGGGTTACAGCATGTTCGCACTGTTGCTGTCTCGCTCCCCCAAAAGTATCGTCTGTTTTCTCCATTTCTGCTTCAGACATCGAGGAACATATTCTTATTATAGACACCATTGTTCAACTGAAGACAGCAAAACTTCCGACGTATGTTTTGTAAATCACATTCAAAGAAACAGACACACTGATTTACAGCGCCTGTATAATTAATTATTCAAGGTGGTTGAAGAGCTTGCTTAAGTCTCGGATAGGAGAAACGTTCGGTATTCCAGTACAATAGCACGGTGCCGCTAAAATCCATTGTTTTTAACGCCAGGACAAAATGTAATTTCGCATCTCTCGAATAGTAGCATTGCTAATGACGAAATAAGCGTGTCGGTAGAACATGTTTGAGGGATTTGTCAGTGATAAATGGCCATCAATATAAATTCCAACACCACATTTCAGAGTTTTATGATAGATGGTCATATATATGGTTTATTACTCCGGAAGCTTCAACCACATGATAATATAATAGAAAAAAAGTTTCCCGTAATTCTACAGAAATAATACAAAGAAAAGAAATTGTGTTATCAAAATGTATTTTAACGGACAATTTAACTCGATTAATATGATTAATTAGGCCTCCGGTTTACACTGCATCTTTTATCAACAACTTTTGTGGAGTGTTATAAAACCATTAAAATACATTTTCCGGTGACCTCACGTAAAATACAACCGAACAGTGTGATAGCTGTTCATTTAATTAGAGTTTGGAATCTTATTAAGACATGCATCCATATTAATGACCTAGTTCTATTTTATATTGTTTTAATGGGATAATAAGACGGTTTTAATTATGTATTAATACATGATAACAATTAATGAAGTTTATTGGAATTTAATGGGTTCTTGGGCCTTTTTCTTATGTCTTAATTATGTCGTTTAAACAGACACGGTAATGTATGCTCTACTTTTGGCGAAGACAGCTTAGGATTATGTTGTGCAATTGAAAATAACCATTTACTAATTTCTACATATTACATGTTGTCCACCGTAAAACAGTGTTGAAAAGTATATATTTCAGTGTGCCGAAGTCTTTATAGAATCCACACATTTCGAATCTAATAGAAGGCACTAGCACGTCCGTGAGCCAGTCGTGGACATTATCATGTCTCTGAGACTATAAGTGGCACCGTCAGGCCTCTTGGTCCATTGTATACACCGGCAAATTGTGGACACCGTCACGTTTCTTGGTCTATTGCAGACAACGTCACGTCTCTAAGTATTCTGTAGAAATAGTTCCGTCCATTACAGATACCATCACGTCTCTAAATTAGTTATAGACATCGTTATGTCTCTAAACCAGTTGTAGACAACATCACGTCTCAAAGTATTCTGTAGAAACAGTCCCGTCCATTACAGATACCGTCACGTCTTTAAGTCAGTTATAGACTTCGTTATGACTCTAAACCAGCGGTAGACAATGTCACGTCTCTAAGCCAATTGTAGGCACAGATGCATTCGTAAGCCAATGGTAGGCGCCCTCAACTTCATAAAGCAATTATAAGCACTGTCGCATCTCAAAGCAATCGACGTCTCTTGACAATCGAAACCTTCATTTAGAAAAGCCATGTCTCCCAGGAGACCCGCATGTCTCAAATTAAATCGACGGTTTCAGACAATTTAAAATCAATTAAAGTCATATTTCTATAAATAAAACAAAATGGTTCCGTCAATTCAATTTACGCATTTTCACTGTTAAAACTGCTCATTCCTAAATGTATTTGTTTTAATCACAGGTGGAAAAGTGCAGAAAATCTATAAAAAACTGTTCTCTAAGTTAATAAGATTATCTTTTGCATAATTCCTCAGCATGTATTCGAACAAAAAAAGTAGTGCATTGCATTTCAAACCAACATCTGTTTATATAAAACACTTCAATGCACGGTATAATCAAATTGACATAACATGTTCTAAAACTAATCATTTTCAATTATAGAATTCATCGCCTAAATTATGTCTCCTGTTTATTATGGAACAATTTCGAACAACTTAGAAGGAATACTGGATAGAGTGTTTCGAAGAGTGATACAGGCCATTACTGAAACGTGAAACATAGAATAGAGGAAACATGATAAGGAAACGAGATAAAACAGAGTACACATGCACTGAATATGATAAAATATGACAACATGGGGAGCTTTCCCTCGAACAAATACAGAAATAATGCGGAGATCATTACAGGGTACAGGGTTTTCACTAGACATCAAAATTGAGGATCAAAATTACCCTTGGCTAATGATAATTCTTAGAGTCAGCAAAATTTCCTTCTAATTTTATAGTAAATTTGACCCTTTGGTAAAAATTCTCACGAGTCAAAATGCTGTCAAATGAAAGCCAGGGATACTAAAACAATCTTACATTACATAATAATCCTATATTCCACTAGCGACATGGAATAGAGTAATATTCTAGCAACACGGAGTAGTGTTGCATTCTAACAGCACAGAGTAGTCAAATATACTTGAGACACGGAATAATGTTAACATTCTACAATACGGAGTAGTGTAACATTTTAGTAACACAGACCATTGTATCATTCTGACAACATAATAGTAAATAACATTCTAGCAATACACAATAATATAACATTCTAGCAACGTAGGCAGTGTAACAATCTAGCAGCACATAGCAGCGGTATCCCACTAGAATTAGGGATGCCGTTTCCTGAAGCAATCTAAAACATCAAATCTGAGGATTTGAAGCAAAATGCGGTCACCAGAAATGAAAACGTAAAAAACAACACAACGTCGGAGTTAAAACGGCATCATCAAACAATAAGTCGCTGTAGTTTAACACAAAGCAAAGACGCTTGTGTGACTTTGTTTCCTTTTCGATTTTCATTTACACGAATCCATTGTCTCGTTATACACAAACTGATCAAAACAAAGGATGCATGTTTTAACCGGTATATCTATATTTCGGACACCTGCGTGAATTCTAATCAGGTCAGTAAGATACACTTTGTGGTGATAGATTCGACGTGCGTTCTAAAGTTACGTCTGCCAGAAACAAAATAATAAAAAAGGTCGAGAAAATGTTTACAGATTAAAACATAAAAGAATAGATTATCTAACGATATCTTACGAAATACTATCAGATCGGTCTGTGAATTTATACAACTGGCCCGAGACAAAATAACACTTCGTATATCATCCTGCCATTATTTTTGTTAAAATTCGAGAAAACTTGTCAGACAAAAAGGGAGATATGATTTAATGCGATTTATTTAATCTGATTTATATAATTGCATGTAGGCCAATAGCCAAAAAAATTCAGACTAAGTCGTTTGTTCTTTGTTTTTCACAATCCTACCTGATTCAAGACCAATTATCGAGAGTTATTGGTCTTGACTATAGAATGAATTCAGTGCTTCACGACGATGTAATCGACGTAGATCATGCCTAAAACTGGTATACATGTATTTATGTCAATTGCTCAGATCTAAATAAAGTCTTTTCCGCCAAAACGAATATACATGTATCACGAGTATTAATGCTGACAGTTGTATTGTTTTTTTTTGTTTTTATGCGTCTTATTGTCACTGGGGTTTAACACCGTTTTTCAACATTTTTTTCCAGTTATATACGGCAACCAGTTCACCTAACCAATTTTCCTGGAATGCACACTGATCAGTACTGACTTACCCATCCACAAGGAGCCGGCAACTTCTCCACATATGGAGAAAAATCGACGTTTTTGTCAAATTTTCATAGAAGAGTATGACTTGCCGCGACCGGAATTCGAACCCGGATCTCGGGGTTACAAGTCTAGCACACTAACCATTGAACCACGGCCGCGACCTGCGGACAGTTGTAATAATGACAATCTTACAAAATAGCGTCATAACCTTAATGAGATCATGACTAGATCTTTTCTACTTACATTGGTATGAGCTGGTTCAACATTTATATGTATCGAAACAGGGTTTTTAAAATTCATCATTGATCATAAAGTTTTGTTCTCAACATCTAACAATAATTATAATCACCATCACTAAAAATGATTGTAAAAATTGAAGTGCTATTAATGATGACATGGATTTTGTTATATAATGATATCGTGGAAATATGTAGATGTATTTATAACAAAAAATACATGAACGATGTATATCATAACATGATAGGAGATAAATTATTGAAAAAAATGCAGGAAACGAAACTTCCGCAACAAAGTATGAGAAATATAGACTGTGATGATTTCTGATGTAAGCGGTTTTTAATAAACGTCTCTGACGACACAAATTACGGTTATTTATAATGATGATAATAACTGTGATGTTAACAAAGTGCCAACATGTATGGAGCCATGATTACTATGTAATCCATTGTCGTTATAATTCTTCTGTCGTGATATCAAGTTAACCCGTAGAGTACGATTATTTCACCTTCATTATAACACCAAGTATACACGAACCATTGAAAGTTACACATTACAAGTAAACTTCTTTGTGGCCCTATTTTTTTATGGGAACCATCTAATCTCTGAATGAACCAATGTGGTTCAGGACAACCAAAGTCCCACCTGTGAAATGGGGCAAGCTCTTCGGTATCATAACAAACTATTTACAAATAAATTCAATTTGCTACTTACAAATTGACAAGAAATTAACTAGAAAGACTGAGATTTCACCTGTGTTGCCCCTTGGAAATGAAATTAACGTAATTTCAATCCCTACTTAAAGCTTACGACCTCCACCTGAAAACAAACTCCTGTATCCACCCCTGCAAAGAGTAACTCATTGACTCAGACTCATGAAAGACAATCCTTACAAATTGTTTTTGTATCTGTGTAATTCATTTATTTTATGAGTAAACCGTCAACAATGTAACATGTTTCTCACATCATTGTTCTACATTTCATTTCCAATTATATTTCGTAAATAGTTATGAAAAAATATCCCATCTTGAAAAAAAGCAGCCGACAACGCTCTGAAAATACTATCTACGTTTATATTTAGTCTTTCACCGAGGAAAACAGTTTTAGCAAAATAAGTGCTTTCATATTACACGGCTCGTTTATATTTGTGATTGTTCAAGCATTAAATTCTTGTAGCAATCATGTTAAACAAACACTTCCTCGATGGACATCGCTTTAGATCGACAATCAAACTTAAAGATAATGAAAAAAAATCGTGTTTGAGCCTGTTCTGTTGTTAAATTACGATGGACATTTTATGTAGATCTTATGATAATTACACTATTTTTTAAAAAAAAATCACCTCACCAAAATTCTCAAACATTTATATATACATATATATAATATTAATCAAGACATGTTTGAGAATTTGGACAGGTGAGATTTTTATATTATAATTATATTAAAACTTCGAACCATATTTTATTTTATTATTTTGTGGAAGGTCACCTTAATTAATCGATATTATGGATCTACAGGTAATTCTATATTTAGATTAAGAGATAAGTTTCATTGTCAAACCGCACGTGCCCAATACTTGTCAATTTCACTCACGAGAATTGCATGCGCTCGGGACGCTAACTTCACCAATAATGACAGTCAGAATGCGAAAGAATTGGAAAAAATGAATCGTTTTGACACAACTTAGAGAAAAACAAATGTAAGTCTGCATCTAAATGAAAATGTTCTTTATTGTTAAATACATTTATGACTCATACATTGCATAATTACGACAAAAACCCGAAAAACAAATGACTCAGTGCATTTTTTGTATGCACAGTTTTAGTAATTTTGCATTGAAGTTAAATGACACTTGAATAAAATGTTGTAATAAAATATGATAATAAAAGTATTAAATTTCAGAAGAACAGATACCAAAATATGTAAATTTAAAAGATCTGTATTTTCCAGCCTGCTTGTATCTTACATGTAGCAGATAAATGATAAATTTTATGGCGATAATGGAGTGATTCTCACGTGATATACGCTGTATTTTCTTTACACGATTTCTCGGACCAAGTTATTTTTCTAAAAAATGATAAGTATTGTAGCTTATTTTAAAAAAGTATCAGTTTTTGAAGAACAGAACATAATCTTTTTTTACATTTCCAGCGATTTTTTCATTAAAATAATTATGATAAAATCGCGCACAGGTACGCTTTTTTCGTTGAAAAAAAGAATTCACAGATTTTTTTTTCATTTGATATTTAATTGGCCATTAATTTAATCAATTTAATGATATCAATATAACTTATATTAAATCGGAATATACTTTGTAATGGTTATAAACAAATTATGCGGAGCTCGAATTACGAAGTTTGATTTTTGTTCTAAAATGGGGAAATCAAATGAAATCACAATTTATTGAAGTTGAAATAAATGAAAGGAAAAAATGACACTAATGCTTAAGTAATGAATATCCTATGTTCTTTTTTAAACATTCTAAGTAAAAAAAGAGTAAATTTGTATAATATATAATGAAACAGTTGAATAAATGAAATGAAATCAAACACTGACTTATGTGTGTGTTCTAACTGTTCACCGCTTCTACATAGAACTAGGTGTTCTCGGATACAAATATAAATATACAAAGTAAGTGTAATATATATTTTTGGTTACAGTGATTATGTTGTATGTATTTTATTATACAGAAACATATTGTATAGTCTTGTCATGTCAGTGTAAATTCCAAATAATCACAATCTAGGAATAATGCAGACATTCTTGAGTACACTAAAACATCCGATAGAAGTCGTAACGGGTTACCTATGACGGTTCACGTCATTACCGTGCTGATAGGCATCAGGCTTGTCGTCTGCTCAGTCCAAACAAATATGAAATCAACATTACTGTACATAAGTTCTAATGTAAGAATGTTCCCAAAGCCCTTGACCCCTACGTCAATTTGTTAACCCGGGATTCTTACCATTTAAGTCATATCTCAGGATATGTTTTATTCTCTTTAGTTAAAATCGAGTTCCACAACTTAAAACGTATGCCTTAGCCTAATTTTCATGGAAAATACCGTAAAAATCTGTAAATTATTAAATACTATTGCTACCATTGAATTCACTTAAAATAATGATAAAACGTAGGTTAAAGTTCCAAAAATCTGAGTACAGACACCAGTGTAATAATATGACCTTGTAGACAGTAAGTTTGTCGTATAACTCAGAAACAGCCAATCAAAACCTTGAATCTGTAAACTGAACTACGAACTACAATCACATACCAAGACATTGAAAACAGCATTGTTTTGTTTTAAATGCGATCATGACCATAGTTGTATCTATTATTAATACATCCGTTTCTTGAGGTATTATATATACAAGCATTTCGGATATATCGGTCGCTAAGTTTCTCTTTAAATCGCTAATGTATCAATATTTAAGAAATACACCAATTTCTTCAGGATGGAGTTTATATATATATATATATTAATGTTCTTCTTCTCGGTTTGGCAAAAGTTCATTCTATATGTAATTTATTACATACGTATGTGTAGTATTATTTTGGTATTATAAACGCGCATATTGAATCTTGTTTATGCCTTCCATTCCACGAATAGTCAAATTAACAGTTTGTAAATACTACATTGCATCGAATGTTAATAACGCACAATAATTTGAGTGGGTGGTGACAATATCCAACCTGGAAAAAAGATAAATGGTTTGTTGGATCAATACTTACAAAAAGCAAGTTTTCATCAATATAAAATGACACAAGAAGTAGTCGCAATCGTTGTTGCAAAAATGCTCATAACGTAGCCAGAACGCAGTTAAAAGTATTCACATACCAATTGCGCATGATGTACTTATATAATCATTTATAGCTTGTGGTTATTTACACCTTGTGTCTTTTTTTCATATCGCTATTTTGTGAAACGTAACTTAACATATCTATTAAATCGCATCATATTATATCGCTCCACATCGTATATTTTAGCACCGCATCAAATTGTATCGCATTGTATTCTAGCGTATCATATCATATTATATTGCACAATTTCACATCAAATTGTATCGCATCGTTTTTGTATCGTATCGAGATTGAAATAATAATTCTAAAACCTGCATGTGTTTTCATTGATAGTAATGAACGATAAATAATGTTTTAGATAAAGAATATCATCTTCAAACTTTTCGACTCACGACCATAAGCATGTTAATGATTCATTATAGGACAAACTTCCCGGCTCTTATCAATGAATTATACTAACAGATCGTCGATCTTTCACAAGCAAATCTATCCGATTATCGAACTGACTTGCATCGCGATGGATCGACGAATCTTATTACTAACTGGTCTGAACAAAAATTGAAATCAGTCGCGAAAACATATGTCTTTTTATTTCTCATATAATAGTTAAATGTAAAAATCATGTTATCTTTAACCGATCCGCGGCATATATTCCTTACATATGATACAGACAGTAAAGTGTTACACATCTTTACCCAATTACTAACACCGACATCATAATGATTAATTAGTCGCTTCACTGACCAATGTTTTGATCATTAATGCCTTCAAAGATACGCTCACCTGTATATAAAAGCAATGAGATTATTTCGCTGGTAATCACGCATATAATGTACACACGAAATCTCGGACGATTTTGCTTTTATAAATTATCGGAAATATTCAACTGTGGAATTAGAATTCCATGTAAATCAAGCACATGTAGTTCTTATATGAATTAATGGAATCATAAAGTATTTCCATACGAAAACTAGCACCTTACAAGTAGATCTTTTGCATAATGTTCATAGATTGAAGAAAAAACACAACTTGTTACAATCCGGGCAAGTAAACTTCACAAAGTACATTATTTGTCTGTTAAGTATTAATGTTACTATCTTTAGTCAGAAATTTCAGAGAATATGTAAAGTTTTTTTCTATATTGTTATTATTGTTAACATTTAGGCTAACACTTATAATATGATATGTTTACAAAGAATTGTAAACGTGTAAAATATACCTGTGGCTTGGCCACGAGTCAAAATAAGTCTGTATAATATAATAATTATTTCTTAAAAAACAACCATTGGTAAAATTCTACGAGTTATATCAATGATCATTTTATTGTTTAACAAAATGTTTGCATACTTAATGTATGGCAAATGTCACGTAGCTTTTAACATTTAGAAAGTAGAAAGTTGTTTGTTAATATATAACAATATATAGAGAGTACTTTATTTATAATATCGGATAATATTCTGTAAGCGAAATCATGAAGTTTTTGTTCTAATAAATAATCCCCGCGACGCGTATTCCTAGCCTAATGCTGCTACATGTAAGTTTGAAAATAAAATGAATTTATCTTCACTTGTTTTTTTTCTCAGGTAGAGAAAAATACACCAAAATAGTTTTACGGAAAATAATACGAAAGTAAAATGCTAGTGGCATGATTCGGTCGTTAAAGCGTGTTCATTTATATATCAGAAATGTTGTTCAGGGAGTATGAGCTGGTGATATTAGCGCGTTATGTAGAACTTCTGTGCACGTTACATCGGGGTTAAACGAAAGGCAAATATCGGTAACACAAAATGAGGAAAAGATCAAACAACAAAACTAACGGTAGTTCAAATCATGAAGTCGTCTGCTTCCAGTAAATGAAAAGGAACGCCGGTCGTAAGGGTTGTCTAACATCCACTGAAATTAAGCTTTAGTAGTACGCTAGTACGCTGGCTTGCCTTTAACAGAACTACTCGCGATGGCTTATGGATGTTAGTTATAAAAAGAAAATGAACATGACGTCTTCCCTGTAGCTATATTGTTCGTGATTATGTGTGTATTATAATAAAAAAAACACTAATGGAAGATAACGTCAAAGCTTAATACTAAAAACGTTGAACAATAAATATGAAATCCTGATCTGTTTTCTGTAGTTTTAGCAATCATGTGGAATTAAGTTCGATTGCCATTACTATTGCTTAATGCTTCATGGACGAGTTAAATGAATAATTTTATTGTATTTAATTATTTAGAATTATTATCTAATATTCAGACTAAAAGTCGGAAATGTGTTTATCATTGGATTTATTTTAAGTGAATTGTTCCAAACCGGTACATACTTACGGTGTGATTTTATTGTACATTTCTGTTGAGGAAAAAAGAATTTATAACAATTGGATATTATGATGTGCTTAAGGGACCAGCAAACGGGGTTTTTAAGGCCCCCGGATCGGTGCCATCCGTATGATTGTTTTCCTCCGTCGGTGGGTAAATTTGAAAAAAAAATTCGTTCAAGAAATATTTTATACCTATACGTTTTTTAATAATTTTTTTTTGTCTTTGATATAATAATAACGTTATCTAAGTTTCAATACCTTATGATTTTTAATTATTAAATCTTACCTTTATTTCAATTCTAGCAATTCCTTTGAACTTCAAGAATATTAATGAAGAAAAACGTTTTCCAAGTTGTATTATTTGTAATGAAAAAATATCTCGATAAGTTTAGCCATTTGGCACCAGTCGGGTTGACGGGTACGTTGATTTTGGATCAACCAGTGCCAGGAAAACCGAACTTACACTCAGATATAAAAGTTGGCTCGTTGTTTAAAGTTTTTGGCTGCCCAGGGAGTTCACGGTGTACCATGCTGGCTTCTTTTCAGTCAATTCATATAAATGATTTCCGGGTTTCTATCATGTATTGTATGAATCGCTTGATACTCGGACATAAAACAATGCCGTGTCAATAAGATCTGTGTTCTGTTTGCTAATTGCTGTATGGAAGGTGTTGTATATTCAGGTGACATATTCCGTAGACATGTCAGTAATGTGTCCTGCGTGTAAGGACTAACTGTATTTTTTAAACAAAAAACTTGGACGAATATTTTACGAATTTACAAAGCAAAGTGCTGATTCAACTTGAATAATTTATTTTCTGCCAATTTTAGTGTAGCAAAATGTGGTGAGAAAATTTAATTAATCAATTAGATGATTTATTTTATTAAATTCAACTTAATTTGAAGCATAAAACAGATTGATAAATGAAGTATTTTTTTTCAGTCCGACGCCAGTTAAATTAATCCGTACGCTAGAATTGAGGTTGACACGTTCGTACAGATCAGGAAAACTTCTTAGAAATTAATAGATGTGTTTAAGTTATAATGTTGATTCTAATAAATATCATTTACGAAATTTTCAATACTAGTCAAACTTGACAATAATTAATGGCTTTAAATGTCTCTCACAGCGAACACGCACTACAAAATTTTCGAAGCCTCTTAAAAAGTAAATAAACCTACATGGAAATTTTAATGTGAAAATATTTTAATCGTAGATTGAAATTTTTTATATTTAGTATATAATTTCTAAATATTTTCCAGCTTGGCGGGCCACGCCCACCGCCCGGGGACTGGTTTCCACCGTACGAGGGCTATCCACCGGTAAGTGGCCACCTGTTTATTGTTTGCTTGAACAAAAATCTCAGATTAATTACTGAAACAGACACGGAATATATTTCTTTGAAATTCAAACAATATCAGATAGTTTCTGTATCTTGTTTTATGTTAGAATCAAATTAAGCAGCCTTCATTCTGGTTTAAAAGTTATCAAACGTATCCAAAATATTTTTATCCGAAATCTGTAAACAGACGCTGATAATCATGTTTGCTTTTTTTGCCGCGAAATGCAATGAGCAACGAATCAGCAGTACAGTAATAAGTGAACAATATTCGAGGATTTTAACAATCTTTGATTCATACAAGTACCCCAAACATTAATTGGTAATTACTGTAATACTATCGATTACAGATAGACGCTATGCTTAATCCTGAACAGTTTTACCAAACTCGCAGCAGCGTAAAAATTGTTGCGCATTTTTTCAATCTGTATTTTCATTTGCGAAATGCCTTAGTAACTTTGTTTAGGATTGGAGCGATGTTAGGCACGTGGCTTCTAAGAATTGTTTAAAATACCGCTGATGGATGATGATCGTATTTTGTCGTGAAAATATGAAAACATAGGTACTTTACAATGATAAATAGGTGTTCGGAATGATAACAGTACGCGTGCTATTTACACTCCATGATTCTCTGATAGAAAAATATTCAAATTTCATTATGTCGTTTTTTCCGTACATTAAAACAAATACGTTCGCCTGTTGTACGTAGCAAAATGTCATCTGTTGAATTTTGTGCTTAAAATATTACGTTATTGTTGCATCCAACGATTATTTTGCTTGTAAACAAATTTTATGCTTAAGTATAAACCGTGTCGTGGCCAATTTTGTGACTAAGGTCTGCAAATGTACTTGCTACATCAGCAGACTGTTATTGGGTTAATGTATAGATACCAATTAACGCATAATTCAGAACATTTCCGTCTGTTATTATTCCAGCATTTTGAATTCACGACATGACTGTTATTTTCTCTGAGGATAATGAAAATTAATGACAAAACACACGTTATGTGTATGGATATGTAATATTCTAGTTTTATCTAGACATTTTTTAAAAAATCTCAGTTTCATACAAAATATGACATTCAGCGTTAATTTGATGTTTAGAAGAAATAGATCAAAAGGCTTTGTATAAAAATATGCATTTAGTATCTAAGTAAGAAAGAAATACATTGTAAGATAAAATGATGTATTATTATAATGAATATGTTTGTGTCTGTTGTGCCATCAAGTAAAATCTCTCATAGCTAATTATAAATGACAATGTACATCACTGTAGATAATAGTAACTGTTGTGTTGTAATTGTTTGTAGGGTTTATCTGATTTTATCTGATTAGGATTTCCGTTTATTTGTGTTTAATTAATCCAAAATTTAGTGTTTTTTTTTTCAAAAAAGGAAACTAACTCGAGTGATGATACAAAAATTATACCTCAACCTGCTCCATATTTTACCACGTGTCTATGAATAATCTGATTTAATGTGGCACAACATTTATATTTCAAGATGTGCTTCAAAATCACAATAAAATCTATGATTTTATTCTTTTATAAGATTAAATATCCGTAAAAAACTATGAGCTGATGAAAAGTTTTGAAATAGGATTATTACTAAAATTCCGTGACGGGTCAGTTTTAAAAAAAATCAACGTATAATTAAAAATACTGTTAAAAGCTTAATAACTATGACCTATATGTAACTTTTTGCGTGTTTAACAGTAAAATATTTTGTGTCCAAACTGAACATTATCAAGCTATCTAAGTTAGGTAAGCATTAAATTTTAATTTCACTTTTTTACATAAAATGTTTAAATAGTCGCACATTGCGAGATATGAGTCGCGAATTAAAATTAATTTATTAGGAACTGATTTTAAATTAAAACAACAGACAAGTTTATTCACGTATTCGCTCTTAATAAATACAAAGTGTGCTTGAAATCCACTGGTTTGATCAATTATCAGTTCAAATCTGGTATAAAACGTTTACAACCGTTGTAAGATTTTTACGTCTTACCCGTAGTGAAGAAATCACTGTAACTCATCTTTGTAGATTGGCTAATAGAGCACGTGTTGAGTACAATCGAATTTTATAACTTAGAAAGCTAAACATGCGATTGTAGAAATTATTGCCATGGTTAATAAATATTGCATAAAATTTGAAACTATCAATAGAGATAAGAAGATAAAACTATGGAAATACGACAAAATTATCTTTATAAGAAGGATATAATATATCATTTGAGCTTTCATGGAATCTTAACTCTTCACAGTGGAGTATAAAATATCTTCAACGCGCGCCATGTGTTATTCTATGATTAATGACTTTCGATTTTGAATGGTTCTTTCAAGGCAATTTTGAGTTCCTTCAAAGAAATGTACAATAGGCTTGTCGCGGTGGAAAGTTCTTGTTTTCATTTTCTTCCAAACGATATTGAGAGAATTCTATATTTACTCTGTTAACGATTTGTGAACATACTACTTTTTGTAGTGGAAGGAAAACTTACGGTGAAAAAATGAAAGAAGCTCTCATTTAAAGTTTTATTTTTACACGAGAATTGAGTATTTATACGTTTAAATGATAAGACTGTATTAAATCTCATAGGCAGAATTCAAATATTTTCAACTCACACGAATTACATGAAATATTCGCCATTCATGTTTTTAATAGCTAAGTTTAATATCGCTGAATTTAAAAATACAAAAATGAGGGAATCCTTAGTCGTGAAATAAAAATGTTCACAATTCCAAGGTAAAACAGTTTTTACGTTTTTTAAAAGAAGAGCTAAGAAGAGTAAAATAATCTCTAGTCTTTCGCAGTTCACCGTGAAAAGTGGCTTCATTTATATTGTACGTACATTTTCATCTAATGCCAACGACCGTCGTATGACCTTACCGACATTTTGAGAAATCATATCTACAAAAATGATACCAAGCCAGTTCAAAACATTCAATTTATATACCAGAACAGAAATAATGAATTTTTTTATATTATTTTGAACACTGAAAAGCCTCAGATATCAACCACTTCTATATTGATACCATCTCATTATAACGACCATAATATTCAGACAGGTATTTGTATTTATTTTTTTCAATATCTAAAATGAATAATGATATCACCTTGATATTAAGATCGTATTGGTGTTCCTAAAGTTGGTCTTTAAAACGGGTCGTTGCTGGTTTCTGTTCAGTAAAACCACTATTAGATCTAGCCGCATGGTTGGTAATCAACTTGTCTTCATATTAAGCCTCTGGTGAGCTTACTGTTGCTGGAATTCATTGACTGTAATATGTGTGACTTACGTGTGCAGACTGTAGACGAATGATGAACTAACGATAAAAATATATCGTACAAAATCTGATTTTTCTGTGTGTGAGTCTTGTACCTTACCTATGTTAGACTAGATTTCCCCCCATCCTAACTCTCAACTGGGAGAACGGATTTTTTCGTTAACTGACAGAATGCATTTCTTACAGGTTCGTTTATGTAATTCTGTCTACGTTTATATCGGCGTCCCTTCTGTATACAATATCCTCAACAGAATAGAACATAGTTTAGTCGCGGTCTAAAGAAGTCCGGGGTAGAAAATTGATCCATTTTAAATAGTTTACCACATCAAAAAAAATATAAATTCTTAAGTGGTAATTTATGATGAAAACTGAATATCGGGTTAAAAATCTTTATGTTATAAAGTTTAAAAACAGTTATATAATATACTAATATTCTTCATAATAAATTCAATAAAATTGACAAAGTAACAGTTTCTTATATTTATGTTAATCTATAATAGTCGCGTGGATGACTTTGGATGACTTTGTACAAAATGCAGAATATTAAAAAATGATAAAAATGAAAATGACAGAATATCAAAATCTAGACATCCTAAGCTTCAGAAGAAAACAGGAATAATTCCCAATTCATTAATCAGCAGCCTCCAAAACAACTTTTTATTTGTCTTGAGAAGGTAAGAAATAATTGATTAGAAGAAGCATGCATGAATAAACACTTCGAGCATTCCTTTATATTTTTTGAAACAATTTTAAATTAAACTACATATTTATTATTTCGTTAAATAGATTTTTTTTCTTATTTTTCTTCATTGTCTGTTCTTTGAAATTACTGATTACGCAGGTGGAATGCATTTTCTGTCTTCATATGTGTCCTACATAATTGTTCTTGTTAATCAATCTGAAAAAAAATAAGTTAACATCATTTTAAAATTTTATCCAAAAATTGTGTAATGTAAGACAAATGAATCTTGAAAGTGTGTCCATTAAAATTTGATATTTTTAATAATTAATATTGCTTTAATAGTCTTCAAATGGACTGTCGTGAAAACTACGTCCTATATTACAAATACAATACAATGACATTCGTATATGCATTATCCGGAAAGAATCATCTTCTCCGAGCTTATTCGGCCGAATTAATTAATTTCTCTCCAAAGCCAGATGTCGAAGGTTATCAATTGTCACATTAAGAACAGGTTTGAAACGAGTAAAGCTGGTCATCCGGTATAGTTCCTATGTTCCTTTAAATGTTAAACGCTCCTTACTTCATACATGTCTAGTTCTGTATGTTGATCCGTTACACATGTAATAAAACGAATCAATGACAACACACGTGGTTTAGATCACTAAGCACCGCTGACAGGGCAGCGTGTGTCGTTGTTTTAAAACAGATGCATGTCAAAACAGCTACATATAACTTGATATTAATAAACGCAATAATGACGCAATGACATTAGTGTTCATTAGAGTACATTGCATATAGCTATAATGTAATATGTCTATCCATGTGGAGAGAATTTGCTAAGAATTCACCTAAAAGAAGCAATTAATTATTGACAATATTCACTGAATATCTACGTCTGAACTTTTTTCCTTATTCTAATAAAAAAAATAGCTGCATCGGTTAAATGGTTTTAATAAAAAATCACAGAAAATGAATTTTTACGTACATCATAAATTGTTCTGTAGTTTTTGATGACTGGCAGAAAGTCTCTGCAGTGTCTACAGAATACACGGATGTCGGTCAATCAAGTTTTGTTTTCATAACGGTTGCTAGACTTGAATCAGCGGACAGAGAGTAATGTTGGTTGACTGGCATTTTGCTAAAAAATCTGCGTGAAATAAGACAACCATACATTTCTGCATACAAGTAGTATTATTTTGTTGCCTCGATCTCATGTCTAATGTTTGTTTTTACATACACTTGTTTGTAGACAATGCACCAGGTGCAAATCTGTTCTGTTCTATTCCTAAGTTTTTGTGTTTGTCCAGCTAATTCAACCTGGACTATTTTGGATAAACTGAAAGTGGGTGTATGAATACAAAAAAAACTAAAGTGTTTTGGTTGCCATAATTATTAAGAAAAGAAAGACATTCTGACGATCTTACTCGAGGAACAATTAATATTGTATGTACAATGTACTAATTATGACATAATTTACCAATGAATGCTTATTGATACAAAAAAACTGGCGCATGCAAGTTGGTACAAAGCACTGGTGTTCGTCCCAGAATCCGGACACTTGAATCATCCGCTATTATCACATGTTTTATTGTTTAGACTAATGTAACGACATGCCATCATAAATCGTCTATGCGTTATTTTTCCATGCCCGGTGTAGCGTATCCTGTAACAGATACTCACTTCTGTAAGCTGGTAGATAACGGCGATTATCTTATAATCCGGATTTATGCGATTAACGAAAGTATCCGTATTGAAAGCTATGAGTGTGCTGTATTTTCATTGTAGTTTAGAAAAGATGCATTCTCACAATTAATTTACAATTAACGTTTTTTACCATGCTGTGAACACGATTTTGTCATCCGTGTCATATGTGATCCATATCACATGGCAAGTTATAGTTCCTTCTCCCGGAAAACAGCATTGTGTAATTTGTGACCCAGCACGGTCTGGATATAGTCGCCAAAACTGATTGAAATATTACCGCTTCCAACGTCAGTTTTATATTTCAATACATATTTTTGCTTTCCAGACTTTATGAAACAATTTAACTGAAATGTAATAATGACTACATGTACATAAAACTGGAGATTTATATGATCAAAATCGTAAAATGGTTATACCTTGTCACCCGTTAAATACTATGTTTTTCGGATAAGTTGGTTTACTTTGAACTTTTAAAAGTCATTCATTCATTACATTTTGGAATTACCCATTTTCTTCACATTTAGATGAAGATTTTATTCCATGAATAATGATTATGTTTAGTAATGCACCACGTTCGTTTTGTTGCCTTCCAGATAAATGTTGTAATACAAAACCATGTATTTGCCGTGTATATGTAGTCACTACTTATATGTACATGTGGTCACTAATTATATATACATGTGGTCACTAATTATATATACATGTAGTCACTACTTATATATACATGTGGTCACTAATTATATATACATGTGGTCACTAATTATATATACATGTAGTCACTACTTATATGTATATGTAACTGCCGCTTTTCGCGATGAAAATTGTTGTCTAGTTAAAACTTAGTCAAGACTATGTGATGGACGTATCATATGACGCCATATGTTGCTGTATGGTTGTGTTTAAAGGGAAACAACTCTAAATCGACAACAGAAAATCGTAAAAATAAAAAATTACCAAATAAGTTTAATGGTTTGGGGTTATTCACAATATTAATTTTCTTCATATTTCATGAATTATAAGACAATACAGCTCAGCAAAATTCAAACTAGTGTGACTAACGCATGGGATATTTTTAAATATCTGACCATTTAAGCGAGTGTATTTCATAGTCAATAAACACAGAATTTAATTTTTCCAAAACAAGTTACTTATTTTAATTATTGTTATCAAATTAAAGATCTTCGCGGCTTCGAAGTGAACATTCGGGAGTCTAGTCCCTTTAAAGTTAAACTCTAGGAGATCAAATCCACATCACCAGACGACATAAATAACACGAAATTTATTCAATAGCTTATAAATGTATTGACATTTGGATTCAATTTAATAATACATGTATATATTTCCGAGTTCGATCTGGTATTAATTCCACGAAAAGTCGTACTTTTTTTTAGTCTGAACCATGTTTGTTAAGACTACTTCCTGGAATCTTTTCATGAAGATCAATTACGCAAAGGTTATGCAATGAATTTCATAATGTATATACACAAAAGAATTCCTGGTGCTAAAAGCATCACTTTCCTGACCGGATCTTCGGTATAGACAAACACAAACATGAATGAAATGAACGGAAAGTTTCGCACAATGAAACCACGTGGGTGTCTCGAAGATTATTTGAATAAAAAGATTATTAAAAATGTATAGACATTGCATAAATAAATAAGGAACAAGGGATGATGGGACAATGGGTGGAGAAGCTAGAACATCTGTCGATCTCTTTCATAGATTAAAGAAGTAGGATTTTGATTTTAAATATCTGTTTGCGATTATGTTCCACGTTGTATGTGTTTTTGCATTCTTTTAGCATCCGTGCTAATTGTGTATATTTCATGTTTAACCTCCGATATGTACCGTTATTAGCACGTGCTTTTAATTATTTACGAATATTCTTATTAGGATACTCACTAATTGCATTAAATGATAATTAAAAGGATTATAATTAAATTAAGGTTTAAATTTCAATATAATTAAAAATTGCCATAAAATATGAACAAAACCAAAAGTCTTACTTTTATTAATAAATCCACTGTTGCATAATTGAATACATGCGGGTATTAAAGTTTTATTTTGTAAATGCCTGCAGCCCACGTGGTTAAATGAAAATAATTGTAGAAAATTGCAGTGCACTAAGTACATTTGTATCAACAACACCTATAGCAACAACATCAGCAGCACAATATTGATAACAATAAAGTTTAAGTTGTGGTATTAATATTTTAAATCTTTAATTTTTGACTGTATTTAAACACTTGTATCCTATTTGAGCTCATCTCAATATACACATTAATTGCTTGGATTTATTCATAGAATAAAAGGTTCTTTATGTTTTTCGAGGTATATCTGGCTATGAAGTAAGAAAGTTCAGTTTCTTGTAGAATAAAAGGCTTTATCATGAAACATAAATTAGATTTTTTTGTAAATTATTTTATAATGCACTTTAGATGCGAACATTATCCAGTGGTTAGTGGTTCAAATCCCGGCAGGTCATACCCTTCTGTGAAAATTTGACAAAAATGTCGATTTTCCTCCATATGTGGAAAAGTTGCCGGCTCCTTGTGGAAAGGTAAGTTAGTACTATTTAGAATACAGTCCAGAAAAATTGGTTAGATTAACCGGCTGCCGTACATAATTGAAAAATTGTTGAAAAACGTCGTTTAAACCAAGTGAGAAAGATATAATACACTAAAAAGACGAATACATCTTTTGGTTTGCCGAAATGATCATGTGAATATAGTATCGTTTAAACAACTAACCCCAAATACATGGAACTAATTGTGTTAAATATTGTAGAATCAATTTTCGGGTACTAAACCATGCGAATTAATCGGAAACAGATTTCTTAAGTAATTCTGTGAATGTATGCGACGTAACGTGTATAAGTCACTGAATACAACGGTAACAAAATGATGTCAGTTTTCGGGACGTATTACACGTTTGCACATCATACATTTTCAAATACTTCTCTGTTTCCGTAATACATCAAGCGTTATGGTATAAGTTTTATGTAGCCCTTGCCTAGTCCAAAATATGCGCTAAAATACATAAATACTATACTGAACATACATGTATTTACTGATTAACGAACTAATTTCTGGGATAATTTGGTTTGATCAGTCCTCTGTCCAACTTATGAAGCTCTCCAAACTATCAGCGGGTATACTGACTGTAGACGCTGCCTTATTTCCTGTTGAACGTAAAGAACCGAATCTACACCAATAACGCATTACTTAGTAATCAGTTTAGGCTTGTTTTGCAAACATATATCTTACACTTATTGTACAAGGTAATAACATATCTTGCTTAACGTCGGTCGTCCGGATGCACGAAAGAAATTTCACAAAAATCTGCGAAAAGATCAGAACAATCCAAATGAGATTAGTGCATGGTTCCCTGCTTACGATGAAAATAAATCTCAGTTTTTAATATTTTTGCAGTCATTCAGTAAAGGTTTATATGACAAGACAGCTGGTACCAAATCGTATATCAACCATTGCTAATGTACCATATTTTTATTCAGAGTGTCTCATAAAAAAACAAAATATACTGAACACTATCATTTTGTGCCAGTTTCACAATATCTTTACTTCTGTGTTGGACCAAGCTCTTTATGTATAAACTCATGTTTCGGTCTTTTTTAAATATGCAGTAAATCGAAATGTTAAATGTCTCATTAACATCCCTTTGTTTGTATATTGTACATCTATTTGATTTTTTAAAAATTGTTTTACATTTATTCATTGGCGTATTTTGTCTCCTGTACTTATCGTGGCTTTATAGTACTCAAGTAATTATTTTGGAGTGCATGTGCTTTCCTTGACTTTGCAATAAGTCATCGCCCTTTGTTATAATATTTTATTATCTCCCTTTGAATCGTATGTTAAAAGAAAAAAATATTAGAATGGAACGTTAAAAATTGTTCACATAATGTTAGCGATAGAACAAATAATTATGTAGGTAAAATTTAACAGCGATGCAAAAATATATTTCTACTTTCTTCGTCAATCTTTCATGTATTTTAGTTCATCTTCAGTTAAAGCTTATGAATGTCTTCCTGGAGATATCATAGTTATGACAGAATAAGTTGTTTCATTGTCGTTATGTCATATACTTTGTATATCATTGTTAATTGTGAATTTTGTTTGCTGTTATCGTTTTATTAACGATGTACTATGTACAAATCTTTTAAACTTCCATTCTGTTTAGTTCATTTTCCGAACAGGAACTGTAACTGTTTCCATAGACATTCATTGAAAATGATGTTTTAATGCTAATTTCCAAATGACTGAAATGTTTTAGATCTCAGCTGTAGTCAACGCATGTGATGTTTTTATAACATCTGTCTTAGTCATTGAATTTTTGAAAATTTGAACTTTTATGCGAAAAACACGCGTTTAGATACAGATTCAAACACGACACGTTTGCTATTTTAATCTTGTTTCTGGCACGCGTTTAATTGAAGCCATATTCACACGACACGCTTCTGAGTGAATATTTAAATGTAAGTGCAGGTTTTTTTATACATATTTTGAATCTATAAAAACAAATCTAAATTCCAGGCTATTGTGGGCATGATTTGTTTGACAGGAGAATTGATAAGTCGTTAAATCTCTTAATTGCATTCTTTCGTTACAGTGCGTGAAAAAGGTTGTCTGGTGAAGTGTAAATCCAAATACAAAAAGGGGAAACTGGTTTGCAAAAAAATAAGTCTGTAGATCGTAGTTTGTTAACAAACTCTGAACTGTGAGGTTTTACATTGCATGCCAATATTATTATCTTGTTTTTGTTGAGACAAGATGTTTATTTCATTTATTTAACAAACGGAATAGGTGAAACGACTGTTTTTAGCGGAATGAGTGTATTTGAAGTCCATCTAAATTACTAGTGAATTTTACGCCTATTCCAATTGATTAAAAACCACTTCTAAATTCCAAAAATACCGATTTTTGTGAACATATGGTTAAATTTGCGGATTTCTGTTTGATTTTCCTATCGACCCTAGATCCGAGTACTTTGATCACGTGCATGCCGACATGGCCAATTAGAAAAAGTGAAAGTAAAACGCATAATTTCACTCAGAGGGTGTGATAAAATATCAGCATTAACTTATTAAGAGATCAAGGCATAAATAAAGATCTTCAAAGACACAGAATCGTATAAAACAATCAAAATTATCTCCGTTTTATTTTTCTAGCATCGAAGATGGTTTAGTGCAAATGTTTGAGTTGCTCTAATTGTCTGAGATTAATGAGTGTGGTGGTCTATTTGTTGAAAAGAATTAAATGTTTAAATAAACATTCCGTCATTTGTCCGCGCTCAAATAATAATATTTAATTGCATTTTATATTTCGATGATGTTATTATTATGGATAAAAACTTTCAATATCAACAACACTGAAATATAGTACTAATAATTATTATATTGATAACTATTAAGATGTTAAGTCTTTAAATATTTTACACCACAGATATTCAAAATGAACAACTAGTTGTAGTTAAATCTATGTAATCAACGGAATAATGTATTTACTCAACAACTTCTGGATGTAAGAATATTCAAGAAAAGTATATGTGAGAATATTAAAAGCTAACTTAGCGTGACTATAATATTTATTGTAAAACTCTGTAAAACTCCGATACGAGCCCCGTAATGCATCTACACGTGGTACATTTAAGAGAATTATTTCGTGCAATCGCGTGCAGAATCATTTTATAGAGGATATAGATATGAAACAGATTGTAATAACCTTCAATAAATTATTAAACAGCGAAATTTGCCTTCAGGCTATGCTCTCCGGGCTATGAAATTTACTTATTACATATTTCCGACCATTTATGTTTCTATTAATACTGTTCAATGTGAGCATGCGAATTTCGTTTGAAATTCATACAAGGAGTAAAAGCTCTCATTGTAGTATTTTTCACGGATGTATTTGTTATTTTATGACCTTCGTTTTATTGCACTATACCAATGTCCACGTTGAAAATTAGTTCATGTATAAGACTCTACACCACCATAAAATAAAGATTTAATTTATCACTTTTATAAATATTACTATAGAAACTTGATGAAACTGAAAAGTTATGCCGAAGTTCCTCGTGAAAAAAGCGCGTTCTCTCCATACATAATTCTAATATCAGTGTAATTTGCTCTTGAATTCCCTTAAAAGGGCCACTCCATACAAGTTGTCAATACAGGCGTAACTTGTTTCAGACTTACCTAAAAGGAACCTCAAGTAATTTTAACCCCTGTGAAAGGACATATCGATACCAATACGCAAAAACTTGTATCTGGAATGCCTTATGAGTTAATCGCTCTTGTTGGTCATTTGTCACGACCCATTTAATCATGCCTATTAAGACGCGAGCAAAGTTAAGGCTTCGTACCCTTTAGTTGGTCGATACGATAATTGTATCGATACAGAATGATTAATATTCGATTTCATCGTTTATATTAACTCGTTTATATTAACAATGTGACTACTTTCAGTTATTCGTGTATTTTATCTTGCAAGGGTTACATAATCCTCCTGTGATATCGTCGAGGTTCATTTTATGGTTCGATTTTTTGTATTGATTCGGGAATGTGTTGATTTGATGCATCTATCGAGTGTTAAATATCGGTATTCAATTAAATAGAAACTTACCTACTCGCACACTTAAGAGAACAGTTACATGAATATATACGCTAAATATTTGCTGACATCAACAAGTCATGTTTTCGGGAAAGACTATTTACTAAGATTATAAATAACACAAGGAGACGGAAACTACAAGAGTAATGGAGATATTATCATAGTCTACTGTTATGTACCGTTTGTTTTTTATCATCCAAATAATAATGAATGACATGAATATTTAATTATCATAAAATCAAACTAAGGTTTAGCCGTATTGCATTATCGTCAAACGACACCATTACAGGTTTTGTGGAATTCTATAAGAGGCCCGTGAAGAGTATTAGGTGCAACTCAAAAAAATCAAAATCTTGTTAGCAATAACCGCATGACGTCATGACTTCATGCCACAAACTAAATATTTTAGCTTACCCTTCAGATTTTAATAACCTGTCATGAAGACTTTTATATGACCGATCTTGGCCCCGGCTGCTACTTTTTGTGAACTCTAAAGGAGGCCCTGACGGTGTTGTATGCACCATTGTTATTGGAATGCTAACTTCAAAGTATTTACAAGTTGTATTAACGAGACTGTAACAAATACAGCCCACAAAATAAAGTAGATACTCTTGTAACTGTCAGAATAAATTTGTGATGTTACAGTTAATACAAAGTTAGTTAATTTATATCCTCACTGAAACAAACAGGTCTTAGTTATCGACATTTTCATAGCCAAAAGTGTTTTCAATTTTACAGTATTTTAACATAATTAAGGTTATACACTTGTGACCTTTTTAAAGGGATTCATAATGAAGAATTAAAATAAGGACTACAATTAGCCTTTTAGTTTTTCTAAATTTTGAAATTTGTTGAAAACTTTGTCAAGGTCATGAAAAATTAAGATATGGCGAATTGTTACCAGATTACACGTGTTCATGCAACTTTACCACTTTATTCATACATTGAACAAGATACTTAAACTTATCCTAATGAGATCAGTTGTATATTTTACACACAGTTTTCTACCATTATGCACTAAAGTGCATAAAGCTAGGTTTTAATACTATGAAAAATGTGTCAGTGTAATGTTCTGTTAGAAGTGGCACTGACTACATAAAGAACAAAGACAACAACACCTAGAAGTGTTTTATCCCGATCTTCTTCCTGTGGATGTTAAACAGGTACTTTAACTGACTAATGTAAAAATCATACATGTGTCTTATCTGACACATGATGTAACAAATGTTTAGCTTCAGTCATTCAGTGTTGTGTTACGTAAGAAGCATTCACTAAACGATTCAAGTGAGGCATTTAATGAGCTAATTTGAGAAAAATGCATAACATTTTATAATATCGACAATAGTTCTAATACTGACGGTAATTAACTAAGAAAAATATAATTAAGCACAAAACACTGAACTCATTTGTATGTCTGTTTTTCTCATTTCCGTGTAATCATATAAAATATATTTAAAAGAAACTCGTGTTTCGTTCCTAATGATATAACTGAACATTTTTTTCACAGATTATCCGAGTTGAATTTTGTGGTTCTTTAGTTAATACACACTTGTTAAGTTTTGTGTTATGGGAAAAAACTAAGTATTCAGTTCATAACAATAAAACACTTCATATTATGAGCGTAAATTGTGCTGAGAACAAAAAGCAATAATACCAATGACGTCATCTGTTCTGTTGTTGAACGTTTTGTTGATTATAGCAATTTGAATAAAGTAAGTCACTTACTTAATAAAGTTGCACTGTGAATATGTAAGTTATAAAATAGATATAAGATCCATAAAATGAAATGTTTAAATATTGTGTTTGAGTTTATCCCACTTATATTTGTATTCGAGGAGATGCATAGTTTACACTAATTTATTTTAACTCGATTGCGAAACAAGCAATCAATCACGCTTGAGTCCGCTTCCTGGACACTACAACGGTGCTGCGTCCAAAAAATGGAATTGTGACGTTCATGAACGAAACCCGTCGATTCCGGTATTCGAACTCAGGACATTCGGATCAAAGGTCGGACGCTCTACCTCTAGACCACGATGTATCCCACACGTATATTCGTGAGCTAATGAATGATTGAAGCGACTCGTGTTCTGGATTGGCTAAATGGGGTATTGAGTTGTTCTTGAATTAACCGGGGTAGCACGTGCTCGTGATTTTACCGGACTGATGAGTGTTCATGTGTTGTCCGAGGTGGTGCTTGTTCGGAGATAACGAGCTAGACTACGTCAATGCTCGAAGCGCCACGCGTGCGCCAAAATGTTACTGAAGTAACACAAATAAAACTTTCAATCTTGTATCACATACTTTACACTTAATTGATTGGATTATAATTAATTCGCTAACTATTCAACCAACAAATATACCACACAGTATATAGGATGCGAGCTTTGTCGCGTGTATGCACATGGAGATGAAAAACAATTAACCGAAAACTAATAAAATCCAAATCGGAAGACAAGTTATTCGTATCATCTGTGAAACTAGTCGTGAAGAGATTTGAGCATTATGTGGCTTGCACGAGATATAATACGCACGTGTTTTGCATTTTTACTAAAAGCCTAATTTCCCATTATATAAACAGTGCAAACAGTTATGTTCAGTTTAACTAGCTTCACAGCAGGTTATAGCTTGCCTAACAAATTAACTTTATCTGTTTAATTCTGAGCAAATCATCGGAGGGTTATAAAAAATAAGTCAGTGAAATATTTGCCTTCTCTAACTAATTCATTAACACCAAAATATGGCATAAAGTAATCCACAACTGGTATATTAAACTGATATATGGAAGATTTGAACAGAATGTTCGAACACTAAGGCATTGGAGCCTTATAGTACTACTTTCACTTTTTGTAATTATGTTACGCTCTTTTCGCCCAAATACTAGTACAGATACTTGATTTTTATCAATAAATTAATGTCCATTTAGATAACAGTATAAACGTCTTGATTATTAAACAAAACAAAAACTTCTGTATGTTTTGATTATTGTTTTGATTCAAAATCAGAACATGAGATAAAACGGAGAGATATATGTATCCGTGCTATTTCATCTAAACTACGTATGTACGCATGTCTGATAGGCCAAATCGGTAACTTAATCCGAGAAAATAATCGCCCAATTTAACATGTATGTATACATTTACGATAGAAGGACTTTTGTATCCCTGTATATGTTTATGTTGCCCGAACATTTGATCAGAAACACAGTTCAATATTCATATTATTGGAATGCACCATATGTTTAAACACTTTTTTATGACTTGAGGAAAAAAAGGACTTTTCGTAAATTCGTTCTTATGCAAAGTACGGTAGTCCAATTGTACGCATAGTAATTTTGTTTCCATGGCTTTTGTGATTAACACTACCTGAGTTTTTTTTGTAACATTTTGATATACATATCACGTGACATGTCTAAGCGTTTTAAATTCCGGTTAGGCATCTATCAGAACGTATCTGTATCAAACACTAATTTGTGGTCTGTTACAATGTCCTCAAAGCAAATAGCCCGCAAAAATGCATCTTGTAATTCCTACAATCAAAGAATATATCAGTTGTCAAAATTTGCAATTATCATGTAATTCTCCACTTAACGTCATGGGAATGAATTTTGAATTGTGCATATTTCTTATTTACGAATAAAACAGTTGGAAATTATCAGTTATCACTAGATAATTACAGCAAAATCTCTAAAAAATCATTGGTGGAAAATTCCGGTAAACCGTGAATGTTTCTTTACGTAGATACGGATGGTAAATATGTCAAAAGGTGTAAGATATACATATCGTGCACGTTTGTTCATTATCTCATTTAACCCAGATTTAATTTTTTTTCAACTTACATTTATTTTAATTGACTATAATAACATAGTTTTTGCTAAGAAAATAAGTGTATCTATTTGAGTGCTTGACCTCCTTTCTTAGAGGTATGAACCCAGGCCTGAGGAGCAACTCATATGAAAACAAAGTGAAGAATTATGCTTTCAATACCACATGCTTAATAGGACAAAAATATCTTCACAAATATTTTTACTGGTGCGTTAACTTTATGACTTAAATAATTTAGTCTTCTGTTTGTGAATATTACCATGGTTTCATTCAAGTTTGTAATTCATGTGTATAGATTATTTACTGAGTTCTTGGTTTGTTGGTCAGAATTTGAGAGCTGTATACATTTGTTTTTGTGTGGTTACCATAGAAACCATTGTTCTGATTCTATTAAACTAAGTTTAACATTTTCCAAAACCGTATTTGAACAACTGTGAACGCATATGTTACAGATTGAGTGAACGTTTATTTTAAATGAATGAAAGCAGCTTGATAATTATGTATAACGTGTGCTTTACTGAATGTAGAGCATTTAGTCACCTTACTCGTTTTTCTTTCTGAAGATAAATATTTGATGAAATGTTCATATATTTGGTGCTCAAATATGTCAATTGCGGACCCCACAACTAATACCACAATAAATTATGTATTCGGTCTGAAAACGCAATCTTTTTTGTGACTATATTCGAAATGATTTCATCAAACAATTTCTAAAAAATGGTTCACCTTTCGTAAAATTTTACTTCAGTGCTTTACTAAAGTATCTAGATAATACATGAATACGAAATTACACTAACATTGGTGCAAACGTTAAATGTATCATGTCTTGAACTCATTTCAATACAGGCGGGTACCGGGGACAGGAGTGCATTGACTTGTTCCTTTCGCAAACATTATGCAGCGGAATTTTTATATTCATATCAATATTATTACAAATATCATACTATCAATATTAATCAATTCTGATAACCGATTTTATTATATGGTTGTATGTGATGCATGCAATAAAGTATCCGTAATGATTTCTAGATTGGGTGTATAGTTCATGTTGATTCAATTAGCAATAGTATGAATTAGAACGTGATTTATTTGATTAGCTAGCCTCCAAATATTTGGTGGGGTGTTAATAGCACATACCTAAGTTTATAGCAAAGCATTGAGTGCAGACTTACCAGGTCAGCTTACAGGTCCTTGCAACACCAGCCTGAATAAAGGAATTTACTGACTACTCGACTTTCGGATTTCGGAGATTTCTCCTGAAGAAAAAACAACGCACACGGTAAAATACCGTGGAAAGCATTTTTAAATCTCGTAGCATCTGTGCATTTATGTTGTACATTTTTTTATGTAAATTGATAATGTAATAAGATTTCTCAACAGGACTGAAAAGTGCTAATGTTTCAAATAACCGCAAAGAGGGTTTTGTCTTTACAATGCGGAAGCTGTTTTGTATAATTGGTGCCTTAGTGGGCTGTTTTTTATTCTCTGCCTTCCCCCATAGACAGGAGTGTGATGTAAATCAAGTCTTGATGCGAATGTGAGTGAACAAGAAAACGTTAAACTAGTTAGAAACGTATCATAGGTTATAATTAAGTTACCGAAGTATGTGTAAAAACATATAATATATTACTCCCTAGACGAAAGAGAGCATTTCTATTGTTAACAAACATGTCATACTTTGACTTATAGCAGTAACGTAAAGCATGCACGTGTCACTCGTGCTACAATTATTTCCTAAGTCTATATATCCAAACCGTATTTTCTGTATCTATGTAATCGTAATTAACTCCGCCCATACTATAAGACAATCATCAGCTTCGCAATTTCGGGGTACAATCTACTTAGATTTGGTAATATCTTGCTAATTACATCTTTATATATATCCATCTGTATTCGATTCTGATTATGTCTTCAAATGATGCAGATAACATAATTTTTTTCATTGAACACCGCAAATTGTATTCGGGTGCCCGTATAATTTGATACAGTAAAACCCGTCAATCCTGACATGCTCCGTTCCAAACCCTTCCAAATGTTTTCGGTTGTCTGGTTTTGTAAAGGTGCTTGATCCCGGCCTCAGAATACGAGATCGCCTTTGGTCAATTTTAGAACCATGTGACTAATATAAAGAAATCCAGATACAGAAATGCAGGAGTTTCGTTCGAAATTGTCCTGGACTTCTCCTTATCCTTTTTTCAAGTCCATGCGACTGGTTGTGATATTTCAGACATTTCCATTTGGTCTCCATACACAAATGTGGGTCAAATACAATTATTTCCGGGTAATTAAAGTATGCATGATGAACACAATCGGTAGATTTCACGACAATACATGGATTACTTTATCAAGTGAAATAATTTGTATTGACGTACGTTTAATTGAGGATTATTGTTTCAAATTCTCAAGCACAATTTGATTAGAATGGTTCTTGATATCTACAGAAAACAGGTGATTATACCCTTATAAACTCATTTAACTTTGGTAAAATAATCGTGTCATGAATACATAAAGATTTAAATCCTGTAAATGCATAAATACTTGTATTTACGAACACTCATAGATTGGCATAAATGTGTCATGTTACATCCATTGCGTAATTTCTTTAATGACAAAAATATAATAAAAGTATTAATTTCCCATTTGCTAGATTAACGAGAGTCCCATTGTTGTTTGGCCACGAGTACACCATTCGTCCTTTGCCTTTTCGTACCCGACAAAAGTGCAATACTTTATTCATGGGCAAATCTGGAGCCAATGAATGAGGAATAATATGTCATATTAATATGTATGTCAATGTTATTTGCAACGGCCAAGTTTTAAGCGTCAATACAACAAAATTGTACATTATATATCGTAAGTCTAAGAGACATCTTTTGATAAGGTTTTTTCATTACAAAATGATAAAATTCTGAAAAATAAAATTCTTGCAAGACTTAAAGCCAACTTGCGATTGGGAGTGATTTTTCAATTATTATCTTTTCATTTTCAGACTAACATTAAGTTTTAATCCTTTATAATATATATTCTTATCTCAAAAGAATCAAATGCTTAAACGGGAGTCAAAAAATGATTCCGCCCCTTTTCACTACTATTCCATTAAGATTCTGTTCGAAATCTCAGTCACAGCATCAGTTTTCATTTGTTTAGAAATGCCTTTTCTAAAATAGGTAATTCTAAATGTTATAATTGTGACGGGGTATTTGAACAGAATGCATTTCTATCGACAATAAACACACTCGATTTTTCCTGGTCTTGTGTGAAGAAACAAAATGCATTTCCAGCGAATCACTCACTACAAGAAAATGTCAGATAAACACAGCACAGATTAGCGCAAAGTTACCCATTAGCCTTAGAAAATTACCAGATGTACAACCAGTGCCAACACAGCATGCAATCTTAGGACAGTAAAATGGATGCGACATTCTAAGTACTTAAACTTGTTTCTGTATTAAGCAGCAATTAAACATTGTTCTGCAAAATCTGTCATAAATAAAAGTCCAAATGCGTGTTTTAGTAGAAGTAAAATATTCATAAACCAGTCTGTTTTGGGTAATCACATAGAGTTTCTATATATCATATCATGACAAGAACCCGTCCGATTTGTTCAGAGGGTAGAGTGCTTGATCATTGTGGAGGACACAACTAGTTCGGGACCAAGGCGAGGGACATGATTCTCCGAACAATCAGACTTCAAGTATCTAAAAGTATCACATATTCAAAGTTAAGCGCCTCTCATACCGATTTATACATCATGTTGGTATGTTGGCAATTACTTACGTGATGAAAGGGGGTGTCAACAGGCAAGCCAACCGATGAACACTATTCTGGTGCACTGTCTTCTGTTCATTACTGAATTCTGTTTGCAATCAGCGTTAATTCTCAATGAAGGAAACAAAAATCATATCAGAGACATTGCAATGATGGCGTTGAGAATAAAACAGCGTTTTATCTAATCCAAAGTATTTTCTGTGCATGTATTTGCTGCTTCATTCTTATTACGTACATCATCCTGCAGTTCTGTGATGTTCCCTGTATCCTTTTCATCTTCGTCTTTGTCAGACATTCCTCGGAATGCATACTTTTTATCCTTAACTTGGGTCTGTGCAAGTGTTTAATGAAGAGGTCTATCTTGTCTGACCTACACAAACTACAATAATTATGATTAATTATGTGCTTGGTTTTAAAAAAAGTAAGGGAAGTAACGGAATATTGTTCAACTCCATTGTTGTATGTAAGGACAAGTTTCATGGTAAAAATATAAATAGAAATAAGGATATTCCATCGTCTTTCATTGCTCCGCTGTAGTCAAGTGCGTATGGTTTCCAACTAGTAATCACCAGCCCTACAACTCTTTGAGATCGAATCCCATCCAGGACCAGACAAATTCAGCATGCGAGGAAGCTGTCCAGCTAGCTTGAAGAGGGTTGGTGGTTTTACCTGTGTGTATGTAACACATTGTTGCCGTTTGAGCGTCACTTCCCTGGAAGGACATGCAGTTTGTTAAAATAAACATATGCGACAATAATTACTGAATGTCTTGCATAGCATTCAATACAAACATTCATGCATCATGCAAACAATCGATCAACATATTTACTGGCATATCGATGATACAAATAATCGAAAGTTTTGGCCTCAGTGTCGAAAAAAAGACCAAAATTTTCGCTCGCGGCAAGTTTATACTTTATATGATGATATTAACAGGCAAACATGTTCGTACATATTCTTGGCTTTAACAACATCATCCTCCATCATTAAAGTATTTAGTGACAGATTTATAATCTCTGACTATGTGATATTATTGGCAATAAAATCTGATATCACAACGTACTTTGTAACGGGTTGTAGATATGCAACATGCTTCTAATTCTCACCTGAACAACATCTTATATAAATGAATCTGTCTAGACAGACAACCAACAACCACCTGTATATTCACCAAATCCTCTTATTGCACAATTTACACTGTTTGCACGAACGCAGACTAGAGTCGTTAACTGGAGCATCGCAAAAATATATTTTTGCCATTCTTGTGACAGGCTGAGAATCAGATAGTTAGCAAAACATAGTGTTTGATCATATGTCATTGAACAAACTTGTTGAAAGATTGTATTTGCAATATAAACTTATCTACATTTTTAGCAATCATTGTAACTCATTGAAAATTGTGAGCATAACTTTTTGTCATAATTAACGAATCTTAATCAGGCGTCTGTTTCTTTAAATAAGATACATAAGTCTGAATGATAAGTTTTGTAACACTTAGTATCTGTTTGTTCCTGTTTTCTCAATCGCCAATGTAATGTTAGATTAAGTACTAGATATCCCTTACTCTCTGAAACTGAATTTGTCTGATATTTGCTGCTTTCAAGAAGGGTTTTTTCGCACATCTTTTAAAGTAAGCAGAGAACGTAGAGGTGCCTTTTTACAACATATTATGCTACATTGGTTGTATATCTATTATTCTTTAAATCAGGATAACATTGCGTATTTTTGAAACAGCGGAATGGCGAAAGTGCGTATAGTTTTAATCATGTTGCATATTGTTACATTTGTATATATTATAAAAAAAAGTTTAAATCAATTAATCAGATTAAATCAAGATCGACAACTCGTTGATTGCAAGATCTGTTACATAACTTTCCTCCCTTTCAGAAAATTGAGGTGGAATTAATACACTTAACCCATGTTTTGCTATGAATCTTATTAGTGAATATTTGAGGTTAGCACCAAATATTTATTATGCTTTTGGAAATAACAAATAATGTAACATTAATAGTATTTTGTATTAAACAATGCTTGTAACATACATGCATGGGATATAAACCGATCCAATTACATTACTGGAACAGACAAATACAGCGTCTGTTCTGATTTATCAAACCCCTCTTATCGATTATCTCCCTTAGCAATACCTTACATAACAGTTCCTAGGGGGATAACTCAGCGCTCGGAGTATTAAAGTTATATTATCATTAGTATATGTACATGTATGTATTTACATAGCCTCACTTTTGTTCAACAAGATGATCGTAGACCTTAGGGATTCTTTCGTTTCTTGGAAAACATCGAAAGATTCTCAAATAATTTGACACAAGGGTTAAGCCATACAAAACAAGGCGTCCAAAGAATGATATTTGGCCATGTTGATTCAAAGTCAATGTCATGGATGATTATGAGGTATTAAATAGGTTGATCGGCGAAAGAAATATAATATAACAATATTTGATAGATCTTTGAAGTTTTACGATAATTGTATGTATTTGGAATAATAATTATAACAATAATCTTCCTTGTTGGGTATATGTTGTATTGAAAATGTGAACTTTTTGCTAAAGTCATTATCATCCTCTTGGTTCAGTCATTTTAGTCGGATCCGTCACAATTTAGGATCTAATCTCAAATTTACATTATACTTTGATAATGGATCAGTCTGAGAGAAGTGTAAAGTTTCAAAAAACAAAATCATACGAAAGAGCTCTCTTGATTACTAAGGAGGTAATTGTTCCGCGAAGTTACAATATACAATATTTCTTCACTGCATGTGTATTCCAGATGTTTAGTTCTGAAAATCTTGTTTTTTCGATAAATGTTCAGTGTGGTATTAATCTTAATATTTAGATCGTAAATAAATCGATTAAGTTTTGAGAAAATATATTACATAGATTGTTCTATGTATTAATAATGAAGGAATATTTATATGCATAGTTTAAGCCTGTAAAATTATACAGAATAGTTTAAGTAAATATTGGAAACAAGTGACAAGCATACATGTATTTGTATGTTCTCAATGTGTGCTTGAAGAGTAGCTTTTTCACGCACCATCTGATTTAAAAACAACTGAAATTCCAACAGTAAAGAAATAATTTCGCTGATTCTAACAAAAAAACTATCAAATTTACACCTGTGATAATATTTATCCGAAAATAAAACAAAAAAATTTAAGTGCCTGATATGTGCACAAAAAGTGCGAAGCGATGATACCATTTTTCTAATTCACCCCAGTTGGCGCGGGAATCTATCAGAAATGTTGTGATTTTTCTATCTCTATGAGAAAGAGTACTCACAAACTAAACAAATTTAGAATAAAAGAAAAATAGTATTTTACTGTAGCTGTTCGGACTAGAAATGTTTTGTTGCCTTCAACATCGCCAGAGAAGACAATCCAATGTCGTAAAATGATGATGGAATGAATAAAACAAAATTAGCCCTTTGTTCCACCAAGGTTTGTTAGCAAACCCCAAGCGACCTATCTATTACTGGGTATGGTATTTTATGTACAACTACCATGTGATATATGTATATATTTTTTATGTTAGACACGAAATTAGTAAGACAATCATTGAACATGCAACGTTTTGTTGGTCGTAAGTGGTACATTATAAAACATTGAATTTTAACAATGGCCTGAACATCACTAAGGAAATTCGTGTTTTAATATCTCAGCAGTTTTCTACATAAATTTGAAGTTACAGACTTTCAGGGTGACTGATACTTCGTTGAAGATTATTTAATTACTTCGACAACACAACAACCGCAATGTGAAGATTTTTTGTTTCCATATCTACCGTGTGTCCTGCCTGTTAAATGACTTAAATTCTAACAAATGTTTGATGGGGTACAGATACAGATCTAGCACGTGTCTTTGAAGATAATGAACAAAATTTGGTGAACAACTCACCTTGTACCGCATAAAGTAACTTTCGTGATGTCCGGGACAGGCCGAGTCAGCTGTCGCTATTATTTCTACTGTACCCCGTGCAGTTTCCAATAGCATTTTTCATGGCACGCGAACTTTTTATAAAAAAAAATACGAACCATTTTACGTTTTAGATCCGTAGTTTTGACATTCCTTTACTAAGGCAGGAATGTTCAATGAAAACATGCACCGTTCACTAGTTATACACCGGGTATATCGTTGCTACATTTATAATGAACCAAGCACACAACTCTTAGTTAAAGGGGCTTGTCTACAGAATTTTCACAATCTAGGAATATTTCATTCATTTGATAGCAAGGTAATATTGTGTCTATTATGGGTATAAATGTTGAATTTATTTAGTACATGTGTAACACCCGCTTACGTTTTCTGATACGTAGTTATAAAAATAGCTATATTTTTTGTGACATTATAGAAATATAATATAATAGAATTTAAATTACGTTTTTGTATTTATGATATACATGTACATGCATCAAAACATCTTTTATTGATAAATGTCGCTTCATTGAAAAGTGTCTGTAAGTTCTCATTTTACTACAGTGTTATAATTTTCCGAGGTAAATCTGCAACCGAGTCTCTTTAATGATGAAATGCTAAAAATGTATTTATATACTTTCACTTATCAGCCATTAAATTGCTTATCAAAAAGCTGGCTTCATTTATTTCGTCATTCTTCGTATTAATTATTTGTGTCGTTTCTGATCACATGACTGCCGTTCACGTGGTTCATATTATTTTACATCTAGTAACGCTCAGAACATGAAAATCAAATTTACAATAACAATAATTCAACAGTTTATCTTGTTTCTGAAATTGCTGCTGCCAGATTTTGTTTCGGCTTAACGTAATTAGATAAATGTTGTCAATATGCAGTAATTAGAACAATATATTCATATAATGCTGAAACAATAGAGATTCCATCAACTTAATGTTCAGTCGCCCATAAAATCGACGGTTCTGTAATGTTACGCCATTTACCAAATCACAGCGTAGATTACACATAAAATCATTTTAGTGTTGTTGTATTGAAAATGTAGAAATAACAAACAGGTTAAACTAATTAACAGAATTAAGATTTCTGTGACTGTTTTAATTAAGAAATTCAGTTTTCAATACACTATCTTTATTTTTGTGGTACTTTACTGATTATTGATCTAAAATCATTTTTACGTGACGTTTATCATTATTATAATCGCAAACTGTTACCGCCCACAATCCGAAAATAATCTTTGTTAAGATCTTATTTTATTTTGCAGAAATATTTCTTGCATTTTGGTTTACGATAAGTCTGTATTAGTTTTATTATCTACCCTTTTGTTTGTATTTAAACAGGAGCGCCATTTGGCACTGCGGTCGTTTCCGTAAATTGCAAACAAAATTGTAACAATAAAATATGCCAGCAGTTATTATTCTGTTTGCCATTTCGATTCGGTGTCTGTCATTTCTTGGTATGTATTATCATATTAGTTAACAACTATATTATATTTTCTTCTGTTTTTTTTTCTTGTTTCGACTAACAGACATGACAGTAACGTTTAAAGCACCAACTGTATGGATACGCTTAAATGCTAAAGAATTTGATGTAATCTCCCTTACAATTTACGCACCTCGGTTACCAATAAAGTAAATTCAAAGATATTTTATCTTTATATGCATTATAAATAGCCGGAACGAGTCCACGACTCTGTATCATTTTCTAGATTTCTAGAAAAAAAACATAATGTGTGTAATGAAAAGAATGCCAGATAAAGAAAGAGCTTTCCTATAAAAATAACGTAAACCATATCCTGTCTTAATCAATGTAAAAAACTCATACGAATAATATTATATATTCTTTTGCATGATTTTACAACGTTATGAATTGTTAAACGTTATTCGATTAATACAACTAATGACGCAGTACAAAGAGCAATCTCTGGGGTATCAATAACACACACTGTATGTTTGCTGTTGTTGGAATAACAACATCATGTCGCAGACATTTTCTTAAAGGGGAAAACCTGGTCCTCAGGTTGAATTCCAATCGTAGTTCTTCTGTAAGGTCAAATATAGAATGGATTTTAATGAAGAAATATAAATTATACTAATTGATAGTGAACTAGACATCTTAATTGATCAGGTATAAATTAGATTTATTTTACAGTCTTTTAATGAGGGGTGACGGAATGTGCGGCACCAAACACGCCCTGTCTCTCAGACCGCCGGTATTTTTCATTTCATTTGTCTAATTAATAATACATTTGTAATTTCGATCATTAAAATTGCTCATCCGTATTGTTTTATCATTACTTTTCAAACATTTTCCAGAAAGACACAAATTGAGTATCACAATTACTTTGGATATTCATTCTCTATTTCCTGATTATTGCCATAGAAGCCAAGATATTTTCACCAAATTGATTGCAATCGAAATGATGAAGACAGGTGTCGCCATTGACTTCATGACAATTTGATACAAACCCGTTTGTGGAATATTGTCCTGACCATTCGGCGTTTACTGGAAGCTATTTCGATTCGAAGCATGTAACATATAGTACTGTAATAAATGGATACATACTCAAGTATTTGCATTCGGTTGTGCTTATCTTTGAAAAGCAATTTTACCAGAAAGAAAAACGCTTCATGAAATAACCAATCTACAAAAAATAGTTATTTAAAAGTAGTTCTAATCCATAATTTATTTGAATAACGATCTGACCAGCTGATTCGGTAATTTCGTGGTATAAAATATAAACAAAATTACCAAAAAAGAGTAGAAGTACGTGGGAAAGTTATTTACTTTGATCCTGTGTATAAAAACATTTTAAAGAATAGATGAAAGTAGCGCGTGTTTATATCAATATATACGAACATAAAACACTATTTTATTACAGGATTAGAAAACATAGCGTGCAATTTGATGTTTTTTCTAAAAATGCAGGTAGCTAGAAAAATGAAATGCATAGAGGTATATGTTCTGCTGGGATATTTCGATGTCTGATGGCATCACAATATTAATTAGATCTCAGATGATTCAGCGAAATGGGATTTAGCAACATGCGATACAATTATAACCATACACAAAAATACAAGTTCGTTAATTGATTTGATTGAAATGTAATAATACTGGAAATGAATAATATTTGATATCACTATGGTGTTCTAAGTTTTACCTATTTACTTGATATTAATTGTGACATATATGACAACTCAATTTATAGATACCCACACCTGATTACATTGTCTTGATTTATTTACTTATTTGAAGTTACATAACTTGTGAGAAATAAATACCCAGATACCAGATACAGGTTCTATTTCGGTGTGGTTCCGTGTCTAAAAAAAACGTTGTTCACAAACCTAGAAACACCACAACTGTGACTCATTCACGAGACAATGACCCAAAATTTGCGCAAAAATATATCTTAGTCATCAGCGCGGAATTTACACAAAAAGACCTTAATATGATTTCCGCAAGATGTTTTATTTTAATGACAGACATACTAACTTTATATTTACCATAACTCATGCACGTATATTGTGTCTGTTTTATTGAGAATTCCAGAAATAAAAAACTATCTATTCTGTATATTTGATCATAATAATAAATTTCTACAGACGCCACGTGATACGTTCCGGCAATTTGAAATTACGATATTCACATATTAATTTATACAACATTTCCTGCTATTCCGAGCTAATGTGATATATCTAAGTGTTTTACATCTTTGACCAGGGCGACGAACGAAACATGTATGACTTTCTGCCTGTTTCGAGCGATCCATTAAACCAACACACCGTTATTGGTATTACTGCGAATTGTGTATTTGAATTCATTGATCATAAAATTTATTATGTTTTAAATTATTATAAATAAACAATTATCATGATGAAGATTCGTGTATATGTGTGTTTATTTCATTTTATATAATTTTACAAATATATTCACTTATTCCAAGGTTTGTTTCGGTTATTTTCTTATGATTTTTGTTAGAAGAAGGTTGTGAAATAAAGAAATGTATGATTATTCTATGAAACAATCTTTGTAAAACAAGTGGAATGTGCGTGTGTGCGTTTGCCTGCATAAAAACACCACGAGTGAAGACTAAAAAGCCATGTTAGTCCGACGTTATTTGCCTTTATAAAATTGCAAATAATATTTCATTCAATCATATTTATAAATATCTATAGATTCAGTAATTGGCATCTGGAATAAAAGCATAGTGTAAGAATTTCACATTAAGGACTAGAATTTTCGGATGGTCTGTACACATTCTGTGATCAGTTAGAATGATCCTACGAGTCTTGACTGGACGGCACCCGATTAAAAATGACTGGCTGTCATAAGCAGTCTAACTTGCTTGAGTAGTAAGAAATATGAGTTCTCTAAAATGGTTCTTGAATTTTCCTTAACGGAACATTTTATCAAAATATGACTCATTTTATTCAAATTTCAATTTATAAAGTTTTATTGAAATAGTTTAACAATCTGACATTTAAACCAAAAATTGAAGAATCATAATGGTTAACAAAGTTGGTTTTTGGCGAGCTTGGTCAAATGGGGCTGCCAAAAGGCATTAAAATAGTACTTAACAAAGTTTATATTCGACATTACTTACACGAAGCTCTCTTTTAAATGTACCAATTTAATACAAATACCAATCATGAAATGGTCAATATGCTATTAAACACGAGTACAATATCAAACTACTTACGCTTCACTTACGTTCCCGGTATTATTTTTCTGAGAAATATGCTTAAGTATACAGGATGCTTGTATACATGTATACAAAATATATATCTTGAGATGTACACAACACCGATTGTAACTCCTATCATACCCAAAGCTCAGTTAGAACAGTTTTGCTCAACGTCTCGGACAGATTAAAGTGGCATTTTAATGTAAAAAAGATAAATATGCAAAACGTAAGTTTATGACAGATGTGTAATAAAACTAAACATGAAAATGAAACAAAAATCTTCTACAGTATACTTATAAAGTACTAAGTAAATTACACGTTACGTGTGGTTCCTACCAATCTCATGCAAGCACTCAGAACGCTAACAGCCATTTAAATATTTGATCCACCATTTTTTCTGACTGGGTCACGCATTTAAGCTTTTATGTACAGGATAAAAAGCCGTAAAAATCAAGAACCCGTCTAAGTTAAAAGATTTCATTTTGTTTTACGGCAAGAATCGAATAAAACAATAAACTGTCTGAGTAGCTGAAAGTAGTTCGTTATGATTATCGTAAGAGTAGATATTTAAAAATAATCATTTATCTTATTGTGAACAAAAGAAATACTACGTTTCGCGGGGTGTGAGTCAGCCGCTTGTCATGTTTCTTTTTCTTGTATACATATGTGTACTATTTGGTTATATTCGAAGTTCTGAAATGAATTAAAGTATCTTAAGTATACATCCAACAGGACAGTCGGTACTCGTATACTACTTGTTTCTACTTTTTTCATTAGATTTAAGGCCGTTTTCCAACAATTTATCAGTTTTATACGGCGGTCGGTTCAACAAACCAGTTTTCCTGGACTGTATGCTAACCGGTAATAACTTACCCTTCCGGCAACTTCTCAACATATGCAGGAAAGTCATAATTCTTGTCAAATTTTCATAGAAGGGTATGACCGGGATTTGAACCCGGATCGCCGGGTTTGTTTCTATTAATGATGATATATGATCCTATATACTGTAACCAGAATGCCTGTTCATTACGTTATCCAACATAAATATGTCATCAACGGAATGCATAGTTAATTACTGATCTTATTATACGTATTGACTTTTTTGAGAGCAAAAATCAATCAATTCGCCAGAACCGTCACGTGTCAGTATGTATTTAGTCTGTTTACTTCTGTAACATGTCAATGCTTATATTACCACATTAAACAATAGAACCGTCGCTTCAAACAAGCTCTATTTCACTTCATTATTTTTAGATCAGTAATATGTGACAGTCGGCTCTCTTCAAAATCTGGTAAATTAATCTCTCAAAAATCGCCTAAAAAATCTAAGCGCACATTTCGCTCAAAAGGGGGTACGTATTCAATTCAGATGATATAATTCCTGGATATATTAAATTATTGCAACCTATATTTCACTGACTGCCCCATAAACTATCAAATATAATCCACAATACCTTGAGAAGCTAATTTAAATAATTGACAATATGAGGTAGCGTCAATTAGTTGACCCATAGCCTATGAGAATACATAAATCCCAATTTAGTGAGGCTTATCAGCACGATAAATCAGGACGTATAATTGAATCGTTTTGTCAAGTACCCGACTTATCATCCATGGGGAAAACTTGGTTCTAATTTGAGAGATATATCATTTAACTCCACTGATAGGCCCAGGCTTCCGTTTAATGTACCATTGTAATAAACTGCAGGTGTCGGGGCTCGTAAGATCTTGAACGCAAGCACGCGTTACTTAGACATAAAACCGTGTGTTACAGAATCGAAAACACGTATTATACAACTCATCTTTAAATTAAAAACATATAAATTTCATGAGTTAAATGCTTTTTCTCTCTTATTCTCATATTGGTTCGATTTCGTAAAAATGTTCAGGTAATGTTTTAGAAGGTTGTGAACTATTTTGAGTACAGGCATCAGACACCCGGCTCACGAGCTGTTGATTAAAAGGAATAACGATTCTAAGTCGTTAAAACACGCATCTTGGTAATATCTGAAAATAATCATGTCTTTTCTAATAAGTTCATTTTTTCCAGGGTGGGAAAAGAAAGCAGTTAAGTTTGAAGAGTAAGTTAACTATTAGTTATTGTGTGAAATGTTCGTGTTGAGTTTCAGCGATACGGTCATATTAATGCGAAGTAAAAGAATACGCATGAATTTTGTATGTAAATTTTGAATGGCTGTAGTAAACAAAATTCAAAGAAATCGTAGTGATCGCAAATTCAAGATATAGATATATGTATTTGATAAAGTTTCCAAATTATATCAAATATTTCCCGATAGTTGCTCTGAAAAAAAATGACTAAATCGGATGAATAAATCGTAATAATAGATAAGAACTTACGTCCACAGGCGATCATATGATACAAATAATTACGTGTATAAATTTTGGTCCCGTTATTTACCAATAAACAAATACGATGTCTAACCGTGGTTGTACATTATAATTACAATTTATTACATTGCGGTTGTATATGCCTGGCTACAGTATGTTTCATATTATATAAAATACATGCAACATCTGGCTATTTTTTCATTTTCCTCTCGAAGGGAGACAACCGTGTCATTAATGTGACATTTGTGTCACATCGGTCATTTCTCTCCGTACTAACGTCAAACATAGGCTTCCCATCGAATGACTGACACGTTCAGTGTGTTACCGAGTAATGATTTTAGTTCGTACGTTTGTGTATGAAATCATATTAAAGTCATCATTACAACATGATTACTTAGAATATTGAAATTTTGATACTAGCGGACATTGACCCAGGCATTGATATAGTTGATATATAGCTTACATGTACGCAATTGATCTCCATTTAAAAATAATGAAAACCCGTTTTTTTACTTACAAACCCTTACGTTATCATTAAACCTGTTACCTGGCATCATTAGTTCCGATGAAACTTGGTCTGTGGAGGCACATCGCAATCAAATCTTTGCAGCAGTTGTATTTTCTTACCATCGTGTAAGCTGTGTTCAGAACCGAAGAACATTGGTGAAAACTTCAACAGTAATTTCTAACCAGTCGGATTCCTTTCGAAAATTTTGTTAGAATGAGTTCCTTTTGGTGGGTCTGTTGTACATTATTTAATTCTAGTTTGATCATGTTAAACATGCAGTATCGAACATATAATACATAGATAGAAATAAGTCACATAGTTTTAAAACTAAAACAACACTAAATTGATGATTAATTATAAACAAATTTATTGTACTACTACACATGAAACATAAAAAGGATAACACAAAAAGGGAATTAATATTCCCTTACTTCCATAGTGGTCCTCAATTATACATTATATTATAACCTTTGGTGTATAGTATGTTATTTCTAATGAACGGAGTTTTTGTTACTTGCATTAAAATTTAAAACCAAACAACATTTTAAAGGCCGGATATTACATAACATATGACACGATAATAAGGAGTCATAAATTACAGACCGGAGCTGAAAAAAATGATTAAATTTATGATGCTATGAATCCATTCAACTTCGAGAGTGTTTGCGGTGTTAAGGGGAACAACCTAAATAAAGGTGTTACATGCACTACATCAACCAAGGGAGATTACTCGTGGATTTTGTATAAAATTACTGAGCATGTGAATGTATTTAGAATTTTTGGTCCTGATTTTTTAATGCAGACATTCATTCCTCTACGTCGCTTGGTACGAATTGCTTCAATTATTGTAGTTTTTGAAACACGAGCTTCACCCATCAAGAGCCTGTAGTGCTCTATAAAATATTACACAATAAATTTGTCAGGAGCGCCAATAATATACCATTAAATCTTCCACGAATTGTTATCATACGAAGTTAACTTATAAATAATTATATTCATCACTTACAACACCTTCTTGAGATAAGCAGCCTTTATATACGTAGAAAAATACAAATTTCATAGAATAATTCATATATTGAACATATTTATAGAAAGATTTATTGTTAGGTCTAGTTTTCAAGGGTAAAAATATAAGACATAAATACGTATGGGTAGCTTGGTGTTAAGATATACATTACAAAACATATACTTGAATATTCATTATTTAGGTATAAAATAGATTCATTTATCTGATCTGAGACCAACATACACAGTGTATATTTGTCCCAGATCTGATCAATATATGGTTTCAATGTAGTCTTCATTGTGGTCTCTCCTTAAGGCCGAAGCTTTGCTTTGTATTTATACCTTTCATAGTATAATGATTAATTGTCAATAAAACGGAAACCGATGTGAACATTTGTACGGATGTATAATTGTACGAATGAGCCGAACAGGGCAAAGAAGAGTTTATCTTCGTTCAGTTTAATCTTTGCAATCTCTGGATCTCCCTTATGTCTATAAAACTCATGAAAACTTTCTTATTGTTCTGTGACCGCGTAGTTATAAATGATATATACAATTATAAATGATTGTACACTGCACTAGCAATCCACTATAAAACATCTTCAAATATTATAACCCATTTAATTAATGGCCTGGAGTAACTGAACCATCATCCAATCCGATAATTCCATAGAATTACGTCGGTTCCTTCTCAAACAAGATTGTTTTCGAGTTAAATACCGAAAGGGGAAGTAATTTAAAAGGCAACCTGACACCGGTAAGGAAATTCTGAAACGGAAAAATCCCTGCGATTTAAAGAGGCCGCTGTGGGAGAGATTCATAGAAAATACTTCTTGCAGTTTCAATATTTGAGCATTGATCATCAAAATTGTAAATGAAATTAATTATTTTCCATTTTTTCTTTCCTACTTTTACTCAGATGTTATATTTGAAAGTGAATAACACATTGAATTGCTGTTTCCGTTGCAAAATTAGCTCAAAAACTGCAGGTATTTCCCAAAATGCCTGTAACGCACCTAATCAAAGGGAAGCAACTGTTACAACACAGGTAATCCCATCGCTGATTGGTCAATTCTTGTGTAAGGATACGTATAGTCCAAATATGGAGTCAGACAACAACAATTTGCCCCAAGATGAAAACACTACGCCATTAATGTTAGCCAGATTAAAGGTCACAGAATTGGTTAATAATTTGTAAACAAATCAAAAGTGTGAGGCTTGAACAGGTGTAAAGGTGTACTCTGGGATTGTTTTTTATAATTATCGAGAAACTTGGAAGAACGCATTATGTGAATAGGCAGAAAATCTTCGTAAAATGACCATGGTATGTGAGCGAAGTTTCAACATTTCCACTTTGGATTTTATTCAATCTTTGAATCTTTAATCTATACATGGTAAGCTATGATTGTAGTGTGTGTGTTGCCAGTGAGTTGAAGAATTGTATATGAGCCAGATAAAGTTTTGGCAAACGAAATTTTTGGGTTGTTCGCCAACTTTTTTGGGTTTCTTTGCCAGAACTAATTTTCAAGATGGCTGTCGATTCGTGTTCTAACGTGTTTTCATAAACTTTTGAACTGATTTGCTAATAATATACGTTGCAATTATGTTTGTTTTTAAATGGTGGTTAATGTGTACGCTTGTGTTAAAAATATTTGCATTTTGTTGATTTTCTCGACTAAAATCGAGGTAGCAGGACTGGTTTTGTCTGCACACAGGTAAGAATTCTATGTCGCTTATATCATTCAAACTGATGAAATATCATTGCTCGTTGCTTATTCACGAAAATGTGTGTAATGCGTTAACACAACGATTATTTATGTTTCGTATACTTCCTTGCTATGCCGTGTAAGACTTATTGTGTACATTGGTTGGTCTTATTGTTTAGTATTGTCTCCAAGTTTCAAAATGAAAGTACTCAGGTCATAGGTGTGTAAGTTAGGGTCAATAAGTCTGACATCTTGTTACACTTGTTGAATGCAGACTTCTGTTGTTGCTCAGTGGTCCAGTTGAGTGTGTTGAAGCAGTTATATATTTAACACCATGTATTTATAGATTATAGTCAAACATGACTCAATGCATCATCTTGTGCTAGACAGTGCAGTAATCTCCATTTTCTGTGAGTATAAGGTTCCCATTTACCTGACACATTTCTTGTTCATTCAGCATTTTTTTGCATCTATGATTTCAATAAATTTAATACACACATGTTTTATTAATTTGGTCAAATCATTCTACGTTGCCTCCCTTTCTATCATCTTATAATTAATCCAATTTAAAGTCGTTAGATAACTTAATGAAATCAACTTTTTCATAAAAGCTATTGCTTAAGTAATTGTTGGTGTCGTCTAGTATCAATCTACATAAACAGGAAGTATTTCTTATCAGTTCAAAAAATGAAGATTGTTTATTATAACATGAAAACCAAACGAGATAATGATGATAGGTTTGTATGTCATATTTATGGGTTTCCATGTGAGTTTTGCTTTTAACTTAATACTTAATTTCATTATTTCTTATTAGCTTTGAAACAATCAGTTGTGTTACTGTTCGTAATACACATGTATAATATCTTGTTTATGAAAAGGTTCTCATTCATTAGTGGCAGGATGATTTTATGCTGATTAATATATTGTTAAATATATGTATTTCATATAAAGTTCTTCTCTGCAAGAGGCTGGAAACTGTACTGCAACATCTGGAATACATTACTTGTATACAGTATGCATATAAGTGATTACACTTACACACACATATATCTTTGGATTATATGTATTAATAATCCTGAAATCAACACTCTATCTACAAATCAATAGCTTATCTTGGTTCACTGAGGCCATGTTTGTTTCTGTTGTAGTATTGTTTACCTAAATATTCTTACCTCTAGTCTATAGTTACAAGCTTTTTGAAGATTCTATGATGATAGTGAAGTACACCAGATATGTACATGTGTCTGTGTATCAATATTAATGATAAATATCAGCATGGATTGTTGTACATAGATTACATTGTACACAGGTGTTATACTGAGATGTCGTTATAGTATTATTGTAAACTCAGACATAGTTGTCCTTTCTGATATTGTAAACTATATGTACAAATATCCTTAGTTTGGAACTGAAGGATTCAGACTTAGTTTTACAGACAGCCCAATAATTCTAAAGTACTGTTCAGAATCTTTTGAAGAAATGTTAAATGCACTGTTTTCATGTGGTCATGTTGTATTAAGTCTTAATGGACTATTATTTACTTTGACATTCAATTTCCAATGGTCCTTAACCATCCCTTTTATGCAAATTTGCTGTAAAAATGGTGTTTATTTGAATTATTTTCTTAATTTATTAATGACTAGGATTGTCTTCCATAAAGTTAACAATTTAATGTTTAGCTTGAAGTCAAGTTGGCTTTTTATAGTAAAACGAATAGAAACTTTATGTCCTTAATTTATTTCTGATGACAGTCTTTTTCTACCTTTCTGAGTGTCATTTCAGTTTCTGATGTCTCCTGGGACAACAAGGGATTGGTTTATTGTCTGCCATTTAAACTTAGATGGCTCCCTGGAGAATTTGTGATGAACATATCTTGTGTATTTAAAGCATTATTTAAATAAAAAGTCCTGTCAACATGTGGTAGAATACATGTATTACAGATACTTCTGCTAACAGACACCACATGCAAATTGCTCGGATCGCTCTAGATAAAACTCTGAAATTATTTACATTGCTTGTAAAAAGCTTAATAAATCATCTTTAAAGACCTGCATTTTAGCATTCAGTTCTTTGCATGGATTTATAGGACAAAACTTAAAAAAAATAGTTTTGTTAAAAAAACAGTAGCAACAGTTTTAACTAATACACTTAAATATTCAGTTTGTCTTATCTTTGTTTAGACCATTTACATTATGAGAGCTAATTGAAAAATACTTACATGTATGTTATGATGACTAATATTTGTTGGTCAGACATACCTAATGTTAATGTTGTCTGAGTTTTATCAGGAATGACCAATAAATTTTACAGGTTACTTAGTATCAGTATACCTAAGTAAATACTCCCAGTCTTCACCTTATAAAACAGTATGAACTTGTAATCACATGACCTTGTCAACATAATGTACACAATGTATAATTTATTATATCTGTATTTGTATAATTTACTGTAGATACAGATTATAGTGTCCTAACTTTAAGTCACTTGACAATTTATTCGAAAAATATACATTTTGTCATTCCTATAATTATTTACATGATGTTGGTTAATTTGGCTTATTTGTTAGCTGTTTGATTGTAAATTAATAGTTGTTGGTTAATAGCTTAATTTGAGAACCGTGATTTTGTCAACTGACCTTGTGCAGATATAAGAGTTGGTAAATTAAGGTTTTATATATTAAACCTGAGTTCAACGTCACTGTGGAATTACGGCTACCAAGTACAACTGTGCAACTTTCTCTCATTCTTTGATATAATAGACTGAAATGAACCTCAGAATAATGGACAACAGTTTCCACGCTGTAACTGAAAGCCTTTTTCTGACACTTTTTGATGGCCTTTTTCACAGGTTGGACTCAAAAATGTACTTCAAATAAACACAATAATTATGCCTGTGTCTAAATGTTTAAAAACACAATGACTTTATAGTACATTAATTGTATCAGATGATCATGTACAAAATTCTGGACGTATTGAGTTGTTTCATAGTTACAGTACAGTGTATACTAATGTAAATTCAATTGAAATTATTGTAGACAAGATCTGTTATTAATTCAGAGTTCTCAGATAATCAAAAGTCTGTGTCAAAGATCATCTTAGATATTCTCACTTCTGCTATACTGGCAAGATCAAGATAAATTCACGGCTAGAATTTATATGATAAGAACAGTGTTATTCCTGTGAGATTATCCTACAAAATGAAGATCTCGGAGTCTATCTTGAAGATTTTCTCTAGGATTCATTCTAAGATCTGAGTCTCTGACTGTAGCTTCATTGTTGGTGTCCTGAGGACAAATAAAAACTGCTTCAGACAAGAAAAAAATGTTGTTTTTCACATTATGTACAGTATATGGTAAAACTGCTCAATAATTTTCAACAACCATGTTTCAAACGTAAGTTGAACACTGAAATTTGTGCTCTGAATTTAACAGGACTTGTCTCTTTGCAGGATGGCGAGCAGATGTTACATATTTCAAAACTTTTGCCTGAAACCTTTAAAATAACCTTCTTTTTGAAATCTCATAATGTTGGTAATTGTCTGTTATACTGGAATTTAATGAATTTAGTTTGCTCAAAATTAACCTCACCTGTTCATGACTAGAGGTGTTGGGGTTATGTTGAGGACTGGGTGTGATTGTTACTTTTTGTAATGTAAACCTACTGCCTCTGGGAACAATGATGCTCTGTCTGGAGGGAGGCTGTTTGTTACATTGTAAAATGGACAATATTCAACATTGTTTTATTTATGATATTTTTCGATGTCTACACTACCTCTTCTCTAATGTTAATTGTACTGCATGGTCAGTAAATTATTTATCTAATAACGTAATAGCAAAATACAGTGTTTTGTTATATTACCCACCTACGGCGTGTATATTTTATGTCTATGAGTACTTAGTAGTGCATTTCGACATAACACATGTATGTGTTTAACACATCCTTGTCATGTCTGTATGTAATGAATGAATGTAATAACCTGGAAGCAGACGATGCTGATATTCTGCTTTCTCTCTCTGTATGTACATGTATATATGTATGTGTTTACTGTTATACAATACAGGTATATACTAATATTCTTGTCTGAGATCAGTGCATTTCTTATATATTCATTATTCTCGATGTTAATTTCTGGTGTTATTAACAATAAGTGTCGGCTGTATTTTCAGAGCTCATCTTCATTGCTTGATTTTCTAGTTGCTCTTCATTTTAATAATCATGTAATTATGTACTTTTGCAACAACCATTCACTTATCAGAGCTTTAGTTTAGTAACTTGTAAGGATCAAGTGACATTAAGAGCTCTAGAAGTAAAATTATCTGTTATTTTCGAAGCCAATTAAAATTAGACTAGGAAACTACACAATTGCTTAAAATGGATAAACTGATGTGAAATGGCTTCATACTCAAATCAATGTTACTTATAGGATGTTATAAAGTCATTTATACTTCGTAGCTTTTTTACTTTATTTGTAATTCTAAAGACTTGAAAGCTATATTTATATAGTCCTGTGTGGTTGAGATATGTTTTTGTGTCTAGTGCAGAAATTTACACAATACTTGCAATCTTCAGGCTGTCATTTATGAAGAATTTCAAAGGATTGGTTTTGTTTCAACTATTAAATTAATCCAACTTATTTTTTCTGGAGCAATGATTATAATTTATGAAGATCAGTCTGATTGGTTGTTACAGAGACGCTAAAAATTGACCAATGTCAATTCATTAAGGCTGTGTTCTAGGACCGGTGTTAATACTTCAGTTTAGATCTTTCACTTTGGTGCAATCACTGCTCACTACTGTTAAAACATGGCAAATTTAGAGGTTGTCAGATTATAGATATACCATACATGTATATTGCATAACTGACTTGCTGTTAAATTTAATCCATGTGTATATCCTAAAATCGCCAAAGTTGATGGAAATTCTGATGAATTTGATCATTAATCTTATACTTGACATAGGTATGTTTCTTGTTTTTTATCTACTGACCATCCTTGGAAACTAACTGTGGTATAGTTTGTTATAAATCATATTTTTATCCTTATTCTGTGAAAATGTTGAATTGTTTATGTGTCTGAGAAAAGACTGGTTGCTGAAATTTGTGATGAATTTTATAGAAACAACAGATTATCTTGTAATTACCTTCATGTACATTTACAAATATATTTGACAGTGTGAGAAAATAACATGAAAAGGTTCCCATTACTCATAAATACTGGAGGGAATGTAATCATTTATTGTTGATTTGAATAACTTACAGATTATGAACATATCCAAAAGACGCAGCCGTTGTCCAGTGGTTAGTGCGCTGGACTTGTAACCCGGAGATTCAGGTTCAAATCCTGGTCGTGGCAGGTCATACCCTTCTATGAAAATTTGACAACAATGTCGATTTTCCTCCACATGTGGAGAAGTTGCCGGCTCCTTATGAAAGGGTAAGTTAGTACTGGTTTGTATAATAGTCCAGGAGAACTGGTTAGGTGAACCATTCGCTGTATATAACTGAAAAATTGTTGAAAAATGGCGTTAAACCCAGTGACAATAAGTCGTATAAAAGTGAACATATCCAAAGTGTGGATCCTGTAAGAGGGGCCCAGTATGAACCTGGCCATTTTTGCTGTGATGAGTGACTTAATTATCATTTGTAAACTTGATCTGTATTAATTAATGAATGCCTACCGAAAATGTTACATTGTCGCCCATTTGGGAGAAGTGTTAAGAGTTTGTTTGACTTCAAAACATTCATTACATTGTATTTTCTCATTATGAACAACCTGAAACAATATCATATGTTAGATTTTTTAAGTATTTTGTCAAGTTATTGTTGGGGAGATTTCAGAATCGTTCGATCTTATTTGATGGATTATTAAACTTGAAAGTATTATCACAAGCCATGATTCTTCAATGTTCCAAAAAAAAAATGGTGGAACATTTATTTGGAAATATATGGTACCTACATTATAAGAAATTACGTTATAATCCCTGCACAATTAACATCTTTAGGCCTGAAATATATTTTGTTGCTGGGTCTCTTCTTTGCTGGTCATTCTTACCTTTCTTCTGGTTTTAGGATGTTCCAAAATATTATTATCTAAATTAATGGCCCTCAAAAGTGTTCCTGCAGTATTACTTGGAACTTGTCTGTACCTTGTGTCCAATATTTTATTCCAATCTTGTGGTATGACGAGAAACAATTGTTAGCCTAATTCAGGGGATGACTGTTTCAGCTTGTTTACATTGTATAATTGGTATATGAGTCGGTCCCCCAGGGTCTATGAAGTTGTATTTTATGATACTGGACATCTTCAAACAAAAATGTTTGTTAACATGATGCCCTGCATAATTAATTATTTCACATTTAATTAAGGTCTTTACTGTTAAATGGCTACAGTAGAACATGTATAAATATTTATTCTTAAGATCATGATGTAGTTTTCTGAAAGATGTGCATGGAAAAAAGAATGCCTAAGATATTCTCAATGAGTTATTCAGAAAAAAAACTTAAAAAAGAACTTTCGAGTAACTTATGTTTTTTTGAAAATAGAAATTCCTTTTTGAAGCCTGATACTTTTTAGATATCATTGAAATATATGTTCTGTGAAAATTTTTTCATGCATTTTAAAGGTCCTGTTTTGAATGTATGAAGGTTATCACAATCACAAATTTAGATTTTCCAAATTCTCAATTATATTGATAATAAAAGTTTGCTGTAATAATTAACAATACATTTTGTCATTCAATTTTATGTTTATTCTCTTTTAAATCATTTCAAACCAGCAGCTATTAAAATATTGTTTCATTGTATGAGGTGGGGTAATCATTTATTTGACTAGGCTTGAATTAAATCAGTCTGGAGAATAATCGTCAGCTGATTTTTTTTTACCAATATTGAGAGGACACAATAAAATAAATAACTATTTGATAAAGGGCTTGATAAAGTTAATATTGATATAAATATAAAAATGTCTATATTATATATATAAAAATTGCTGATAAATGAAGCAAAATTTGCATAGCCAGGCTACATTTGATCATCTTTATTTTCCAATAACAAAAGTCAGAAGTTTTATGTCTAAATGGCAACGTCTGAATATTATATTCATCTTCTTGGAGATTTAGGGTAATTTAACAAGGTTTATTTTCGGTTCAATAGACATTGTATTTATTCCTTGACTTAGCCACACAGATCAAATGTAATAACATATTGAATGGGAACACGAAAGAACAATATATGTAGTTGGATTACTATACTTACCCGCGACTGTTCGTATTCTATTACTTGTAACTCATGTATATATAGCACCTAACGATAGTCTGTGTTCGAGTGTACACCACTAGTTTTTATTCAGTAATAAAGGTTACTATGTTCATACAAAACTTACTTGTGTTGGAAAATATTTCAAATGAATAGTGTTACATAAGGAGGAGAATTAATTCTGGTTTTTTTTTAACTTACAAATTAATCATTAAGGTACTGCATGAATAATTTGCCGTAAGTTATAACTTAATGTTAGTCAGTGTGAATGTACTTAATGAATAGATTGTAGTATTAGTGTAATGGAACAAAGATAACTGAACAAAAATGAGGTGAGGGACTAACAGGACTTTGCTTAAACAGGTCGCAGGTTTTATTACCATTTATTTTACGATTGTGATTAAATTGTGTTCGATTTAAATTTTGAAATGGTTAAACTGGAGTCAACAATGTAACAAAATGGCCTGAAGTTCAGAGTTCTACTATTGACTGTGTTATTTAGTGTTGAAAAAAGTGTTGTTATTTTGATGTAAATAAAATGGGACCATAAAAAGGGATAAAAAATAATCAACAGAAATGTGGGGCGGCGGAGAGATGATGTATGCAGACTATGCTAGCATGGTAAATTCATTTCTTTAAATAATAGTTACATTTTCCTGTTATAGACTTCTATAAACTCCTCAGTGGTTTATACCATAAATAACGTCAAAATAGCCCTAATTTTGTTATAAAATATTCTTATTGATATATATACCGGTAGGTTTATATCTTTCTCACTTCCATTTGTGAAGAGCATATAAGAGCCAAAATGCACAATATATTGAGCTTAGAGCAATAAACTTTAAAGTGTAATTGAATGTAAATTGTTCAGAAATAGCTGAAATTAGTTTAGAAATTGGTCGTATGAAATGTTTATGCTTTTAACAGATTTTGTTGAAGTTAATTCTGAGTTAAATTTAGATTTATTTCTTCATATAATTCAAGTTGTATGTTTTTTCCTCATTGTCATTTTTGCTGTCAAATGTCCCATGTATAAAAAGACATGATGCCGTTTCAGAATTCTGTCAATGAATTTCATGAATCAACTCTGAATGAGGTCCAAATTCTTGTTTATATCTGAACTTGAAAAATTTTCATTATATCACAACCCTTGTTGGAGGTTGGGGATCCATGCTTGATGTACTTGCTAGAATTTAAGGGCTCTGTTATTTCTACTCTTATCCATCATTTCTTTCCCTCTTTGGATTAAAAGGTTCACCTTTCCTACAATGATTGGAATAATAGGATTTCAATATTCTTTTACTGGTTGGAATTTTAGTGATCCTTGTATCTTATGTACTTGAAACTTGTTGCTTGTTGGAATTTAAGGGTCCCTTTCATTACATAAAGATCACATAATTCCTTCACTGGTTGTATTTTAAGTATTCATTCTTTGCCACATAGGTTAGAATTTAAGTGTTCTTATGTCCTTCCTTTGAAGTGAACTTGAAATTTGGGAACTATCTGTGACTATAACAAATTTAGCATTATTTGTGTTATTTTATTTGTAGAATATTTGTGTTAATTTCTTGCCCTATAATTATATTCTCAGTGCCTGAATCCTCTGTTGAGTTGTTTGATGCAAATACATCCATTAGTATCAAAACACTTTTGACCTAAACAATTCTCAGGGGTTGTGACTTCATAGTTTGTTTTTGTATCCTTTATTCAAGTCTTTCCCTTAAGTTCAATTCAATGAATGTAAAAGGTTTCGAAATAAATGTGGTCATGATATAAATATGTTTTCTGACACAACCAGCAAAAATAATTCAATCAAATTATCAAATGAAAAAAATCTATATATATTTGTATTTACTTATGTATATATGCTTATGTAGAGGTTTTCTTCTGTCCAGCTGATATCAAATCTTCTTACAGGTATTTAATCATAGGTTATCTACAATCTGACCAATTGACCTCAGCTAAGGTGTTAGTATATGCTACAAAGAATTGTCCTTACTATAGACTTAAATTAATCTTGACTTGCATAAATTTGTCTTTCTCACCACTAAGTAGGTAAGTTATAAAATGGTTCAGTTTAATTAATATGTTTATGTACATTAATTGTCTTGTTTATTTGATATTGTTGCTGATTATTTCACTGATTAAAATGATTTTGAATAAAACGTAAAATAATTGTAAAATAATTTGACAAAGACATTAAATTAATATCAGCTAACTTATAATCTTTATAAATAGTTAATTCTTATGACGTTTGTTTAATCAACACAAGTTCAGCTAATCTAGGCTTTTTTTAATCATTGATCCACTAATGTTTTACAGATAATACTTGTAGGAATATCTGCTTTCTGTAGATTGCTCGTATATTCCTACCAAAGAAAATATCATTTAACTAAATGTTACGATAATAAGGAGAAGGTATAAAACATGCTGAAAGGATTGCAAAAATTCTTGAGGTTTTTATTAAGATTTGATAATAATTTTGTAATATAGGCCTCTGATAAAATGGTTTTCCCCTGGAGTGGATTGAGTTTTGAGCGGAACTCGTTAAGTTTAAATACCATACCTGTTAAATATTCAGGTATTCTACAAATTCATTATATACTTTCTCGATCTTTTGGAAAAAATCTTTATTTACAATTTACCTTTCTCCTACCGAGTTCTCAGGAAAAAGAATATCCGTAAGTTATAATTAAATGCTGGGATGTTTTCTGCTTTCACTCGAGTAAAAATTAATTTATTATTTGGTCGGGTATTTGTTTCAGATAATGTTTATTAGTTTTATTATTATTGTAAACAATTCTCAGGTTTGTTAGTACATTCTTATAAAATGTATATAAAACTATTATTATAAGATTTCAATGATACAATAAACAGAAAACACTTGTGTATCATTGATATGTTATGCATAATATATCCATCTCTCATTTACCATAATACTGCTATTAACCAACAATACAAGTGATATAATTGTATACTTTATCCAATTAAATATCACATGACACAGCAAAAACTTCAAATTTTTATTAAAACAAGACATGTCGTATGTAATGTTGGTCTTTTTGTCCCTTTTTGTCACCTGAGGTTTGCAGCACGTATGTGTTACATTTAATCAGTTGCTTGCTCTTAAATAATTTGAAACTGAGGAAAGGCTGTTCCATGTTGCATAAATTCTAAATTGTTACCATAGAGACATAAGAATAGCCCACACATTTTTCATATGAATTCTATAAAGTAAAGAAAAGAAATTGTCATCAGTCATGGTTGGGACGCTATGAACATCTGGACTTGTATATCAGACATTTCTGTTGTAATCCTAAACTAAATTGTGTTTATTTTTTATACTAAATATGTTATTTAATAAGGTTGAAAGTTAAATGACCTGACCATTATTATATATTCAACTACAGCCTTGTTTCATACCATGTTTAATGTTTTAGTACCAAGTGTCTTACTATATGCCTGGATTTTAAAGTTAATTTCTAGAATCCATAATAACATAGAATTATGCTGCAAGTGGATCATTTTAATCTTTCTATGAATCATTTATGCCATTTATCATTAGGTAGAAACTCAGTGTTTCATAAAATTTTGAGAGCAACACTTGTTCCTGTAAGTGTTATGTTGTGATTTTAACTATAAATTTCTAAGTTTACTTATATCAAACATTGATAAATTGAAAATTATTAAACAATAATAGCTGATTGAGAAACTTTTTCAACAATCATTCATTGATCATTGATGAATCTAATCTAGATCATTGATGAATCAAGGCCGTGTAATGCCTTTTTGTAAGTGTATGCAGTTGTTACGATTTATATCAAGTGCTAAAAGCCCACAGCATTAACTCTGGTGTCCTTAGAAAAAATCTCGGCTTCTGTTCTGTTGTGATTACTGTCAGACAAGTAGTTGCATTAATGACAGATGGTATGTGTATATGGAGATTTGATAATTGTTCAGCTGGGAATTACAACTATGCCGCTAATGCATTTTTCTCCTGTGTACAGGTAAGATCAGGTCTGAACATAGGATATAGGTAGATAGAACAGCGGTCTGATCTTATCACCTCTTACCGTGCATCTTTGTGATTTACTTTGCAATCTGTAAAACCTGTTTGTCTGGGTCTGAGCAGGTTTTTGTATGTATTTGTTTCCTTCTGTGGTACATTAACAGTGCTGTTGTCCCATTTTGGGGTTAATGTCTCTGTTGGTACTCTTATGAAATCATTTTGCTTAGATTTTGCCATTTTAGTTCTTCCTATAAATGTTACATACTTGTATAATTGCTAATTCAGTCAGTATATGTCTTGTATTTGTTTTGCTGTGTCAGTATTGCACAAGTTGACCCTTAAATCAGTATATACGCCTGTTTTGATTCAGATTGATTGTACACCACGAGTTCTTTATTTCAGTCATTTTAATCTTTTCTTTCTCTTTGACATTCTGCTCTTTCATATGTTTTTTACTTTTCATCTTTTTCATATGCAAAAAACATGCATCATATTGTATAAACATTAAACACTAAGTTTGTTTGTGTTATGAATTCAGTTCATTCCACTGAGAACTTACAAACTCAGTTGATAACCATGTACCTGTTTGTCTGTTGATTGAATAAAACTAATCGGAATATCACTTAGTCTTTTTTTGTGGGAATTTGTTATGGGAAGATATTGTTTTGTCGCATCTTATAAGGAATTAATCTTACATTTAGATCACGGATGGTGATTGTTGATTTCTTTCATTTGAAATACAGGACAGTCTTAAAGCTCCCTGCGATTATTTTTGCATGTTCAGGTAAAAATTTAATTGATTGTTGGAGTCGGCATTTTGATATGACCTGTCTAAATAGATAGAAATTTAAGTCAGTGTTTAAGAAAGTTATATGGAGGTTAAATGTAAATACATTGAGAAGCAGGTAAACTACTTTCTCTTCAGGGCTTTCATTTGACCCTTAAATGGCATTGTGACTCTTGGAATTAGCAAAATAAAGCTTATGACTCTTGAGAATTTATACCAAAGAGTCAAATCTACTGTTGAAATAGAAGAAAATTTTGTTGACTCCTCAAATTATATTAGCCAAGGGTAATTTTTGGCCCTTAACTTTTGACATCTAGTGAGCACCCTACTCTTGAAGCATTGGAGCATCTACCAGCAGGGGTTTGAATCTTTCATGTGTGGTTCTAAAGTTTCGCATGAACCACTAGCCCATTGTGTATAGTTTTATATTTGTGGAATCAGTTGTATTTATTTTTTCCTATATGTGCTATCTGTACTTTTCTTGGCACGTCTGGAGCCATTGAATATCACACTTTGCACTTACAGTAGTCGGTGGAGGCTGGTTTGCCAAGACTGGCATCAATTATGCTACTTAATATATGAAAGAGAGAACATCCATAAATAGTTGTTGATTATTTTAGCAGTGTTAAATCAATTTACCTGCGAGAAGAGTTCATTTTATTGTCAAACAGGTTGATAACTTTTTAATTCACTAGTTGTGAACTGTTATGCTCTTTGTGAAACAACATTGCTGGTAATTCAATGAGGGTTCTTAGTCTAAGAGAAATTTTTTATAGAAGTGAAATCTGTCCATAATTTACCAGATATCCTCTTTAGAAAACAATTAAATAAATTGAACTTGAAAAACATTAAAATCAATTGAATTTGAAAAGTATGGTTTTAAATTTTAGTAAAGGTTATATTGTTTCCATTGGCAACATAAGGTATTTGACTTTTAAATTTGATAGATCCCTCTTTCAAAGTGTAGGGCTCGAATCAAGGAATCAACAGTAGTATAGGTCACACAACTCAAAATAGCATAAGGCTGCTTTTTAAATACGGATGTCATTATGTTCAATAGTTAATGCAAGTATGTTTGCACTTCACATAGAAGGTTATTAAGTGAAAATTGCCCAGATTTTCAAAGAGTTTAATCTAGTTTTAAAGATTGTTTAGTCTGAGTGAAAATAGCTTGTATATTGTTTTATTTTCCAGGATGAATTCCATCCTTTTATTGAGGCCCTGTTGCCTCATGTGAAGGCATTCTCCTACACTTGGTTCAATCTACAGGCAGCTAAACGAAAACACTTCAAGAAACATGAGAAACGAATGTCAATGGAGGAAGAGCGGAGGGTTAAAGATGAGTTACAGGTGATTATATTCAATGCATATTTTCAAAATGTGGAATCCTTCTATTGATCTACATTGAGGTGCACAGCTTGTTTCAGAATCTTAGATGTTCACATCTTGAGCTCTAAGTGGTTCCATTGTTTTATTAGAGATATTCAAAAATGGAGACAGCTACTTGTGTTGTAGACCATCAACTGTTTATAATGTTTATGGTTCCTTATTGAAAAAATGGGTTTTACTGCCTTTTGTGGTCTGTATGTATTGTGACCACAGGTGCAGCAGATAGTTTCACTTTATGTCAATGTCAACTGGATGTTTAGAAAGCATGTTTATTGACTTCATTACAAACACAGTACAGCTCTTGCCATGACTTAAATTTCTTGTGGTTAGATGATGATGTTCAAATCTATCCTCTAGTAAGTTGCATATTTTTTATGCATATCAGAATGAAAAAAGATCGTGCATAGTTTTTATATTGTGATGACTGCAGGTTAAGTTGCTGTGGCGCCATCATAGATTTTTTCCCTCTGTTTTGAATGTCCTGGAGGACATCTGTACAAAATGACATTTTATATGGTTTATTTTTAAATGCAAGAATGGCTTAATGCACCAACTGCATACAATTATGGAGGTATGTATTATATACACTCTTCCATGACATATTGTGAAAGTTGTAAAAAATTCTGGTGCAATATGATTTGGAAGCCACACTGCGATAAGTCTAACACTGGGACAATCCAAGGTTATTTGTTTCTTTAATTCTGTTGAGATCCAACCCAATATAAAATACAGTAAAAGAATCAGCAACATGAATAAGCTCTTAAAATGAGAATATCCAATGTTTTAAGTCATGAATTAAATCCCTACTTATTACTTTGGTGATGCCTCGTTCTTTGCATTGCAAACAGTAAACAATGGCTTCCTTATAGTGGACATGGCTTTAAATGATAAATTCCGCATTCTTTATAACATTATTTTACTGTATTATTACAGATGAATGTACAAATCAAACTAAATTATGTGGCATATTCTTTGTGTTAATAGTTTTATGATTATCTTCAGAATGAAAAACCAGAAATCAAACAGAAATGGGCGTCCAGATTGTTGGCAAAATTACGGAAAGATATCACACAGGAGTGCCGCGAAGACTTTGTACTTAGTATATCGGGTAAAAGACCTCCGTTATGTGTATTAAGTAACCCTGATCAGAAAGGGAAAATGCGGAGAATAGATTGTTTGCGGCAGGCAGATAAGGTGTGGAGATTGGATTTAGTGATGGTGATATTGTTTAAAGCTATTCCGTTGGAAAGCACAGATGGAGAACGACTTGAAAAGTCCCCGGACTGTGTACATCCAAACCTTTGTGTGAATCCACACCATATATCAGTATCTGTAAGAGAATTAGATCTGTACCTCGCCAATTTTATACATAGTTATGGTAAGTATATGCGTAGAACATTGTTGTCGTCGTGGAAAAACAATGTTTGTTGTATATTGTTTTTTGTTGATTATTTTGTTTGGTTCTGTGTAAGATATTATAGTTATAAGTAGCAAAATCTTGTTCAAAGAACTTACTGTTCTCTGAAGCTCTTTGTGTCAAACTAAAGTTACTTCCAATGGAGTGGGTGGGGTATGACATACTTTAGAAACTTTTGAGCTGTTGGTTGTTGTTAAAACATCGGAAAATGTGTGAGCCGGAAATTACTTGGGTCATATATAAGTTCCCAATATTCAATTAAACTGCTGTTTCGTGGGCCTTATGCATTATTCTGTAATTCAACGAGCTCTGTACTCGTCTGATATTAGATGAAAATTGCCTTTTTCTGTGTGAAAGTGGTGTACATTTAATTTGCATTCCACTATAAACAGTATAGCAGAGCATTCAATTCAATTCAAAGTAAAGACGGTTAAAAGAGTTATTATCTGTAGAAAACACAACACACACTTACAATAATTGAATTACATCACAATCTATCTGTGTGTGTGTGAACACCACATGAAGATAAAACACATTTCACAGGCTAAATGGAAGGCTTATTATGACATCTTTGAGATAGTTCAGAGCAAATTGCCCATTTCTGTTATAAAATATGCCAGATGTCTACCCCAGTGTTGTCTCCATACACAACAAGGCCAGAGACAATGGGTCCCTTGTCCATCTGACGTCTGATGATATTTGATGAATTTATGTGGTTGAAAACCTCAATGGTGTCGCAATATGCAGCTGGTGCAGAATTCAAATTGACTTAATGATCTTTTTAATCATTTCCTGCCCATATTAAAACCTTGATACTTATCTGATTTCATATAATAATTTACCTTAAAGGGGTTAATTGATAATTCTGGGTCCCTTATTAGCTTTTAAATATTATGAATTCTTTTTTCTTCTCATTTTAATTAAATAATCAAGAATTATACTGCATACTCGTTTATTGACATAAAAAGGTGTATGGTCTAGGCCAAGGCAAAAAACTTATTTAATATTTTGTTGAAAGATGTTTTTATAATAGTGATATGATTTTATCATGGATTGAATTAGATCAGAATTCTTGTTTCTCTGCTTTGAAATTGTCTAGTAGGAAAATTGCTTTGTCCAATTTGTAGTTCGCACTTGCGTTTGTTATATTATAAACAGACAATCATGTGATGGATCATTGTTTCAATACTGAGAAATTCTCACTCTATTGGACTTCCTTCTTTCATTGACTAGTTTTCATTTAGTGAATAAAACCTACCTTATCTACAGACTAATCATACATTTACTGATGAACTATCATCTAAATCTCTATTAATTATATTAATTACCATGTTACGCCCCTCTTGAGATGTTTGTTGCTGTGTTTTATTTAAGTTTTCCTGTTTGTCTTGGTTTCGCTCTGAAATCCGTAGAAGAAAACAGCAACTTTTCTGAATTTTGCCTGATTTAAAAGATTACAAATTTCAGAGAATTTTAACTTATGATGGAAAATCTGCACTGCTAAAATTAGAATTTTAGGGTACTGTATCTTATTAAAAGATCTCCTGCAGATGTTGTGTAGATATTTAATTCATTTCAGGAAGCAAAAATATTAGATGTTTCAAAGATACCTGTTTTGAGTGAGAAATTTGATTACATCTTTCATGCGAAACAGGTCTATCATAAGATATTAGCCGGAATTTCTATTTAGTGAATTATGCTATTACATTTTGCCATCTTCATAGCCAGGTGGTAATGTTATGGTAAACGTTTCAGTCTCATGAACTTACAGCATTTTCCAATTAGCTCATCTACTGGTAGCTTGTGGCTTAATTAGTAGGGAAGTCGAGAGATCTTCGGAAGTTTTTATCCGCAGTAGGTCAGAATAAGAACATACCTAACTGTTTGTCGGACTATATATCTGTAGTTTAGAGGGGGGAACAGAATCTGGTAATGTTTTATTGCAAAACATTTTCTGTCGGGATCTGATTTAAATCCCGTGATAATGCATATCTCACAAATTCTGTGGATAATTGTGCAAAAACATTAGATAACACTCAGCAGACTCCTTCTAGATATTTTAACCAGTTGATAGATTTTTCTGGATTTTTTTTCTGCCGAGGCTTTTTCAGTCGATTCTGTATTTTATGAAATAAAAATATTCTGATTTTTCAAATTTTGTTACTATGGTAAGAACTTTAACATTAGATCAACTATTCCCATTTGTAAACTATTGTATTAAATACATGATTTTTGGTTCATTAGTTTGTTAATCATGATGTGGTGTATATTTTCCATTTTAAAAGGTGTTATCCTCTATTTTAATGGTATTATATACTGTTCAGTTGTGTTTAATGCTATTTTAAGGGCATTTGATGCTGTTTAGGCCCATTAATGGTATTTTAAGGCCATTTTATGATTTCAATGCTGTATTACAATATAATCACATTTTGGTCAGAGACATTCATAGTTGTTTACCATGTTTTGGTTATTATCAATTATATCATTCATATTGCTATCTGTGAGTTTCAAAAAATGGAAAAATTGGGTAGTACGGCACGATTTGACCGCTAAGTTTGTTCTGTTTTCGTTGGCTTATCATTTTTAAGTATTTTTGTCATAAAGAAGAACATACCACCGGTCACCAACAGACTATGTTTGTATAAGACCGTTGTCATTGAAAACTGGTTAACATCACTGTAAGTCTCCTTGGGATCTTGTGCGATAGTTCTGTTGTGTTGTGTTGAAGTCTACAGTTACTCTCGACCTCTCATATCATCATCCTGGGAGTCTGCTTGTTGAACATTGCTAGCTCTATTCTATTGTATTATTTACCATTTTGCGTTTATAGGCCTCAGGGTATATCTTTGTGCATTTGTGAATAGTAGTGGATGTAATGAATGACAGAATTTGCATAAAATAGAGGTCCCTTATGTATCGAGAAATAGCGTAACAAAGCACTGGTTAATATATGGTCTGTCAGTGCTGAACACACGAAATAAAAATTGTATGTATTATTGTTTGTATTATATGAGTGGTCTAACGCTTATAATGTACTTAATGAGTTGTTAAAATGTTCATTATTCTTTTTTTTATATTTTTATATAGAATTAAGTTATTTTTTGTGACAAATGAAACTAATGTTTTCCTGCTTTTATAGTTTACTTCCAAAAGCTTTTTACCAAGTTTTGAAGGAGCATCTATGAATATTACTTTTACTTTTTTACCAAAATTCAAATCAGAATTTCTTAATGTTAGTAATGTATGATATTCTGCTTTATTGTACTTAAGATCTTGATAGAAAGTGTGTATTATGGTCTCTGACTAGTAATCACTAGCCCCTCACTGCCCCTCACTACAGCGAGTTCGAATCCCACCCAGTACCAAACAAAGCTCACATGAGAGTATACCATCAATTTAGCTTAATTACAGAAGGTTGGTGCTTCTACCAAGGTTTATGGCAGGGGTCTTTGTCGACCTTTAAAGCTGAAAATCTGCCAAATGACCCTGGCAGTTGGTGTGATGTGAAACCCCAGTGAAAAGAATGTGTAAGTTCTGTACTGTTCTTTGATTACTGTACTTGTTCTTAAAAAAACAACAATTTTTGGCATTGTCAAATTCTTTGTAGCAGTATATTTTATTGAAAAAATCTTGGACTTAGTACTTGAAGAGTCTGTTGTTTGGCGACTTGGTGCCTGATTAATAATACGTTATAGGTCATTCAGCCTGTTCTTTTATTGTTAAATCACTGTCTCACAGTTGTATATTAGAAATATCGTATCAATTTATCTCTAAGGTAGACTGCAGCCAGACGATGATTTGAAAATTGGAGTTGGTGGATCTAATTTGTTTTTATGCATTTCTGGTACCGACAACTGGCGTCTAACACGGTTTAAGGTTATTTAGGGGAATCATTTAGTGTCCGAGTCGTCTGACCCCTTCTTTTGGGAACTCTTTGTCACGAAAAATATTATTGTAAGATGCTTCTATGGTGATAAAGTTCAGTAGTTTGGGCGATGCTGTTATTAATTTATTTTGATATTGCATGACATGTGTTAATGAATTCTTACCAGTATTTGGAATAAAGTAATTAATTGTACCAATTATAGCATGCAAAATGATTCAAATATGTTGTAAATATTTCACTTCTTGGAAGAAATTAAGATAAAATTATTGACGTACAAAAAGTGACTGTGAAACATTTCTCCACAGAATTTGCACTGCCCCTTTCTAACCTATCAAGTATTCACTTGTTTCTGCTGGCATTGTCTGTGGGCTTGTCAGTTGTTTTCACTGTTTAGTATTTATATCAACTAATCAGTGTATATCTGGCAAGCATTTTTGTCATGATATGTCTTTTATTGTTGCAATACAGTCACATGCATGAACTTACCTGTTACTCTAACTTGCAATCTTCGTGTGACCCTTATTTTTGCTTAATAAGTCCAGTACTGTATGACTTGGTGGATCTTTGACCCCTTCACTGCCCTACCCCGAGTGGCGCTTGGGATAACAAATGCTTCCTATACACCTATATCCAGAGTGACGCTCTTTAGTCTAAGGAGGTAACTTTATTATACTATCTGTGTACACGTTAAATGTGTTAACATTCCTGACACGTACACCAGTCACATGATTTCAAAATGGTGTCCACATTTATTTAGCGAAAAACTGTTTTTCAAAGATTTTTTTTGTTTTTTCAAGATGGCAGCTAATCATAGAAATGTTGGATTATGTTTCTCGCTAGCAGAAGATGTTGCAGAAATCCAAAATGACTCTGATAGTGGTGATGATGTCTTATATTCTGGCTTGGAAACAGAAAATGAAGAATGACATTTGCATCGTTGTTACCTGTTGTTTTGCATGGACTATTGCAAAACAATGGTGTAGAAAATAAAAGTGGACATTCGGTTGAAAAATGTTTATGACATGCTCATTCTACAAAAAATATTTTCGGACATAAATAATAATGTGTATCAAACATGCATGTGAAATTTGGTGTAAATATCTAGTAGTAGTAGAATATATAGTAAATTATAAGTGATCAGTACATAACAACTTCGAATTAGCCTTATGTTCCACAGCATATAATGTGCCTATGTATATGGCAGTCAAGAGTTTGAATTAAAACATAGTTGTCTTTGTCCCTCTTGGTTTGTGTAAAGCAGTTCTGTTAGTGTGACATGTGTAAGTTTGTCTGCGTGATGAGGTGCTGGCTTGCTTGTTTTTTGTAGAACTGAATTTATCAACTGTCTATGAAAAGATCCGGTCATTGTTGATCAGTAGTGCGTTGAGTCACATGGGATAAAACCTTGTAAGTTTGATGTCACTGGGTGGCGGAATTCAGTCTAGCCCTTGTCAGTGATGTTCCTTTTCTTCTGCCAGTCATTACAAATGAGTCGTAACGATAATTTGCTGATACACAACAACTTGGTCTCCTGCAAAAAATAAAATAATTGCCAAAAAAATCTTGACACTATGTTATCCATTATGTTGGGACGTTGTGTGATGGCTGAACTGGACTCATTGACTACAATATTGTGTGACCTCCCAGGTTTCTAAGTCATTCAGATAACTAACTACATTGCTAGGTCATTCTATTTAGTCTATGGCTTATGTCCCCTGTGAGTATTGACTGTGGCTTAGAAGGATTAATTATTTAATTTATTGTCGAAAACAATTGCAAAGCTAACTTTAAGAGCACTAATAATTGTACTGATAGTACCTATATTTATTTTCTTCTGATGTTATAAAAGTCGGCACAAAATCTTGTAAAGTTCCTTGCCTTGTCTACATATTAATTAAATGATTTTGTTTCTAAAGCAAAGAAGCAATCAGAAATTGGCTTCTGTAAATATCAATATACTCTATTCATGTATATCATGACTGGCAATCTTTAGTTTCAAGATCTGTGTGGAAATATTTTGTACAAATTGTAATTGTTAAAGGTATCGTAATCCATTGTCATACTGTAATATTCAATATATATACAATCCTATACATTATTGTAAGTTTTACGTTTATTATCTTTCAGATATTTCGATACCCATTTTATCTACAGTCTTTATTTAAGTTGCGCATAGTGCAGTTTTTCTTGTCAACTTAAGCTAACATTTCATGTAGTATTTAATTCTATTGGTTTGTTTTAAACCTTGACATTTCTTTGTGGTATCAAGTTCTCAATGATTTAAATTCTCTGCCACGTTTGATCTCTTAATCTGGTCGATTAGTAATAGTATATTAGTATCTTATTCATAACATAACAAGTCATGCACTATTAATCCTTTCAAAGTGATCAAATAAATATATCAGGTTTTGATTAAACACAGTAGATTGATCTGTTGTATTATTAAATACTTTGTTTTGATCTTTAAATCAATTCTTTTCTGTTATTTAAAGAAGTATCTTTTGCCTGTTCGCTTTAATTTAAATGTGGAAATGTTGATCTGGTCAGGCCAAGCATATAAAATTTTTGCTTGCCTGGCAAAATTCTTTTCACAACATGTTTCGTAACGTTAGCTGTTGGTTATTATATGATATTATAAAGTTATTTGTAGTTTTAATTTTCAGTTGGTTTAGCAGGGAAGAAATCAATTGTGGAATGGAAATGACATTAATTTACTCTATAAATTCAACAATTCAATGTATTTAAATTCAGAAATGTAAAAAATACTGTATTTTAATGAAATACTTGGGAGAATTTTAGATAGCAAATATGACCTATATGTGTATGTTCTATCCTTTATTAGCTGAGGGACTTTAATTTAATTAATACCTTAATCGATGTTTAATATATGCTTATATTGTGGATTATTCTGAAGATTTGAGATTCTTCTGGGAAGCTGGAACCCAGACTTTAAATATGCCCCCAGGGAGAAATTTTAAATGAACCATGATAATTCTTGCAGAACGCAGAGTAGCCCTTAAATTAACAAATAAGGATCTTAGTAAAGGTTGAGATCAGACCAAACTTTCTGCCATTTTTGTGGTGTAATTTGTTCTCTTAATATTATCTACCCTCAAAAATCTGCAGGCATTCAGTCAATTTAAATCATTAAACATTCATACTAGTATTTGAGTTGTACTTCCTGAGTCCACTACAAAACAAATTAATCTGGATCGTTAAACTTTATTTGTGTAGCAGATCATTTGTTTAACCAGCGGCTGTAAATTCATGATTGTGCGTTGTTAGTATGCAAGTTTTTTCGAGACAATATTAATTTTGTCTGTATATTTCTGTTGATTATTATCATAAAACAATAAAACTGCTTATTAAAATCACTATCAGGTCACCTGAAATCTCCTGCTCACATAATAACGCTATTTGTTACAGTTGAGAGATGAATATTCCATTGTTTTCCCTGTAAAATTGTTGAATGGGTTAAGAATTACCAAGTTACTGCTATTAAGTTATTTACTCGTTTTGTTTGCAGGCGGTATAATGTATTGTTGCATTAAACAATTACCTACACCTGATTATATCGATGTAATTCCAAATGGAGATACTATTTAAAGATTTGTCTTTTAAAAGTCTGTGTATTATTCTATTGTGGTGTTGGTATTTAAATACCATTGATATACATGTTTAAAAACCGACCCTTAGTGTGCTGTTTGTTTGATAGGATTTATTTATAGTGCAGATTTGTTGATTTGATGACAGGTTTTCAAAAACAGTTTGCACAAAACAAAACATATATCATGCTTGTATAAACTGCTAATGTGAAATATTCCTGGTTTTTACCCATTTTACCATATATGGTCCTTGTTAAAGTTTGTTCATTATTTTACTATTATAAACAACCCAAAGTCCTTGTTTTTCTTTTGAAATGTTCTGCTTTAAAAATTATCACAAAGCATTTCATCTGACTGAGTTCTGTATAATTCTTCAATTTTTGTTTTTGCCTTAAAGGGCAAACAATTTTTTTTTCATCTGGAAACTGTTTTTATAATCTGTCTGTGAAGTGATTGTGTTTTCTCAGGTAATGTGCTGGGTTGTTGTATTTTGGGTAATTGGTTTGAATCCTGACTTAAATGAGATAAAGTCACATATTTACATTATCTGGATAAACCACAAGTATTTGGCTGGATCTCTGTTGAGATCAGACTCACTTCAATTTTTGAGAACTTAAAGATGACAAATATTTGCAAAGCATAGATATTGCATATGTATCGTTAACCCGACTATTCATTGCATGTTTTTCTGTATTCAAGAGGTTAACAATTTGACTTATGTTTTGTGATACTAAGGTCCATATTTGGTTCGTGAACAAGGGTTTGTGTGGCTCATTGAAAAGGCCAAAGTGCAGCCAGTCCGGGGAGCTTACCTTTCACAAATCAGCTGATTATAGTATGTAAGATTAAAACTAACATCTCTTGGTTCTTCTTTACACTATATGCTCATACATGTATATGTTATGTTTAATTGTTACCAATATATTTACTACTACGAATTGTTAGTTTTACACTTATACTATATAGTGTTGATGAGTGTCTGTTATGTGTTATTTACATCTCATAAAATAATGAATATGGATCATGAGCATTAGTTAACCTAAGGAGTGACATGTTTCTGTAGATGATGCCTACCAAACTTCCTCATTAGGGAGACATTAATTAGTACTAGGAGAGTCTTTAATGGTCACTGTTTATCTTCTTTTAACAGAATCAATACTGTACTCACATTAGAACACCATACTTTAGTGTACATTAATTGTTGTGTGTCTAAAAATACTGTGATACACTTCTGTTGCTTAAAGTCATAGAATTTTTGTAATGAAAACAAAAAATGGTCATCAAAAAAGACACATTTGTGACTTGAGAATGTGTTGAAGTGAAAAAATGAAGTGATTTGTGATTGTTGTAATGGGACAGCTCACGTCATTCTTTTCTGTCCAATTATAATATGACTTCTTTTTAAATTCTTACCAATGTTTTGTTGCACATCACAGAATACAGCTAGGCCATTGGTTAATCTCAAGACTGCTGCTGCTATCAAGGTTTATACATACAGATACTTGCCTCAGTACACTAAAGCTTAGTAAGTGAGAGAATTGTGTTGTGCATGTTTGGAATAATGATAGCCAGGGATCGAACTTGTGTGCACGACTTTCCACTCTTTTGAGATGGTTATGATGGAAATTTCTATTCTTCTTTGACAAGTTTGGGTTATCTGCTATATATATAACATTAAGTCAGTGATGATGACCAAATATGGTTTTATTTCAGTTCCTGACCCACGGGATCCACGTGCTGATTATCAAGAGATTCCCATGAATCACCATGATCAGGATATCAAAGGTAAAAAAACACAGAATGCTAACGTACCCACATTTTTATCTCTCCTCTTTATGAGACAATACCTGTACATAACTCAGTAATCTGTGCTTGTGTTAAAGCATTATTGCTTACTCTGTCTCCAACTTTTCTCTGTTCTGCTATTTTCTGTGTGCTGCTGTTTTGGTGATGGAGGCTGGATGAATCAGTATATCAATAAAACTATCATTTACCCATATTTTCTATTCTGTTTTTTTTTCATTGACTTTTTTGTTTGTAAGTTTATTACTTGACTGTCCTAACATTGTACTGTAAGTTTTACATGTGTCAGCAAAAAAGGTAACTTGACATATTAAAAGCTTTTTTCTTCTGTAAATGTAAGCATTTTTACTGTACTTACACTTTTTCACCTGAAAAATGATCATAATAAAGAAAACTTTTATATTATTAATTGACTAGAGTGGTTTATCAGTGATGATATATTTGTTGATTTTACAAGTATTAATCTGAAGGAAGAATATTCACTTCTCTTATATACATGATATTGTGTGTGACTTCTATGAAAATGTAAGTTTTTAAACATACATATATACAAGCTGTCTGCGTGTCAACGACCAGTTATTTAATCTACGTTTCATGTCTTGAATTTCAAAAATTTCCCTGTAGGGCTATTTCAATGCAAAGTTACTGTTAGGTGAACATTTTAATCATGTGTCTGACTTTGGCTAGTAGTCTCATCTGAGACATACAATCTGTTTCTTGTTATTGTATGCAAGAAGAGCGCATTGTCCACTTGTTGACAGTAAATTAGGCTTTTGAATTTATTTCAATTCATTAGGTGTCATTTAGGCCGGTTACTGACCATCAACCACTTGGTTCAGAAGGTGAATGAACCAGGTAACCTCAGCAGAATAGCTATTTAATATGGAAACCACTGATTTGTAGCATATTACACCCTAATTAGTGCTGACAAACCTGTTGGTAATAAATGAAATTGGCATTCAACCTATTTTTTGTTCACCAAAATTTCTGTTAATTTTTTTTCGCTTGAAATTTGGTCATATATGTAGTCTGATAGCAAAGTATTAATAAGAATAATGTTTTAATGATTTACTTTATTTGTATAGAATTAATTCCTTGGATAGAATTAAATTAATGTACAAAATAGGATCTTACCGTCTTTATTTTACTGTTTGGAAACCAGTCCAAAAACTGGATGATTTCATTGATTTGCCTTGAGTATTGAAGTAATAGTCTTTATATAAGCTAACTCATAATTACAATGATGAAATTAAAATTTGAAATGCAAGCACTTCATACATTGGCTCTAAGTCTAACTCAAAATTGACCTGGCTGCATTAAGGGAGTGGGTCCTCAAATTCAAGTTTTATGGTAAAAAGTTTTTAGAGTTACTAGTTATAATTACATTTGGTAGAGGTTGTGGTAAAGGCTTGAAACTAGTCCCTAAATGAACTCCTTGCACTGTCTGCTGTATTGTTGACTTTTTAAATCTACAACAAAGTTGATGTGTGATCTACCATATGTTAGCTATCCATTTTAATGCTTTCTGTGTCTACTATTTTTCATACCAGTTTTTTCCCTAGAAAATGTCCCTAGAAAATGTCCACCATGTCATTCATTTACAGACTAAGTTAAATATGGATTCGTATTTAGCATTGAAATGATTCATATTAGGCCTGTCTAAGTCATTGTTTTATTTTTGCAATCTCCTATGATATAGTCCCGATCGGGGTATTTAAGTAGCATCAGTATATATTCTATTCAGACTTGTGGTCATTTGGTAGAAATATCTCCTACAAATGTCCAACATAATAGATTTTGATGCGCAGGGATTAAAGACGCAACAGTGTCCACCATAAGTAAATCTCCAATTATGGCTGAATGAAATGTCTGGCCTGAGGGAAAAGCTGGGGGATTCTGCCATTTTGGACTCGCCAGTCTATAACATTGTATCTGCAAATATTTATAAATCTGATTTCATAAATCACATTACGCCGGAGTCTCTGTCAAATTGTAGGGAAACATACTATGGTTGGAAAGTCTTAGACGAATAGAAGTGTTTGTATCGGCAACTTGTATGTCTCTAAAATAGCCGTAATGTCTGGTCTAATGTCAGCAATATCATCGACTGCTGATTCGTGTTCTTTGATGGTGTTGTGTCATAGTTCACTGCTATGGAGACGTTTATTCAACCGTATTAGAATTTGCTTTCAAAAATCAATTTCTTTTAGATGTTTCATGTACATAGATATCAGAATTTTGTTTGATTTTATATTCAATCTATGGTACTGTTAGATAATTTAAAGTTTTTTGTGTTATTCTCTGTCCGTCTTAATTGCATCCCAAACTAGATTTTCAGGTACACAGCTCTTAAAATAGCTTATTTGAAAGGCATTTTAGGAACAATTTAAACTCTTAAAATATCTTTAAATTTAAATAAGTTGGAAGAAGTAACACTTGCATGATATCAGTGACTTTTTAGATTTTTTTATTTATGGTTTTTGGTATAAATATCATATTCATTTGGCTACTGTGTATGATAGAGTATGCTTATTGATAATGAAATAAGGGGAAACATTTAATTTATTATTAAAAATGTTTATGTTCCTTTTACTCATATCATCTTTGATAAAAGATATTTTAAGATTATCTTAAGAACATCTGTCCGATAAATTTCATGTAATTACTTGCTCCAAATGTTTCTGTATAAATGATGAAGAATGGAGCACACAAATATTTAGCTACTATAGACTGATTCTGTCATCCAAAATACAAATTCACTTCATTGTTGATGACTTGAATTATCCCAAAGAAAAAAAATAACAATATAAAAGTAATTTTTGTTGTCCATGAATATTGCCCCAAAGCAACATAATCATAGAAAAGTCATATTTATGTCATAAAAATCATGTTTATGTAAATTCAGATTCTTGTGTGGTGTGTTGTATTATGTTCAATATATGAAAAAAAATCGGAAAAGATTTCCTGTATGTTTCTCAATTCTGTGCGCTCTATAAAAGTTCATTTTTCTACTAGCAGAAATGAAAAACACATGATAATAGTGTTAAATAATATTAAAATCATCAGAAACACTCCAGTAGTATGAACAGAATCAAGTTTCCTCCAGATGTTGTTTCCTTGGGGTAGATAAAAAAATGTTAGTAACTTCATTATTACTTCATCATTTTGTGGTTTCTAATGAATCGGTGTATTCACTGAGCTGGTGTAATGGTTTGAGATTCTTCAAGAATCTCGAACATTTGATTTTGATCAGCGATATGGTGTTCTTAATGCATCCATTTATGTTTTATGTTGTTTACATTTTGTACCTGGGTATTTTATTGTTGTTTCATGGTGTTGGAAACGAAAACAAAATCACAATAATGTTGTTACACTGGAAAACAACAGTGTGACTTTATTGTTGTTATTAAATTTCATTGGCCATGACTTAAATGTACTTAATTATATGAACTTATCAGCATTTGGCTTGCAATGGTAGAATATTAGTAATGTTAAACGCAGAATGAAATTTCAATGGCATTTTGTGGGTTGAAGTACCACTGTACTTGGCATACATTTTTTCAGTGTTCAGATAAAAAGTGACAGTTTTGTCTGAATTTAACACATTTTGTTTATTTAGTCAATTTTCATATGTTGCTGACTGCGCAAGTTTATGATTATTGATATGTATGCCTTCATAATCTTCAATAAAATTTATCTTCAAAATTATATTCTTCCCACTTATACCCTTGGCAACATATTCTGTTATTTTATTGACCCTAGAGGGAGCTTTACTCATTTTAAGGGCCATCTGTATAGTCAGTGCAGGCCCCGTATAATTATGATTAGTACTTTAGAATATTAACCATTATCAGGCTGGCATCTGTGGAAAACTCATTTCTAGTTTTATAGAATACTTATATCATTAGATAACTGTGCCTTTTCACTTTGTCGATTGCAGCTTTATCGCTGTATTAATTTATATTGTTGACTTAACATAATGAATCATCTCAACTGATGGCATTAACTGTGGGTATGCCATAATTTGCAGACTACCTTGGTTGCTTAGTAAGTCACTTAAAATATGTGTGAAGGGGCAAGAAATTTAATTACAGTTCATTTAAATGACATTTATGCTGATAGTGCTTGAAGATGGTCTGTCGATGTCTGAATGTCAGTGGTAACGTTATTATATAATAATTACGCTTAACATCTGTGGTATCCTAGTGTGTCTGACTGTATGAAAATGCCATATTAATCAGAAATTGAAATAATGAATATCAAAATATAAATTTATCAGTTGTTGGGTAAATTGTTTACAATAAGTAGCAGTTATAGTTAAGGAGTATATAATTCATAGGCAGACATTTAGCCCTAGAATTATCTTTGTTTTTACAAGATTAAAATACGCATTTGTCTGGGTAGAAAATAATTTTCTATCCAAAGTTTTATTTTTATGGTCCATTATATAATTTAATAATTTAATGAAATGCCATTTTTTATAAAAAAAAGATGAAAGTATACTAGACATTTATTGCTTTTTGTCTGAAATTATTTGTTTATTTATTTCTAGGCAGTTTATGTAGATTTTAACTGTAACATTGTTGGTTGAAGTTAGGTCTATTTTTTGCTGGAAAATTTTGCATTTTAATCTTTAATACTATATTGAAGTTTGAATGTTTAGTGAATAATCGTTATCTATGTTTCCCTTATCTGATTATTCTTGCAGTCAGATATTTTACTGATTTTGATTGGTTGTTGAGTTAATTCTTACTAATAACTGTATGTTCTTCTTCTCCAAAATCCAGAAAACTTGCTTAATGTGGTATATTTTGTTACCTACGTAATCTTTTCCCCTAAGTGTGGCCTTATCAATTACTACATCTAGTTTTTTTTCTAAACCAGATAAAATATTTCACGGAAAAAAAACATGAAAAAAGTATAAAAATTTTGCCTAGAATTTTGATACATCCTGCAGATAAAACAATTGAGTGTAGGTGACCTCACATCTTTCATGTGAATCTGCTCATTATTTCTTGTATATCAAGTTACAAACATATATCTGCCTCATTACCTTGATGTTTTCACTTGCAAGATAAATTCCGATTCTCCGTCAGATAAATGTAATTTAATTATTGTAATGTGCGTGATGAATTACTTCCATCAAAAATAGATTGTCTGCAGAAGAAGAAAAAAAACACTTTTCATGTATTAATTGTTTCCTATACAAAATTTTCAGAAATTTTACTCTGTCTGTAACATATTGGGACCTCTCTTCGGTTCTTCCCAGAAACTTGTGGCGAAAAATGTGAAAAATTACTATCCATTATTTGACAGCCTGGTCTGGTAGTAGGTGATTAATATAATTGCTTGGAAAGTTTTTTACAATGATCCAAGTTAACAGATTTTACAGGTTTTCCGCCTGACCTGTGAAAAAAAATTTGTTGTGATTTTTTGCTCTCTTCTTTAGAATGTGGTATTTGCTCTTACAGTCAGCTAATCTCTGAATGTCTGAAAACCTGTTTCTTGGGATATTTGTGTTTTGTTTTAACCTATTTATATTAACACATGGTTTGTTGAATAACATTAAACACTTACATGAATCACTTTTTCCCCTCCACCATGGAATGCAGTATGAATGTATATTCATGTACATGACCTTCTTAATGGTTCAAAGTCTCATGGCTTGGTTGCTTGTGCCCTATTCATGACAGAACAGTTTGCAATAATTTAGCTCAGGATTTTTGACAACATTAGAGCACTCAATTTATATGAAAACTGTCAGTCTTTAGCTTTGATTGTTGGTTGGTAAAGTTTTGTTATATACTAGCATGTCCTGTTAAACTCTTCTTTCCTATGTAAAACTGACCACTGTCTACTTGAGCGATCTCATTTCCATTTTCATTCATAACCAATGAAAAAGTTAAAGAATTGAGACCAACTGGCAAGGCCTCTATGTATAACCAACTGTATGAGTTTGAATCTTGTGCATGGCTGTAGAAGTTTAGAACTTTTTTACAACTGCTGTTGCTTGTCAGTGAATTGATGGGCATGCTTGTAAGAAAAGACTGCTTTGTTATGCTATGTGTCTATGATATAGTATATGCTTTTTTGCTGTTAACTGTTTAAGAATTTATATCAATTAAAAATAAGTTAACAATAATCATGGTCATGTTTTTGTAATTTTAGAAAAATAGTCAATTAACAGTTGCAATTATATGAAAAAACAATCTTACATGAATTAGTGTTGTTAAGGGAGTTGCCCCTAGAGTCCAGCCATTCTACCAGTTTGATACCAAAACTATTCTAACTCACTATTGGTGTGGGAGCCTTTGAAAGAATTTCACAACAAACCATCAGACTACATGTTGAACATACTGAAAAAGTCATGTAGTTTTGAATTCCTACATCGTCTGTTGGATAATTGAATTAAGGCATTGCACTGTATATAATTTATTGATACTACATGTAATTAAGGTAATTAATGGCTGTCCTTTATTGATTTCTGTGGTAAACTTATATGTCTCATTGTGATATTTGTATCTTGCTGTATTCAAGTGTGCCTTGAACTTATTGGTTCTTAATTGACCTTAACTTGAAATCAGTTTAAAGTTAAAACAAATGTAAGGATCTTGTATAATGTCATAGTTTATTGAATTTTTGTCCTTATTTATAATCTTTGAGTTAATTGTAAATTAATTGAGAAATTCTAACAGTTGTTCTGGTTCTACATGGTACTTGATATTTACACATTAACATATTGGTTTGATTTTATTCTTCAGTTCAATTCTCAGTATTGAAAAGGAATGGTTAAAAATGAAAATGATAGCTAGAAACTGGTCAAAAACTTTCCATATAGGCTGGTTTTATGATAATTGCTTGGCCTGAACAAATAAACTTGAATATTAATGACTAGTTTACAAGATATTTGCTTATGCTGCGGGGTTTGGAAATTCTTAATAATATTCTAAATATATTGTTTATATCCTTGTTTCATTCATCTTAAATTAATCAATAGTGAATGCAAATTGTTTTTGTATTTATAAATAAATATAAATTCAACAAATAACTGGATAAATAAGAATAAATATGGGGGAAGGAGAATTGTAGAATGATGTTAATTGTTGCAAAATGTTAAGTTACATTTTTTCTGGTTTGATTGTTTTTCCAGGCTTGCCTACCATCACCTCAGCCATTGTTTTAACTAATGTTATACTTAGTATAACAATAGCATGTATAACACAGAGTTGTATATTGATTCTTAAAATGTTTTACCCATAAAATTGATGTAAAAATGAGGGTATGACTCTACACTATCAATTAAGACAAGCTTATTTTCATGTAATGTGTGTTGTGGATTTCCGATACCATGATTGTTCTATTAATCACCCATGCTCGACAAATTGATGCCTAGTTCTGACTTAAGTGCAGTTTTTATCTTTGAAAATAGTTGACACTGTCAACCATGTTTTATGGTTTAGATTATTAGATTAGTAGGCATTGGTGTTGATCTGTGACTGAGAAAATGAAACAAATTGTTTTTAAGTAGGACAACTGGATGCTTTGAAGTGGGCTTTCTTTCAAAATGCTTACTTAAAAGTCATGAAATGTAAAATTATTGTTTGAATGTAAGCATTCCGTGATCAATTCTATACAATTCAATCTGAAGAAAGAGTTCTAAGATACCAAACAGTTTTTTGTATGAGTAAAATGTATGATGAGTCTCAATTTTTTAGGTTTAATGTTTCAAGATGGTGGGTAGGTAAAGAATTCGGGTAGGAGCCTTTATTAGGGAATATTTGACACATAGCTGGGTGATGGTATCATTCAGTGTGTATATATGGGCTTTGAATGGAATATATATGGTACCATTTTTCCATGTTGCTGTTTAGGGTTAAAATAATATATATGTATTGACCTGATTTTAAAAGAGGAGTTTCTGATTGTTGGTAGACAAATGTTTGAACAAGTAATTGATTTTACTTGGAGTTCTCAGAGAATTTTATTGAATTTTTTCTAGTTCTAAGATCTAACATGACTTAACTCAATGATGCAATTGTCAATTTTTCATTTGAGATTCTCAAATTTAATTTCTTCAGTGAGGACTGATTTGATTTTTTAATCAATTTCTAGAGTTGCGATTAGTCTCAAATTGTGAACAACTAGTTCCTTGCTTGTTATTATGTGACTGTGTGGAAATTTGAGATACGACAAGATTGTGCGAATGACATGCGAGATCTTCAGGTCTCAAATCTCCTGTAGGTTAAAGAATATTGACTCTTGTGTGTTTTTTCAGGAAATTTGTAGAAACCTGTTTCACTTTTTGTTACAAAATTCAGTTTTCATCCCATGTATAGACATCATTCATGTTTTATATTATGAAGACCATATCAGATCAGTTACAGTTTTAAGTTTAATAATGATTACAGGAATAGCAAATCTTTAATTTTTTTTTAGACAAAGAATGGATTGACTCTTGCTTTTAACCTCTCACAGTTTGTTAAATGTAGGTTCTGTAAATTTACCTTGAATTTAACAAATGTTAGTCTGACATTGAGATGTAAAGTTGAAGATAAACTATGGGTACCTGGAAATACTTGTGTGCAAGTTGTTCTGCATCGGAATGAGGCTCTCTTCTGATAGGTTTAAGATAACTTGTGTGATAAATGACTTACTAATGTGAAAGGTTAAACATATATATCATTTATAATGATATACACATGTACTAACTAGTGAGAGAGTCATTAATATCATATCCTGTTACTATAAACTACTGTAGGAAATGTTTTACATATTGATACTGGCTTGTATATCTGACTGTTGGTGTCTTAGACTTTTCATACTTCTGCTTTCTTTCTGCTCTCCTCAATTCCTTATGTCTTCTAAAATGTTTACTTGTTTATGTCTTCTACAATTTGTGCTTGCTTGGTACTTGTTTTTGTCATCTTCATTCGATTATTGCCTGTGTCATCTACAGTTAGTGCTTACTAGTGTCTTCTACAATTGGTACTTGTGTCTTCCACAATTGGTACTTGTGTCTTCCACAATTGGTACTTGTGTCTTCTACAATTGGTACTTGTGTCTTCTACAGTTAGTGCTTACTAGTGTCTTCTACAATTGGTACTTGTGTCTTCTACAGTTAGTGCTTACTAGTGTCTTCCACAATTGGTACTTGTGTCTTCTACAATTGGTACTTGTGTCTTCTACAATTGGTACTTGTGTCTTCCACAATTCACTCTGGTGCCTTCCTAGTACTTGGTACTTGTGTCTTCTACAATTAGGGTGTGTGTGTGTGTCTTCAATAATTGTCTCTGTTGTGTCTTCCACAGTTGGTACTAGTCTATGTATTCTACAATTGATGTTTGCTTATGTCTTCTTTAATTGATACTTGCTTGTGCCTTCTCCAGTTTGTACTTGCTTGTATCTTCTACAGTTGGTACTTGCTTTTATCTTTAATTGATTCTTGTGTCTTCTACAATTTGTAGTTGCTTGTGTCGTCTACAATTTGTACTTCCTTCTACAATTGATATTTACTTGTGTCATCTACCATTTGTACTTGTTTGGATCTTCTACAATTGATGCTTATTTGTGTCATCTGCCATTGTACTTGTTTGGGTTTTCTACAATTGATATTTACTTGTGTCATCTACCATTTGTACTTGTTTGGGTCTTCTACAATTGATATTTACTTGTGTCATCTACCATTTGTACTTGTTTGTGTCTTCTACAATTGATATTTACTTGTGTCATCTACCATTTGTACTTGTTTGTGTCTTCTACAATTGATATTTACTTGTGTCATCTACCATTTGTACTTGTTTGTGTCTTCTACAATTGATATTTACTTGTGTCATCTACCATTTGTACTTGTTTGGGTCTTCTACAATTGATATTTACTTGTGTCATCTACCATTTGTACTTGTTTGTGTCTTCTACAATTGATATTTACTTGTGTCATCTACCATTTGTACTTGTTTGGGTCTTCTACAATTGATATTTACTTGTGTCATCTACCATTTGTACTTGTTTGTGTCTTCTACAATTGATATTCACTTGTGTCATCTACCATTTGTACTTGTTTGGGTCTTCTACAATTGATATTTACTTGTGTCATCTACCATTTGTACTTGTTTGGGTCTTCTACAATTGATGCTTATTTGTGTCATCTGCCATTGTACTTGTTTGGGTTTTCTACAATTGATATTTACTTGTGTCATCTACCATTTGTACTTGTTTGTGTCTTCTACAGTTGATAAATTTTGCTAAATTGTGTCTTCTACTATTTGTATTGCTTTTTTATTCTATAATTGTTATTGTTTTGTACACTAAAGATTGAGGTGTTTTAGAATGTCATTAGTATGTTAGGGATATGTGGAATAATTGAAATGAATGAGATCGCCTGTTATTGTGACAGAAATATCATGATTAGTTTGTTACTTTTGAGGCAGCAATATGAATGATCTCACTACCACTATGTTTTTGAAAACTAACCCCCAAAATTTGAGAAATTTCTTCCAACTGGATCCCTTTAAGAAATTTCTCTAAAATTGTTAAGATATTGTTTTCATTGTTCATTATCTATACTAATAGTTCCAGGTGTTCTAAAATCTGTTACCGTGCCTACCGGTATGTCCTATTTTTTTGCATTTTCTAAGAATCTGAGATAAGTTGACCTAATTATTCTCAGAAGGTTTTGCTGCACAGAACTATTCCGTCTGCATCTGTCAATTTATTTCACATTATTTGTTCATTTTAACATCTGCATTTTGATGGAATTTGTTTCGCCTCATTAATTTGTCATAATACAGGTTGAGTTGTTATACCGTAAGCATGAATTATCACCATGTATTCTTTTACAATATGCCAGTTAGGCATCAGTGGTTATTGTATATTTGCATCATCATTAAGGTATTTCAATGACTTTTAACTTCCATCAGTAATTTTTTGCACTTCCAGATTTCCCCATTGGATGCTCGATACATTATTTTTCTATGATGTATTCTTTAGATTTTGATCTGTGTTATTATCTTGATGATATTAATATTGTCATTTTATCATCTATGATATTTGTTAGTTTTTTTTGATAGTTTGCAAATAATGTACACCATAAATTGCATAGAAGCAGTGTTACTTTTTTATTACAATTTCAGTAATATTTGCTTATTCAACCTGCTTAATTTTGGCAGTATTTACTTCCTTACCATATTTTTGGCTGTGTAGAATCCTTTTGACATTCTAACTGCAATTGACTTATATTATGCCAGTTGACCCCTTTTAGGCTTTTTAGGGGTCACCAGAGCTATACTTGGTTTGTAGCATCCTTAGATGGTCCTCTGTTCAAGTTTGTTTGAATAGATTTGGTTGGCCCCTTTTAGGGGCTGCCAGAGCTGAAAAATAGAAATTAAAATGACTTCTTTTCATGAAACAATGGTTAGATCATCACCAAATTTGGTCTGTAGCATCCTCCAGTCATCACCAGTATTTCTTTCTAGTATCCTTTGATGGTCCTTTATCAAGTTTATTATTGTTCCCCTTTATCTGTCCATAAGTGTACCTTTCTTACCTTTTTAGTAACGAGTAACTCTGATAACACCTTGTTTTTGCTCAAAATTGTACACTGTTATCATCCCTCATATTTGACTCAAGAAATTGTATTTATTTGTCAGCCCCCTTATTTAAGTCAAGAAATTGTACTTATTTGACAGCCCTCCTATTTGATTCTAGATGTTTTACTTTTTATCATCTTTTTTCTGAAGACATTCTGTTAACAACCCTAAGACCCAAGATATTTTACTTTGGGATCACCCCTCTTATTTCTTTGTACTAAACACCTAATGTTTGATTCATTTTTGTCTCATGCTAACCATTCATGTTTCAGTACCAGGCAACATTCATTCTGGGGTCTCGGGCAATGACAGCATTATGGCTACGGGGGTTTTCAGTGCACGAGAATTAATGCGGGTCACTCGACGTAAGTATTCAGCATGGCTGCATCCTGTGTATTTAAGTTATATACTTTTTGTGTAAAAAACACATTTTTTCCAAAATAATAACCTTGATAACTTGAATTTGAAAACAAAAAAATAACTTGTTTAAAAACATTGTAATCTCAAATATATTTTTGTCCAAGAATTCTTATAAAAGTCAAACTGTAATTATATTCCAATTTCTTTTGATGTAAATTTACAAAACAAAAGTAAGGGAAGTAACTCCAAATATCTTTTACTTTCATTGGATGCAACATATAAATTTTACTTACTTGTGCATTTTTTTGTAGAAGGTAAATGATATAATCTCTTTTATTAGAATAGGAGTCTGACTTGAAATAATTTTTAACTTTGACTGAATTTGGTTGAAATAAATAGCATATGTTTAAAAGTTTTATGAAACAAAAGTGAGGGAAAAATTAGTATCATCTAACACTATTGTCAGTACTCATGTGTTCATGTTTCAAGTTATCAAGGTTAATGTTTGACCTCTTTTTTACCCTACTGTTGACCAGTCAGCTTATTGCTCATTGTCTTAAAATAAGAAAAAAAAAACATTTTGGGAATTTATACTACACATATTAATAATTTGTTTTGATTGGGAATTTATCCTGCAGATATTAATTTCATTAAAAAAGTTCTAGTTCTAAGAAACTTAAGTTTTAAGTAGATCTGTAATAATCAGTACAATGAGCATTTTTCATGTGTGCATGTTTTTTAGTAGGCAACATAAGTTAAATTGTAGTTATATTACTACCTTGAATATGCTGCATGTAAAATAATGGTGTCAGTGCCCATCGCCTGTACTCATCTTCGTCATACATCCCAGTTCATCATTACATACAGTGATTGTAAAATCATTCATAAAACATTGTACATCATTTTCCATTTATCTGGTGTAGTTGTTGTCTTGAATTATAAAATCCTTTATTTTTATGATATTTTTTACTTTTAACTTTTTGTGTAATTTGTAGGACTAGTATATCTTAGAAATATTTGAAACTGGAATAGGAAACCCCATTTAGTCCAAGTTTATTGAACCTGAGAATTACTTTCATACTCAAATCTCAATTTTTTGTTCTGATTTTGATCATGCATTAATTGATGATTAATTCTTTTCAATCAAACTTGGGTTAACCGCCACCTGTTAAGAACACTTACTGTGATCAGTTGCCAGTTTTAAACATATGCTTATTGATGTAAACCAAATAAACCTCTGAACAGAAGCCTACTGTATAAAATGTCCATATTTCTAATTTCCTTTTGATGGCTTTTTCTGCAGGTTTGACTATATATACCAAAACTCAATTATAAATGGAAGTATTTAATCTATAGATTTTGAGAAAACTAAAACTTAAGATTGGAACATGATCTCATTTGAGGAGTGAAAGATCTCAAGTTCTGTAATTTGGGATAGAGTACTTCAAGGTGGCTTTGAGATTATTGTCAAGTTTTATAATATCAGACCAAGAAGAAATATGTTTGGCCTTTGCAAAAAACTTGCCCATGTTTTTTTTACTGAAGGAATATGTACAAGACCCTCAGTCTTTGATTCACTTTGATTTGTTTTTTGCATGCTGTATTGAACAAGTCCTGGGTTTGAGTCTCATATGATGACGATAGTTGACCTGCATGTTTCTAGTACATAATGGAATAATAATGATATGCTTAGCAGCAGTATCTTTCCTGTCTTTAATAATATAACGTATAATATTAGTATTTTAGCTTAAGTTCAGTTTCATAGACGTTTTCATGGTCTTGATTATTGCTGAAGAAATGAACGTCTATCTTAGAAAGGAAAATGTCTGAAGCTGGTGTAACATGAATATTTAATGTTTGACCAACAGATCTGGTGATCAAATTAAACACTTCAATTCTCAAACATCCTTTTCTGGCTTAGTTAATGCATAGAATGTTCACTGATAGTGAAAAGGTGATAAACAGTCTTAATATTCACCAAGGAAGTGATTTTTTCTGTCTTGTTTTTTCTTTTAAGTGTTTTGACGTTTTTTTGTCTTAAAGCTCTGATGTTATGACTGTCTGTGATTTAACCCTGGGATATTTAATGTTTGATTTATGTCTGTATGATTTTTTTTATTTGTATTGTATTTTATTGCTTTTTTTTCTGTAAATTCAAAAAGTGGATTACTACTACATACAGATCAGAATATTTATAAAGTGATTTATTGAAAATTGTTCATAAAATCAGTAATAGATTTTTGGGAAATATACAGCATGATCATCTGTTTTGTAATTGTCGATAATAGATAGTCAAAATCTCATATTTTTACTTTGAATTTACTGTTAAATTACAATATGTTCTATTTTATAAACTTTACTAATAGTGCACTCACAGATCTGGTCAGGGTCTATAAATATTTACATGGAAGGTTTTGGTTCTTATTTTATAATGATTATTTCAGTAAATGAAAATTCACTCTAAAGTATTTAATCAGCGAACTTTGGTCTGTTGTGTTCACTTTGTTTATTTTTCCGAAATGATAAAACATGCGGATTTTTTTTTATTTTGCACATTCACTGTTCATCTATCCCCTATATTTAATGATTTAATCTGCATTTGATCATAAACTCATATCTCATCATCATTTTCATTGTAGACCCTTTAGATGCTGAGCAGGGATATGACGAAGAAACCGCTGGTTTGTAACTCCCATTTACTTCATTCATTAATTTTAGGGGCCAAAGTCATTTGTTTCATCATTATTTCACATGTTCATGTTTCATTGCCCCATAGCCACCAGTTTAAATTGTTGTATTATTACAGACCATTTAGAACAAAAAATATTTATATTTGGTGTATTATGAATATAACGCTATAAGGATTCCATTTGGTTATTTTTGTTTTATTTTTTGCCCTGGTTGTTTGACACACTGAACCTGTTGTTGATTGGATTTGGTGAGAAATTGAGAATATTAATTAGAAGACAGAGAGAGCAATTTGCAGACAAAGTTTTTGTATATTTGCTGAAATGTTTCAGCACCAACAGTTGTAGTGAAAGTGAAGATGTAAATCATTTAAAATAATGCATTCATTTATTCTTATATTTGTTTATAGATATTGCAGGTTTAATGCTGTACTTGAAATAGTTAGGTTAAAATTTATATAGATATTTATTATTTGATAAAACCCAGTATTGCTATAAAATGGCTGACTGCAGTTATGAAAGATTTGCAGTTGATATCATGTGACGCAACAAAAAATATATTGTATTCTGCTTTATGTTATCTTTAATTATAACAAATGTTGTATATTATAATTCTCTTGCACTCTGCTACATTAGTATCAATATCTGAATCTAGTTATTAAACTACTAGAATATCTAAAACAAGTTGATTGTTTCTCTATTTTTGTTATCGAAATCAAGATTTTTGGTACACTAGCATTTACATTATTATACTGACTTGTCTATCACAGAAATTGAACAATTTAACTAATAGACCATTTTATAGTAATGATATATTTATTTTACAGAAACAATATTTATAGGATATATATTTATTTTACAATCTTATTTCGGGTTATCAGATTGAATGAAGTAAAATAATGAATGAAATTTTACTGCTTAAAAAAATTATTTGTGTTTAAGGGGGAGGGGAGGGAATAAAGAACCGTTCAGTTACTAAGTGCAAGTGGATGTCGGGGATAACTTTGCAGTAGGATAATGCAGTTATCTGTTAGAGTTTTTATATTATTTAACATTAATTAATTGTACAAAATCATTCTTCTATTTTCAGCATCTATCATGATGCCTCCTAACGGGACTCATCCGATGTTGCCTCCACCAAAGATTGACAGCCCCAGTTACTATAACTATAGTCCCCATCCTCAGGACCCTTCACAGCAACATATGGTTGCCATGACAACTCACCATGGAATACCCAATGGTCAGTCCCAACTCAGCCCCTCAGGAAATCCCCACAAAAGATTGAAACGATCTACGATGAGCTCAATATCGTCAGCTGACGAAGATCAGGAAAGTGTCGGGGACGATGCGGAACAGATGTCTAGCTATTACAAATCTGGCGGAATGCCAGGCCAGTCGGGCTGGCAGGACCCTAATATGGATCCAGGTACGACACTCCCCCTATGAATTTAAAAACCTTAGCACTATATTTTGCTCACAGACCATATTTAGAAATATAACCACTACGTTGCTATGCACAGACGATCTGAAATTTTGAATTGTTATAATAATAACAGGCTTACAGTATGTTCCTAGGACAGTTGAACAAATTGCCTGAAAGTTACAGTAAATATTGACCCCATAAACAATACTTGTAGATGTTTTATGAGCATTTAAAGTCTGGAAGCTTGCAAAAATCGATGTGAAGAAATTTGTGATTATTGCCATTAAATGTAGATGTTTGTTGTAGCATGCTAATATACATAGCAAGAATGCAAGATTTAGCACTTCATATAAATGGGAAAATAGTCGAATAAAACCAAATAAATCGAAAACAGAGGATGATTTGTACTGACTGGTTTGTTTTATTTGAATGTAATGAATTGATAGTAGTTTTTGTGTATATTTTATTCATGCACTTTATGTTTTATTTGCCTCGTTTGGAAAAAGGTATTAGATTTTTTTTGTAGGTCTTTTTTCAAATTTTCTTTTGTAATAGGCTTGATTTAGCAGAGAAATATTGTAGGATATCAATTAAGGAGAAAAACACAAGCATTTGAACATGATTTATTCGACTGATTTTGAATACTAAGAATTTGGTTACTATTTAATTTGGATTATGAATTTGTAATGAATTAAGGGGTTAAACATTTTCTTTGTTTGTGTTTGAGTACTTATTAACAAGCAATTTACTTATATAACATAAGAATGTAGTGTGATATCAGAAATGACTGCTGTCCCTTTTTTTCCCAGGGGTTGTCTGAAGTAATTGAAATAAGGTCCCTTATTGCATGATACATTGTGCCTATTATTTATAGCAAAAATCGATCTTTAAAATGACTGACAACAATACATGGATTGGGTTGCCATTCACATGACCTGATTAAATTGTTATGTGACCTTATTAAATTGTCATGTGATATCACACTATCATTCATTTGTGATTGGAGTGTATGTTTCTTGTCATTTTGGAATGTGTTAATCTTCTGATAACTACAATCATTTGTTAGGGCTTGTCTCTGCACATACCTCATCGGAACTCCATTCTCCACATATCATAAACACTTTGAAAACCAAAAATGGTGAGAGTATAGGATTTGCACCCGTCACTCCCCATCATGAGCTGAGGTCGGAGCATGTGAAGACGTCTCCCCGACCTCTGAGTAACCATATAAATCATCATACGTCAGATACGACTCATGATAGAGAGACTCCACCCCATCATGTGCAAACAACAGGTGAATTTCCAACTCCTTTTCAAAAGCCCATCTCTGTAGTAGTCCTTAATTACCTTACTGCAGACCTTGATATGTATTTTGCTTAGTAAAAATCTTCAGCCTATCACAGATTTTCATCCTAGTTCATTGCCTTCATAAAATACATAATTTAACCTGATCATCATTTAAAGTGCACTACTGAATCTATAGGATGTTTTTCAATTATTTTTAATGTATTTATTATGTGTTAAGGTCAGATTTGTCATAGACTGTCCTATTAGACTGTCAATTATACTGCACAAAGAATGGTATTTCTCTGTATCAAAATACTCCATGATAACATTGCAAGTCTTTTTATATCAGTTTGTTTATGCCAGACTATGCACTTTATAAAAACTTCACCATTTATTGTTACAAATCATCTTCATATTCATTTCATTAATATACAGTAAAACTGGATATTTCTGTGCAAAGTTTATTACGTTTATGGTAACCATTGATATCAGTCAAAACATTGGCTTATTGCAAAAATGAGCTGATCAAATCCATCACCTAGATTGGACTCGTAATATTAAAAAGAAACATGATCAAATATCCTTGCAGAAATAACCAGTTCATCAGTAATCATGTTTGTTCATTTATTCATTCTTTCCATTATTTCATTTCTTCATTCATTCATCGTATATAGAAATCTCGGACAGTGAGGATGAAGATAAAGACTCTCCCAGAAGTTCCCGGCACACCTCTGTCATCAGTGCTAGTTTCCAACCGATCTTCACCACATTAGTTGGTACGGATAATCCTATGTCATTCATTCTCTCCCCTTTTTTCTCTCGATCTCTCTTTGTAGATGGTTGTGGTACATATTTATCTTCAAATATCCTCTACTGTACAACTTCCTTCCAGTCATACCTGTGCTAAAATACCAACCTTCTAAAGAGACTATGTGATGTTTTTGTAAATGACTAAATCATACTGATAAATTTAAAAGGCAACCTGTTTAGTTTTCAGGTATGAAATTAACAATTTGTCATAACCTGCATATACTGGTGACATAAGGTGGTATTTAAAGACAGGATTGACTGTAGATTTAATATGGTGATAGTTATCATTTTGTTTTTATGTTGTTTGTGTATCTGTTTGTTTGTGCTCCAGATTTTCTTCCAGTTGCTTGCTTGTGTGCTGGGGCCACCAACTGACTGTTATAATGTATGCTGGGGCCACCAAGTGGCTGTTATAATTTATGCTGGGGCCATCTACTGGCTGTTATAATGTGTGCAGGGGCCACCTGCTGGCTGTTACAGTGTGTGCTGGGAATCCAATTAATTGTTTGTTTGTTTGTTTGTGATTTGAGTTCTCAAGCGGCTGATTGATTGCCAGGCTACCAAGCAGCTATTTGTATGTGTGCTGACCTGTAAACCATGGTATACTGGACTTACATTCGGCTGTTACTTTGTATGTTGAGAATCAACCAGTTATTTGTGGTTCACTCTCCCAGTCAGCTGTCTGTTAACTGGGCTTTAAGCAGACCATTAGTTAATGTTGCATTAGGCATCCAACCACAACCAGCTGTTTGCCAGGCACCTGGCTAACAATTTGTTTGTAGAAAATGTTACATTCTGTATGCAGTATCAATAAAACATCGAACGTCTGCATGCTGACCCATTTTGTTTTATGCTTTAAAATATTTCATTGTTTTTGAAAGAAGCATTAACTTTCTTTGAGTCTTGATTTTCTAAGCTTGATGTTAGGTAAGTCATTAATGAATAAGATCTTTATAATTGTATTTGATTTTTTTGCATGCTAAGACTAAAAATTTGACAAAAAGCTGAGAAAAAAGACTTATACAGTGTTTGTTGTAAGGGTACTTAGGTTATTGCCTTATAATTTTCTTTTGTAAATAACTGCTGATAATAGTGTTAATTAGTTTCCTCTAATTGCATAAAATTTGGCTTTGTGAATTTAAAGAAACCTACTCCTTTCAAATGAACAATAAATCATTTGTGTATTACTCCAGTTTGAATAAGAGAACTCATTTTTTTTGTAATTTTCTGAAGAGGTTTTTTGTATATTTTGCCTCTGACTAAATTTATTAGTATTGTCCGTTTAACTTAATATTTTAAGATATTGTGTTATTTCCTTCTGAAATTTTCTCTCATTGCTAATTTTGTTATTCATGATATGTTCTGTTTAATTGTAAAACAGTTATAAAATTAATGGTAATAGTTACTGTAGGAACTTTCAGGGGAACTATTATTGCTTTGTGTTAATTTTAAAAACAAGTAAAAGTTGTTTTCCCTGCTTTCTCTGTGTTTATCCTTTAATTTAGTTTAGCAAACAATTCCAAACATGCCCTTTATGTTTCCAGTGTTTTATGCAGTTAAATTTTTTAAGGCCATTCATGAAAATTTGTTAGTTTGCAGTACCTGACTTATGGAAATTAGGCATGATTTCAGTTTGTCTAGTTTTTTTTTATTACAAAAATTGTATTAAAAAATTGTTGTTAGATATTGCTAACAAGCATTTTTTAGGATGGCCTTTTTTATATGTAATGTTTACTAGTTATATATTCTTATACATGTTTTATAGGATTTGGTGTTTAGCTCCTATCAAAACCTTGCTTATGAAATAAAAAAAGTGATTAAAAATGAAAATGTTTTTCTATGCCAGGTTTCTATTGCATTCAATTACAAACAAAATTATTCATTTAGTTATATGCAGTATTTTAGGCAAAACAACAGGGGGTCCTAGCTTCAGAAACTCCCATTTTTCGAATTTTGTTCTTTTTCACAAAAAAGTAAAATTTTAAATTGAGAATTATTTCCTGACCCATGATGGTATGTAATGTCAGTTTTGTAACATGAACCAAACTCAAGACTCATTTTAAATATATTTAAATTTTGGAAAATTGATGCCACAATTTAAGATCTCAAAAATTAAATTGTTGATGACTCTTAGGACCTAAACATAGGCTATTCATTGGTCTTTATTGTTTTGCATTTCATATTGTCAGACAAGAATTAATTTATTGTTTCGATGTATGTAAAGTAAGTTTCAATATTCAATTTTCATTGTGAAAAGAAAACTTGATTTGACATAAGACAAAATTCAAACCAAAAATAAAATAGATGTCTGTATTGTTATTGAATCATACATGCAAAACATCTTGTTACAATTTCCCTGGAATATTTTTTGTGCTTTGTTATATAATATTCTATTATGTCTGGGACCTTTGTACATAATCTAGATATGGTATGCTTCATGTTAAATTAAAACATATGTGAAACTTGGACATTGTCTGGAGGGAGGGGACATGCTCATGAAACTTGATAATTTTGTTAGTTGCCTTTTTTAAAACTGTTATGTAAAAGTCATTGAAACATTAAGATGTATCCCTCAAGTTTAGGGCTCTTAAAAATTTTAAGGGTTTGTTTTATCATCAAGGGGTTTTAGTGTATCTATTACCAGTAGAAGCAAAACAGTACTAGGATCATGTTGGTTTTGTTTTATGTTAAAACTTATGTACTTATTTACTTATCCTGCAATTATACACTTAAGTCTTGACCTGTCTGATATTCTTGGTAAAAAAATATGACAAATTTTATATCAGGGGAGAACACTCATCCACACAGTGTCTGTAAATACATGACAGTTCCCTCTAGTCTGAAGTATTAGACTTATGTGTAAATTATTAAAGTATGTATGTCGCAAGTTTTGACAGTGGGGAATAAATATTTGATGAAATTTCTTATAAAGTTTATGTGAAGCTTGTCTGTTGCCTTACTTTATGACTGTTTTATTCCTCTGGGTATAGTTAAAGATGTATTAATTAGAATATTAATTTGATGTGTGTGTGTTGTAATGAGCTTCTGCAAATGTTTTCTATGTAATATCTTCTTGTTGCTATGACAATATCTGTATTGTAATGCAGAAATTTAATTGTACTTACTTACTGTAGCATTATGAGTACCACCAGTGTGCAGTATTAATAATGTTCATGTATTTATTCTACATCCTACTTTACATTACTTAAAGAATGATGGACTATTTCATTGCTCATCAATTTTGCAGAATAAAAAATTCTTATCGAACAAAATTTAAAAGTTTACAAAAACATGTATGAATTTTAGATGTTCATTTTAATAATAATGTTAATATGGACATTTTCCCCCATTTTTTAAAGATAAGTTGTGTTGTAGATTTTTTCATTATTCAGTTGCCATAGTTTCTTGATATTTTTTTAGTAATATCTATCCTTTTTGGTATTTTTTTCATTAAAGATTTATCTGTTTATCTGTGGATATTGTATTATCTCTATTTGAGAATTTCTTGCTATCAAGAAATTTAATTTATGTTTAAAATGGAAAGCATCATAAATGATAGTCTGTGTTTATGGATTCTATTGTTATTATATGAAAAATTGTGCAACTAACACGGAAGTTTACTTACCACTGCATGTGTTATATATACCAGTATAGTATGTAGATTATAACTTGGGTTATAGATATGTTAATCTGTTTAGTTTGATGTGAAAATTAACCAATCAAAATGCAATGTGAAATGTACCATTTTCAGTCTTTCTTTGATTTCAGTATTAAATAGGAAACATTCAGTATAGTATTAGTCTGTAAAACAGTGATTTGATGAATGTAGGAAGATGTATGAATAAGGTCGGGTTAAAAAATCAAGCCTGTTTTTCTTAAACAGAAAATGGAAAATGAAACATATGAGTTAATATTACTTTTATTAATTGATTAGTGCGGGAGAAACTCTGATTTTTGAGAGGCTAGTATAGGTTCACTTTTGTAGTTCTTAAACTTTTGTGAAGACTTTAAATCACTGATTTTGAAATAATTTTGATCACTAAGTTTTCTACAAAGTTTCATAGAATTACTAATAAAAAGGACGGTATGAAATAGAGTTACCTTGGTTAGAACCGAAGTTTGTGTACTGAAACTGAAGAATGGATGAAAAACTTATAGATCTATGTGACAAGTTAGTGTTTATCATGTCTTGTTTTACATATACAAATGTTTCTATATTTTCAGGGATGCAACCAATGTCATTAAACTCGAGTCATGGACATGGTAGCATGAAGTACCCTGATCAACCAGGTCACGGAGGTCACAACAGCGATACCTTCCAAGATTTTGTCTCCCTTGTCTGTCAGGAGGCAAATAACCCTTCACAACAAGGACAAGTGAGTTTTTAGGGAACTTTTAAACTTTGTTTGGATTTTATAGGAATTGTCCTTCATATATATTGTTTGATCAATTTATTTAGATTTTCTTTAATAATTTATTAATTGTTACTGAATGGTCTGTTTAGCTGGAAAAACTAAATAACACATTTATATACTGTTCACTTAAATTATGTAATACATGCATTTCAGTGAATTTATTTATATGTTGATAATATTACCTTATATTGACTAAATGTTCTGTTTTTACAGACGTCACCACCGTCACCTCCAGGAAAGAATTCAGGCAAGATGCCTCACTATTACACCCCGGGGATGTTACCTCCACCCCCTCCACCTCCCACTCTGGCACGCCCAGTGGCTATCCTTAGTACAGTGATTAGCAGTAATAGTACAACTTCTATGACAAGTAAGATGATAATTCTATTCATAACATAATTCAATATGACCCGCAGGGGGAGCATATAAAACTAGTACAAAAATGATACATTTATACCCAGTAATTTACTTCACTGATGAATCATATAAAGATGACACACTAATTATTTTTCAATTAAAAACACAACATTATGTCATTCATCTTGTAAATACTTCGTTTCTCAGTAAGTCATCATTAAATGTGCATGAAAATTTATTTTTTTATTTTACTGTTGTTGTATTTACCTGTAAGTAGGGTACTTTTTGCACAAAAAGTTGAATTATTTTTTCTTCATAAGATAGCGATATATTTCATGTTTAGAAATAATATTTTCTTCTGTGAAAAATTTTGAAGTATTTTGTGATAAATTTCAGGCTCCAGTAACAGTAGTAGTGGAGGTCAAGGTGTGAGTAACTCTCCTGGTACCCCTCCTGCTAACAGATCTATAATGTCTAGTCCTTTCTCAGTTTTACAGAGGCCGGAACACGGCTTTGCACATATACACCCACAGGGACATCAGGTAAATAACAGGTTTTAATAATTTTATTTTAATTTATTCTAAGCCTTAAGTCCTTAAGTTATTGTCCTCTCAATATGGAACAGTAAGCTAAATTGACTGATGTTTAACTATAGTATATGATCCCTATAATAATTTATTCTGGTCTGGTCCTTTCAGTATGAATATTTTGTGAATTTCATCTTCTAATGTTAAATTGTTAATGATCCCTAAAATAATGTGAGACTTTTTGAAAGGTTTTGTGATTGTTTATCTTGTTTAGGGCCATTTATCTTAATGTGGACTTGATTAAAATCACTAAGAGTGTAAATCGTGAATTATTCTTTCATCTTGTAGTGTAGTATCAATATAGACTCATTCTTGGAATCAATGCTAGCTTTTCTAAAAATCTAGCTAAAAATCATGAAAAGAACAAAATTTCTGGTCCTAAACTTATCTGGCACTTAATTATCCAGCCTGACCTATACTCCTTGTCAGGTACTTGATGATAAATCTTTATAATTTCGTAATATGTCAGGATTTTTTACTATAATCTAGTGGCTTATGTTTAACTTATTTCTATGCAATTTTAGCATTTTTTCCCATTAAAGGTGTCTATCTTTAAAGTAAACAAGTACTTCTTCAACAGAATTGTATTGTTTTATTCTAATCCAGTTTTACAAAACTGCTATGTCTGCTTAGGAGATTTTCATATCTCCAAAACCTGTGTTTTGTCTGAATTTAATTGAAAATAAGGAATGTGAAGAAAATTATCACCTTGGTAAGAAATCTAGGAATTATTGTGCATTCAGGTGTAATATATTTCCTTTTGATCAATTTTTATCTTCTGCTGTAATCATTCTTTAGTACAACGGAAACATCTCAAGTTTGTAAAAAACAGTTTTTATAAGATTTGGTATAATCACAAATCACCTGAAAATGTTTATTTATTTACTGTGGACAGATGTTGATTTCATCATAGATGAATTTGAATACCAAATATTTTCTAATAAATGCCTCTTTCTTTAGTAATACCCCATCTCCTTTTTCAGAAAATTGAAAAAGTGCATTGTCAAAAATGGTTGTAAAATCAAATCAATCTAAAGCAACCCGAAATTACTGAATGTTACATTTATTAATTGAAAAAAATCTGCAGAATGTACCCCACCCCCTATGGGTTATTTATTAGGAGATATTTTGTGTTTGTAATTCTCATGTGCTTCAAACCATCCATCATACCAGGTATTGTGTTTGAAATCTATAGTGGTTGTTACCTTAATCTTATCTTTCCTGTATTACTTACCTGCAGACCATGGTAAAAATATGCCTGGATCTCCACCTATCCTCATAGTACTAGTATATCATTTCTTTGAAACTTGATGCCTTTGTTAAGATCTCAGCTCTGTCCATTTTTTTTTTGTTTTTTTTTTAGAGAAAGTTTTTGAAAGCTTGGGTAAAAATTGTGTGTAAGGAAATTGGATGACTGATGAGACTGATAATCAAACAATTGTTTTGTAATGGCCTTACCTTGAGGATACTTTCTATGTTTAGTGAAGGAGGACTTGTATCTCATCAATCTGTGTCAAGTTTTACTGCAGTTTTCATAAAACCGTTCTTTTGATTTATTGCTGCTGTGAGTTTTCTAAGAATCCAGAGAGTTGCAAATTTTCAGAAACATTTTTTTGGGGGAAAAAATGAAGTGAGAAAAGTCTTGTAGCTTTTTGTTAATGACAAATTGATTTAATAATTTTTGATGAATAACGATTGTAATTATCCCACCTATGTCTTGCAGAATATCTTTTAAAAGGTTTTCAAATGTGACATTTAGATTTGGCATTTAGATTAAATTTATTACATGTCTAGACCTCCCACACAAGAATAATTGATTGTGGTTTAGTCTTGAAAGAATCCATTCTTTGATATTGATGGTGTAAAAATTCAAACTAATTGATTAAATCATGGACTGATTGACTTCATTGAGGTAATGTAGGCCAAAGTCATGTTGGCTTTATACAACTTTGTTTATCTCTAAAGGTTTTGCTAAGTTGTGAATGCAAGTTTTTTTTTATTAAAAATCTTCTCATGGTCAATATCTTGATATAAAAGTGGGATCTTCAAAGCCACCCATGTGGGAATAACCCGGAGGTGAGGGTAAACAAACTCAATTATACACAGAAGACAATGATCAGTCTTGATATCAACTACAGTCGACTCTCGTTACGGCAAAGTCAGCTAACACGAATTTTCCGTTATGATGAAGTATTTTTAAGTCCCGATTTTTTCCTTCTAAACGTATATAAAATTCTGTTGCTTAAGACGAATTTTGCTCTCAAAATTTTTCGTTATGTCGAACTAATTTTGAAGTCCGAATCAACAATATCGCACCTAATTCGGGTTGTTTATTACGAAGTCACACAATATTATGCGCTTGCCCCCAATGATTTTCACACCTGGCTGAGTGTACAACAAGTTCAATTTAATTTTTAGTTAATAACAATAGGTAGATTATTATTGTTTACTCTTAAATATGTAACTTAATAGCGGACAAAACTTGGGATTTGTAAAACATGTCATAATGAAAGATATTTGTAGTTAAGTATATTTTTATATAAATCACCATACATGAAGTAAATATCATTTATTTTTTTATTTACTTGTAAATATATAATAATAAAATATCACAAATAAGTAATTCTTACAGCACACACACCAGTTATCATGAACTAGTGATTCTAAAAATGGCCAAAATGTCTAATACAATACCAGTAATCGTCTGACGTTTACGTCGAATTTTTGTGAAGATCCAACTATTTTTTCGGGCCCGAAAAAATCGACATAACGAAAATTGACTCTATTTGTTTATCACTCCATTCAGCAATTTTTTTTGTTAGTTTCTTTGTTCTTCTTTGTCCACGTATTGTCGGAAACGTGTTTGCCTTTTTTGAATATTTGACTTTCAGTTTGGAACATCAGTTATTGTTGTTGATCATTCAGTTTGGTTTAAAATTTTAAATTTGACCTTCGTCTCAACAACCCATTTTCAACGTAATGCATGTAGTCAAATATTCATTCATTGGAGACTTGTGTTTAAAGAACCCCCAGGTGTATATTTATTATAATAGTAAGTTGTACAATAATAAGGTTCATGCTATATTTCAGTTGTTCTCATATCCAAGTATTAGTCCTGTGAATGCATTCAGTGGAGTTATTAGTCCAACAACTCTGAGTTTGATCTCATCGCCGGTGGCAACACCTCGGACTACACCCAGATCAACTCCAATACCTCGTTGGACCACGCCTTTTGGTATCCCACTAGATGACAATATGGATTATAACAATATGCTTGCCACGATGATGCATGTAAACCCAGATGAACCTCTAATGAATGAAGGTATGATATATCTGTAGTATATATATCTGGTACCATATATTTTATATAATCTTAGTTGTTGTCCATTTTCATCTGTCATCAAAGTGATGCAATGAAATTTAGTTTATATTGTAATTTATGCTACCGTTTTCGGAAGTTGATGCAATAGCTTAATTGATATCTAGGTTGAATTTGTTGCTGCTCTGCATTGTTGCCATAGTGATGAAGGTTTAATCCTCTCTTGGTGTCATTTACGTGTTGCATTTTTTTCAATTTACAATTTTGTCCTCTTTAGAACACCGATTTTGAAAATGACTCCTAACATCTAATATTATGGGGTCAAGATGACATTCATGAAAATTCATGGAAAATGGGGATGTTAGAATTTAATGAATACTTCAAGTGGCATATATTCATATATGAATGGTTGAAACAATGACCCTCCCTGTTATAATAATTACCCTTTAATGGCATTTTAAGAGTAATTCTTTCTCCCGTACAATAATTCCTGGTGAAATCAACAAGAGTGTTAAATTATCAGTGCAAAAGTTATGTTGCTCAGCTTTGATAAAAATAAACAAGGATGACTGCGGATAATTCCAAATGGACCTCTTTTTCTCCTTTTAAATTGTGTTTATTTCTTTGAATGTTTTGTAAGTGTGGTAGAAATTGAATCTAGTTGTCCTATTTTGTATGTGCAATTTTTCATGATAATTTTCTATAATTGTTAAATAGGCCTAGATTGTCCTGATTTGGTGGATTTTATCATTGTTATTCTAGATTGACCTCATATGTAGACGAATCAAAAATATATTTGGATAACAATGCAATTTTGTTTGGAAGTAAAACATCTAGCCAGACTTGCACAAATTTAGTGGCAATTATCTATCGAGACGCTCTTAAATTTTGATTTTGCTTATATTTGTCTTAAACATTTGTCTGTCTTTATGCATGTGCATAATCTATTGAATTATGTGGTCATTGTATTGTAAATAATATTTATTATTATATGTTTGTTTTAGATCGAATATTTCCAGTGATTCATAACTCAGAAGGTATGGATCATGGAGCCAATGGAAGTAATAGCAGTAACAGTAACACGGGTAATGGAGGGGCAGGTCAGTCTGCTGGCCCCTCCCATGTACCACCCCCTTCGCACCAGGGTCCTCCCACTCCAGGACCACCGACACCAAAACAGCAAACACAGGGTCAACCGCAGGGTACCTGACAATCATACTAACGCTGTAGTCATGAAAAAGGGTCTTGCAGTCAAACTGTTTTGGGTGGTATAAGGGGACATCACTCCATGATGACTCACCACTGTATATTGTTATAATGATTTGCTGTGGTTAATAAGCAAGTATAAAAACATAGAATTGAAAGCAAACATAATCAGTCGGATCGTCATATGCATAGCTACGTCCGCATTATTCATGCAAAACATCGCTTGCTCCGAGAAATAATCCGAACTACGGTATGGATTAACAGTACCAAATGTTGAAGAAGAACAAGTCTTCTAGATCATATTGAATGTGCTATGTGGCTTATTTGTCATGTTTTGTTTGTTTATTTTTAATCATCATGGTGAACATAAGTGGGTGGGGAACATTTTGAGATTGTGCACAGTTAAGTGCTGAGTCGCCTGTGATAGTTAAAAACCATTTGTTGTTATTATTTATTTTTTTTTTTAATTTTTCCCTCTGTAAGCCCGAGGTCAGTTAAGAGTTGTTTCATTTTATTTATGTTGTTATTTCTTTTTGTTTGACTTTCAATTAACTCAATTTTCAGATAGTGAAGGTGTCATTTTATATGGATTTCTTTTTAAATCAAAGAGCCTTGATTATTTCACTCATTTTGTAAAATGTCATTTATTTCATGTCTGTGTTGAGATCATATATGTCATCAGGTTTTTCTCTATGTTCGTATAGAACGGATTGTACTATGCAAATTGAACTAATTTATTTTTTTGGTAGTTTTTTCTAACACTTTCTTTGCATGAATTTTTCTTGTTTAAATTAATTTTATGATGAGATACATGTTTGTCTGAGGTTTTGGAAATAATCTTTAATCAATCATCTTTGCACCAGGGAAATGACTACGAAGTCTTTCAGGCTGTCCTGTTACATATTTAACCCTGAAAACTAAGCTAAAATAAAATGTTAGTGGCTCAGCAATAAAACCTACCTGGCTGTTTATCTTGAAAATAAATTCCTACCAGTATGAAGGTATTTCTACCCTGCTAGTTAAGTTCTGTGAGAGACTTAAAACTTTTTATATTTTGGAATTTTAAAATAAATTTAAAACCATTAATAATCTTACTCTAGCTAGCAAGTGATTTCAGCGTTGTTGTTTTTTTGTATTATAATATATTTGTCAATCAAAATTTATAGCATATGTATTTCTTTAATTAGATGGAAGAAAAACTGAAATGTTATAATAAAATCATTTACAATTCAGTGAATTTCATAATTTTTGCATAAATATAAAGATTGAATTATGCACTCTTATAGTCTGACCTCTGTATATTGTATCTGTGTCTTACATGTTGAACAATTGATCTACACACTTATAAAATAAAACAAAAAACCTCATTTATTCACAAGTAGATTAATTGCTTCATTTTGATGCTCATAGTTTTATTATTTACATACAATTATTTCTAACATTTATGAATTCCGTTCACAAGACCATGTACAAATGAGACATTTTTATCATAAAAGGGAACAGCCAGGTCATGACATTTGATTGTTTATATGAAAATATGCAAACATTTTCTATAAAATTTCAATAAAATTCTATCAGTTTTGAATTGTTATAAAGTGAGCATTTAATTTTTTAAAAGGATCAGATACACTACAAAAATATCTTTTTTGTTGATTGACTTACTTCTCTCAACTTTACTTTGAACTATCATTTGCATGTTAATTGGTTAAGTTAATTATTTTATAGATTTGTTTTCATCTGGGACAATGACTTTTATTTTGAGTTAGCAAGATGTTGACTTCTGAACAAACTTATGTACTGAATAACTAGAGTGATATTTTGAGCCTTGTTTATTATTTAGTTAAAGAATAAGTGAATTATTTTCTTGTTCACATTTTTGGAAGATATTGATTTGTAAGTAGCAATGTGTATTGTCCACTTTATATGACCTTAGAGTAGTTACGTCTGACCTCAGCTTGAAATTTAGTGCCATTCGACCTGCTTAATGAACGATTGTTATCACCGTCTACTTGTGGAGTTGTGTGATCTATCTACCTCAATAAATTCTTAAATTGTTTGTATGAGTACAGTTAACGATAGAATTGCTTTCATTGATGGCAATTTCCCATTAATTCTTATGAATGAATTAGAAATATTACTTCTCTCTGACAATGTATTCCTTTTATTCTCTTTTAAGTTGTACATTTTTTCAGGATTTTTCTTAAGACATTTTTCTCTAAAAAAGTTTACAGTAGAACTAAAGTCCTTGTTGAGCATTGGAGTGATTTTAAACTGCTGTAGAATGATTTCTTGTGAATTTGTTTGATTTTGAATATTTCTTTATAAAATGTTTAAACTTACAGTTAAAATTTATGAAAAACATAATTATATAAATTAGGCACATGAAAATCAGTAAAATGCAACATCATATTTTGAAAGATTCATTAATATTAAATCAAGGTTTAGCTTTGAAAAAAATTGTATTTGGAGAGCATTTTGGGTGGTAGAATATAGATTTTCTTAAATACAACAAATTGATGAATTTGCTTTTTTCAAGCCCTTAAAATAAGTGGTTCTTAGGCATAATTATTTCCTATTTAGAATATGAACTGCTATAAAACTCATCTTATCTAGTAATTTAACTTTGTACGTAAAATTTTACTTTGAAAGCTGAATACTTTAAAAATTCTTACTTTTGAATGTATCCATAAATGAATGAGTCATGTGTAGATTTTTGTACTGGTAGATTGTAGATTAAATAATACCACTCAGGATTCTAATAAACTGCTGATGAATTTAAAACCGAAATTTTGTTGAAAATTAGATATTGACCAATTAATTTTTTTCTAAGTAACCATAATACATTTTATTGTAGCAATATAGATCTGTTGTGAGTTCTGTGTTATAGTTCTGTCCAATTTTTATAGTTAGGCTATGTGGAATTAATTGCTTGATTATCATCATTTAGTCGTCAAAATTGGATCTTTTTCTGGTCTTGAAAAAATGGCTGTAAGTTCAGACCTTATGTTTGCTAGATCTTGAATTATGTTAACAAAAGATTGATATGATTGTAAAATTGATGGATGGATGAATGTTGGTCATGGTGTGTGCTACATTGTACAATACTGTCCGACACCTATCATAGTTTGCAGAAAAAAGTTTTGGCATCTAGGGATGATAACCAAGTGGTTTATTTATCATTGCCCTAATTTTTATCAAAATTGAATCATTGCAGTGTGGAACAAAATGAAACGTAGTAATTTTGAATATTCATTAATTGTTGTTTAATTGTGTGTGTAATACTTTCATCTAATTTTGGTACAGAATACTTCATTTTCTATGTTATGATTTACTGAATGTACTACTGAAAACATTGAACTCAATGATTTGTTGCCAGTTTAAACTATTTTACCTATGAATTGCATGAAACTGTACAAAAGAATTCAATTTAATGGATATTCAAATCATATAAAAACACATTTTACTATATTCAGGAAAAACTGCTCTGTCTCTATTTATCATGATGTACTGTAAAGTTGATTCATGAGTTAACATACCAATATAGTAATGTCACTTTTTGATTGCAATGTTTTACTTAACTTCAAAACAATTTTGTTGCATGTTTGTTTAATTTTGTTCATATATTGATAGCATGAACTTAGTTATTAATTCAGCTGAATTAAATTTTGACGACGCTATGATTTGTTTAAATATGAATAATTGATAGTGTTTTTGTTTAACTCCAATCTCTGGTTTAGTTTACATGTTTCAACTTAAAATCAATACAGTTGAATGAAACTTTTACCTTTTGTTCTTGACCTTCTTCATGTCTTGTTGCTGTGGTGGTATACTGTTTTCCATAGTAACAAACTAGTAGTCATGATGATTAATTCACTTTCATGGCAGCATATTAGTTTCCTTTGCAATGGATTGACTACTGTGGCATGACTGGTTGCCTTGGTTACCACATGCTGCCATCATAATATAAATATAGCTCTGATATTGATTAGTTGCCATGATGTTGGCCTTTTCATTATAATTGATCTGTTGTCATGGTGAATAATTTATTGTCATGGAGAAACTTAAGAAAGACTTGTCATTATAATAGCAAGTTTTGTTCTTTAATCATTTATTGTTGTACTGTTAAATGCATTTTCGTTTGTGTATATCTATTTATTTTTGATTGTGTTGTGTGATCACTATTTCCGAATAGGTGCCAAATATAGAAATAGATCTTGTGATTGTAAAGTATGTTAACTTTATTTGTGTGTTTGATCAAATCTCATTTTGTGTTTTGTACAGAATCAATGACAAACAAAACAGCCTTATTTATGAAGTCCAAATTTTGCCTTGTTATGACTTGTTGATATTTTGTCTTCAATGTACAGCTTCTGTTAATGGTACCAGTATGTTTTTATTAATAACACATTCTGTGATGTTAACGATTCGTTTATAAACCAATACCAGATTGTTATGTTAAATATTGTAGTGTATTACTTTTCATGAATGCTTTTTGGCTAAATTCTTTGATTGAAAAATGTGTAAACTTTCTTCAGCATGACTTGTTTGTAAAATTACAAAGCAATAATTCTTAATATTTAATTTTACTTACTTCAGTTTATAACATGAATGTATTCACCTCAGCATTCAGATGAAAAAATCAGTCATCTGTGATTTAAGTAGTGATTATTTAGGGTCATGCTTATATTTCACCTTAGTTATGATGACAAAGTCTAAATCTGGTTGTTTCTTTCATACCTAGTTAAAATCTCTCCCTAGTCATTTACTTACCAAGAAATATTTACCTTTTAGTGAACTTGTGCTTCTGTGGTATTCAGATTTACATAATTGGCATGATTAAGAATAAAATTCAAAATTAATTAAGTATACTGATGTTTTTTACAGCATTATTTGTATCCGAAGCTTATAAAATGTGTTACAGTCCAAAATAAGAATAAGTTTATGACACGAGACTTCAATTATTTATATGTTAGACTGTAGGCCATATATCTAAGTCTAGACTAAACATGACACATGTCAGTCTGTAATACATAATCTAGAGTCTATAACATGTGAGCAAACAGTGTATTGCATATTTGATTCCAGTCTATAGACTACAGTCGGTAACATGACAGATATTTGATTGAAAGGTGTACATACTGCCTCTGTTGACCAGGGGGATTTTTTAGATGTAGCTTTTAGAAAACTGTAGCTCGTAGATTCACATAGTTATCACATCTGGATATTTGCCATACTTAAGTCATAAGTAATCATGAAAGAAATTTCGTCATTTCCACTTTTACAATGTCACTATAAAAGATTAAAGATTGTTTTCCTCTTTGCATTTTGACAATATTAAAACTTACTTGTTTTTTCCCCAATGTTGGAATTTGAGGTAGGGTATAAATATTGATTGAAATATTTGAATGTTTATTAAATCTACAGTAAGCTTTGAATGTGTTTTTCTTGCCATGTTTCTTAGTGTTATTTTCTCTAATCGCATCAAACAATCAGTTAATTGTTTTGAACAATAATTATATTGGGTGTAATGGTATGTAAGAATTGTTGTTATAAAATACAAGATTATATCTAATGTACATGTGGTACATTTGTCTGTTATTGAGTTTTTATTTTCCATTTTTTGTTAATTAATACAAATCATCATTTTTGTGTAATCAAATCAGAGTAAATTCAGAGATTTGAATGCCACCAAGTAAAGCATTGTTTATTTGTATTGTACCATTAACCAAATGTTTCCTACAACATTTCTGAAAATTTTCATCATTGTTTGTGAAAACTTGCAGAACATATTGTCATTTCTTGATGTAGTGACGGAATTCTCTGACATTAATGAACCATAGTTATATTCTAGTGAATTTTTAACAAAACAAAGGGCAATGTTCTATGTCCTCGAAGTATTTTGATTTTCAAACTTTATCATAACACTGCTGTAAATAGCTTATAATTATTGTACATAGTGTATATAGGTTTTTGTATACATAGAAATTAATTTATTATTGGAAAAAACATTGTAAAGTTGATGTATAGGACCATTTTGTTGCCATGGCAGTAATCATTGATTTGGTTGCTATGGTAGCGAAATTTGGGGCTTTTAGTATCAAAATACATCTGTGATGTGGGTAGGCCAGGCTGTTACTGAATTTGGTGTATACAAGTGTTTTTTTTTATATTTTTTGTTTTATTTCTATTGTTTTTATCATTATTGATACCTAACTATATATTTATGAATTAGTGTGTGGTTCACCACTGATGCCATTATTTGCAGCTTTTGTTTCATCTCTTATTTGTGTGTTTAATCATGACTCAGCTATCTCAGAATATCCAAAAACTACAGTATTTTAGTGATTTTCTTCTCCCTGCAGTCTGTCAACTATTTTCATACATTTCTTACCATAGATAAAAATCTATTGACCAAATTGGTTATTCACCTCTCTTGGTATAATTATTTCAATATTGCTTTTAAAACAGAAATATTCTTTTTTGCCTAGCATAAACATAGTCCATCATCTTATTTAGATTTACTATTCATTTTTTCCTTCTTTTCAAAATGAACTGTTAGAATAAGTCGTGATATTTAGTCCATCTTGAATAATACCTAGTTGATATAGATCGTTCTTAATAACATGAAGTACTATATATTTCCCGTGGTATATCTTTATACCTGCGCAATAGGAGCTTTGAGAATGATCTTTATGTTACATCTATCAAATTTCAATGTTTATGAATTTGCCCCCACCTTACACTAAAAAATATCCAGATTTATCTTAATTTATTGGGAGTTAGTATCCTTCATTCAGTTTGTTTTTCTTCAGCTTTTGAGAATGAGATTAAAGGTGTAGTCTGAATCCAATTTGAGATTATCAGACTGTGAGATCAAAGATAAAACTCAAGTACATAATTACATTTCTTCTGAAACCCTTTGCTTTTATATAGACTACTTTATACTTATTTATTATCAGTTTTGTTGTATTTCATGAATTGATGTTGCCTTATGGAGAGAAGGGAGTCTTTCAATATTATGCAGTTTTACAATAATTTAGCCAAATTTGGATGTGAATGCATTCTTATAACATTTAAAGAAGCATTGATTGTCACTTAATTTTATAAATTATCAATGTTTTATTTACACTATTTTGTTGATTTACAAGTGTAAATTTACTTAAGTTATGCAATTTTATTGTGGTTCAGCTTTTGAAAGAATACTTCTGCATAAAATTTTGGCTAAAAAATGAGAAAAGTGAAAATCAGTGCTTCTTTACTTCATGCTTAGGTTTGTTATGCAACATTTTTTTATAAGTACCAACCAATTGTATCCGATACTGAATATGTTAATCTGTATTTTGTAAATTTAAAAAGATAGTTGTTACTATGCAATTTCATCTACATCTGTTGTAAATATCCATTTGTATAGATGTTAACTGTTTGAATTAATTAAGTTGATCCGTTAAAAGTGACTGTGTCATAGTTTCTTGGTAATAAAAATTTCTCACAATTTATTTTGAACTCCTCAACTGAAATTAAGTTGAATTGACCCAAATAGGATTTATAGTGTATTGTTAAGTGTTATTTTGAATATCGTTTTCAAAACATTGTTGTTTGACATTCATGCAAGTTAGAAAATATGGTTAACAAACTAATAATTTTTCAAAATCTGCAATGCTGGATCCATATACAGTCTGTATTTAAATGAAATCAGTTTCATTGTTTAATCACAAACTTCACAATGTTAGTTTCGCTTTGAAATTTGTTTTAAAGCTAATGTTTTGGTTTTACACTAGTAACACACGTTATTGCATCATGAAACTGTAGATTTGAATTGTGTTAATGTAGGGCTTCCATTAGGACATGTGATTAAATACTTGAAAGTTTCTATTGTAACTGAGCCATGTCCTTAAATGGTCAAATGTGTACTTTTATGAATCTCAAGAAATCCAATTTATACCAAAGAATTATGTTCTTCCGTTGTTATGTACTGAAAATGATTTTTTTTGGTTAGATTGAATTTGTTTTGTCTTAAGACTTATTTAAGAAATTCTGAACAATTTTAACAAACAACTCAAATATTACTCACTTTGTTACTTCTCATGATGACTGATGTTGTACAATTCATCTAGTAGCTATTGCGTCTATTATTGGTAGATGCCCCAATATTTAGCTATTTAACTGAATAACTTGTGTTGATTGCCTTTCAAGACCAACACTTTGTTACAGGTCTGTCTAATTGAAGTGCCGTTGATTGACATTGCATGCCACAATTTTATCGGCATTTTGGTTTTATAAATGTGAAACTATTTAATAATGCAAACTATATGCATTCTTGTCAACTCTACTGTTGTGTAGAGCAAAGTTTTGTTTTTAAATGTTAAGCTTATCTCATAATAGTATTATTTGTTAGAGCACTGATTATGTCTTCAAGCCAAAGGTATTAACTTGCAAACTTGATAAAATAAACTATATGCAGTTAAATGCATTGTTTCATGTGCTGTCTGTCCTTATTCTTCATCTGCCTGACTTACTCATTTTCTCTCTTCTCTGAAGAATGTAAGTCAATTTTCTGATGTCTACATGTACCGTATATTCCCTTATAAACGCCCCTCCCTTTTTTTTGGACAAGAGGAAACAAAGGTGGCTTGCCATGACATGCTATTTTAATCTGAGATTAACAATAGAAATTAGTAGATAACACTTTTTAAATCCAAGGAATGACACAAACACATTTTATATCCAGTACACGCGACAGCTCTCTACTGACATCAAAGAACTTGAGCCGCGAGACGTGACGTCACTTCAACCAAGATCGTAGTGGCAACTTCAAAGAGATGAGAGTCTGCAGTCACTGCGGAATATACCTCACTTATAAGACCAGTGTAAAGGGTGCAATTGTTACGTAATTTAAAAGCTTAAAGAATCTGATGTTCGGACAATTTTCAAAGGTTAGTCTGTGGTTTTAATTTATTAATACATGTTTGGCAACTTGTTTCAAATCTTATTTTTTTGTTCTCAATTAAACGCCCCCTCTTTCAAAAATTTAACAGCCCTGGGGGCATTTATAAGGGAATATACAGAATAAGACCTTTTAATAATAAAAACTCTAACTTGAAGTTTGCTATAATACAAAATTATATGAAACTTGAATTGAAAACATTTTATTAACATTGCAATGCAACAAAAGTTCATCATCAAAAAATGAATTATTTCGCATACAAATATACATGTCACTGACCACGCCTGATGGTGACCTCATATACTTAATTTTTTTCCTGAATCACTAAATGTTTGGTTGGTTAGTTCTTCACTAGTTTTTGAACTGTTGAAGAGTTAGCTCTCTATTGGCTCTCAGAAAACATTGTACTTCATGTTATACCAGCTAAGAATAAGGCTTAATACACATTATCTTGGTCTATTTTATAATCAATACATAAATCAACCACTATCATATTTGTCTGGATATAATGATGTGACAGTTTCTTCAAGTCTGATTGACCTTTCTTTTTCTCTGTGATGTTGTTGTCTGTGAGGGGCCAGCTTCCACTTCCATTGATTGTTCAGTGTGGGAACCATTGGTAACCGGTCCTAGAATTAGTTAGTTTTTATAAGATTTTTATCATTTTAATCCAATAACAATATAGTTACTGGAATCTACTCACTTATGTTTGTAATGATTAAAGAAATTTGATAAATTAACTAAAAGATCCTCAGAAATGACAGATAAAACAACTTGACTCATGTGTTGACAAAATCTATTGGGTTTGAAGGTAATACAATTATTTAAACAAGTCACTAATTACATTCTCTTCAAACTCACTAAATTAAACTTTTGTTGAATACTTATCAATGTACTTACTATGCCAGGGAACTTGACAGCCTGGACATTTGGTGACAGTTCCATCTTTGAAGTACTTCAAAGCACAATGCTTGTGTAATTTTATTCCACAACTGTCACATGTTTCTCCCTAGAGTAATACAAGATTTTCAGTCCAATAAAGTTAACTTACAACTAAAATACTGTTAACATACAACCAATTTTCCCACCAATTAAATAGTCAAATTAATTAAATAATCAAATTAATGTAAGTTTGAATCTTAAATTTTTATTATAGTATCGTTTATTAATATTGTCACATGAGGACAGTCACAACATTAAAAAAATCATAAACTATTGAAACTTTATGCAGTGAATTTTCTACCTGCATCAAGTTGTAATTAACAATGAAATTACTTGGCAGTGAAGATGTCTTAGCATGTTGTATAAATATTTACTGTAAACTTGTCTTACCTGAGTACACAGTTTTTTACACATATTACATCTGACAGCATGATCTTCATACATGTCAAGTAAGTATTGTTCCAACTCAAGTACAGATCTTGTGCCTAGATATATGCGTCCACTCCTCAACTGAAAGTAACATATTACTTATAAAAATTCTCTGACAATTTCAAATATTAGTCTGACCGAGTATAATTAAATTGGTTCATAGCGAGAGTGTTTTCAAGTGATTCATATCTAGAAACATTTATACTTATTACTATTGCATTTTTTTATTTTTAAATTTATTGAATTAAAGTGGAGAGTACGTACCTTCCCAATCCATTTGTCTTCTGTAAATCTATCAATTAGAAGGTCAGCATCTGATTTGGACATTTTTTTGGTCAATGAATCACTTATATTGACAGCTTCAATAGACCCAATGTTACCATTGTCTGACAAAACTATTAATTCTACCTGTATAATGTAATGTTACATATTTTGAATTACAAAAAAGCTAAACCAATCCAAGAAAATGTTGAATACTGAACTAAAACAGATGATAAATAAAATACGAGACAAAGCATAAAAAACAGCCATAACAAACTTATGTGATCCTTTAAATAGATAGATCATTTAATGTACAATGTCTATAAATGACTACCGTTAAGCACTGCCCCTAAGTAAAACTAACCAATTTCTTGAAGAATTCCAGTTCATTCTCAGTATAAGCTGAAGCCAACAATGTGATACTGCTCTCAGTTGTATTCACCTGAAATGTTTTCCAAAATCAATTTGTTAGCATTTATTATTAAAATCTCAGATTAAATGAAGATATTGATAAGCTTGGTGAAATAAATTAGTTTGAAGAAATTTGAAGGTGAAATTCAAGAGGGACAATCTTGTAAAAGAACAAATCAGCAATTAGGATATGATTTACCTGAATTATTTTTGGAAATATTTCCTTTTCAGAGTAGTCTACCAGTAATGTTTGACAATGAAATTTTTTAAAATTAGAACTAAAATGATGAGCTTGGAAGTGTATTTGGAGGGATTTAGGGGCACTGAATACGATTTATTTGAGCCATACTTTTTTTCAAAACAACGTTAGATCTAATTAAGGTCTAACCCCCTTGGCTTTCAATTTGGATGCATTTTTTGCCATCTGTCAGTTAACAGGAATATTGACATTCTTTGATAATTACTGGAAGTTAAAATATGATATTCTGAGTTTTATTCACAGAAGGAATTAAAATAGTGAATATTGAAATGTAAAGTTTGAACTAACCAGACCATAATGACTTGAGCCATCAGTTTCATCAGTAACTTTCTTGATCTGCATTCCAAACACATCAACAGCATTATTGATTTGACGAACATATGTGAGTAATACTTGTTTCTTATCATCAACATTCACTAGAACAGAATGAAAAATGATCATAATCATTTAGACATTAAATCTGTACACTTAAGAAATAAATCTTAACAAAAACTGTCACTGAATGTGACATGGCATTTTTAGCATCAGTTTCTTGACACTTTTCATAGCCCACTAAGTATGTATACCTACAACCTAGATTGACTGCGAACAATATATTGTAACAGACAGTATACAACAAAAATTCCATAAATAATGAATGACCTTTAATATGACCTTGACCTTAGTGCTTAATGTGGGAGTCGGATTGAAGAGTTTAAGACAAATTATTTCAAAATCCATCAAGGATTTAAGATGTTATAGCCAAGACAAACTTACAGCATCAGAATCCATACATAATGAATGACCTTAAATATGACTTTGACCTTGGCACTATGGGTCTGGGTCTTGTGCGTAATGCATCATCTTCTGATGATGAACATCAGTACCAAATTTGTAATTTCAAAATTCATTAAGAAATGGAAAGTTATTGCTGAGACAAGAAAATTCTTTATAAAAAAATGAATTACCTTAATATTACCTTGACATTGGTGCTACAGACCATGGTCTTGCATGCAACACATTGTCTTCTGATGGTGATTATCAATACTAAGTAATACTAAAATCTGTTTGGAAAGTTATGGCCGAGATATGAAAATTCTATACATATTGAATGACTTTGAATATCACCTTGACCTTGGCGTTATGTGCCAGGATTTTGCGCACGACACTTGGACTAGTGATGGCAAACATAAGTACCAAGTAATTTCAAAATGCATTTATAAATAAGAAAGTAAAAAGTATGGAAAAAAAATGAAATTGATGACCCAACCAATGATCTGAAAACATGAAAGATTCATACCATTATAATGTTCACAGCATTTTTTCAATACTTTAAACACGTCTGAAGCATTTAGAATACCATAAGACATGAATGCTTGCAGTAGCATCTGTTGACTAGGATTAAGTGTCATGATTATCTGAAATATACATTTTATAAATTTACAATTAATTAATAATCAATTTAGTTCTGAATCATGGGTTGTTTTAGATCACTCTACTATTCAGTAACATATATATTTAAAAATGATTGCAAAAACTAAAGATTCCTAATAGGTTGACATCAATTTCCAGAACGATTACAAGCTTTTTTCATCATCAAAGTGCAAACTAGGCTCCCAATTGTCGATTGTAAATAAATTACACACATTCTATTCCGGTAAATGCAAACTGATTTGCTACATACAACATGATCCAGAATACTAGGCTTATTAAATTAATACAACTTTTAGGTTGGCAGAGTTCATAAATGAATTCCGAAGGGTCATCCTTTCAAAAGCTGGCTAGGGCTAATTAAAACATAGCCTTACTTATTCAGCATTCGGATTGGCTGATTTCATAAATGAATTCAGAAGAGGCATCATTTCAGCCTTACAAAGAACTGCATCTTTATGTGCAGAAACACAAATTATGTAAAAATGCATCAGTAACTGGAACTAGAACTTACTAAAATCGACAGAAATAATAATCCTTAATAGTATAATACTGTGCCAAAATTCAAATATTTGACATAAACTTTTTTGCAGTGTGCAGTATACAAGCGGCCATATTGTACCATATATTTTACCATATCATGATGTTTCAAATTTCACACTCTACACAACTACTGCGTTAGATGTGTGCTTCACAATCACATGTAAAATTTTAATCAGCTGTGTAAATTTGTTCTTCCCGACTGCACGTGTGATAGGTTGAATACCGTGGATGGGAAGTTTTTACCATGACATCGGTAGATATCTACCTCGACACTGGTAGTTGTCTACCATTACACCAGTTTCGTTTTCCAGAGAGTTAAAGTGGAGAGAAACAAAACATCAGTGCACCATTCAGTTTGCAAACGTGTTTCTTATCTACTGAACGGTTCAAAATTTTCAAAGATATTGTGCCCAAAGGGGTTTAATTTGGGATTTTCCACACACAAATATGCAGTTCTTTGTAAGACTGAGCAGGTCAGGTCCAAAATAAAAAAAAACAGTCTAATTAATTGAACTAATTAAAACTGACAAACAGTTTAATTATTTAGCAAGACAACCAGTACACATGCAGTTGATTTGAAACTATTTCAATGAATAAATTTATAACCACAGCAGTAACTATGAGATTTTAAAAATAAAAGTTATAATCTGGACTTCAACTAATCAAATCTGATTCAAATCCTAATTCAGACAATGATTAAAATAACATTTCTCCTGTTGTTAGCGAGTCAGAACTATTCAATCAACTGCATGATTTAGTCATATCAATTTAGTTATATCAATAAAAAATAATGACCATTTTGGCAATAATCAGACACTGAAGCAGTTGGTATAATGACATGATCCATTTTTATTGGGTGTTGAAATATTTTGGATCGAACAGACGTAAAACTCGCGCATGGCATATAGATAAACATAGTAAAGTCTCAAATAAATTCAGAGGAGCAGCTTATTATGAACTTACGACTTACCCAACATTCAATAAATTCCGCCAAAGACTACTTTCACTTTTGAATTATGCGCCTGTTTGATCCTGATTATAAGTTAATGATAAAAGCTACATTGAACAGGTCAGCATTGAACCGTACTAATACTACGAAAGACATGCAGACATCGTAAAATATTACTAAGATATGCTGAACAAATTTTCTCATAACAAATACAAATTTATTTCGTAATATTTAATTCATTTGATAATAAGATATTTTATTTATGTTGTATTCGCATCACAAATACACGGGTATACATATAGTGGTCCCAGCTAAGACCACAGTAATGGTCTCAGGTCCCGGGTTTTATGCATTCTTTGGATAATCTGATTTGTTTTCGGTTGTTTTGAATAAATATTTGTGTCTGATATTCAGTTATGAATTTCGTTTATTTTCGGTGAGGCAATATTTAAGTTTATTTCTGGTTAAAATCTGAGACCATTAAACATTATGTTCCAAACTAATCTTGATTCGGATTCGTACTTTGCAGAACCGGGTTCCGAATTTTGAACTTTTCATACAACCAAAATGGCCGTTCAATTTCACGTGAAAGCGAAGGCCGCATGGAAATCAGTGAATGTTTCAAATAGTGGATTGTCTCACAAAGATTTAGATGGACTCATTAGTTTTGAAGAACTTACTGATTATGAAATTGTCGGGCCAGGGGAAAAGAATGGCAAAGAGGTTCGTAAAATACTTTTATGCTTAGTTTTCGCGACCCTTTACGTAGCAATCCTACGTAGCATGCTTCTGTGTTCGTTAAATTTTGTTAATACATATTATACGCGTTGATTTAAAATAATTTGTTTTGTTGTGATTGAGCAAACCAACAGGATTGTGTTGGTATAATATAAATTGATTTTTATTGATTGAGCAAACCGATCAGGATTTGCTAGCTTTATATTATAACGATATCCCTCAAAACTGAGTGAACTTATTTCCTGCGATGGTAGAAAGATATACACAGTGACGGGAACCAATACTAGATCCTGGTCCATAATGCATGTATATATCCACGCGTATGATGCCAGGAAGCAGGCGCACATTTCCATTTCTGGTAAAATGATGCCCAATTGACATATAGAAGAAAATAAGATATCTGACACAAAGCTGGCCTTACTTATTCAGCTTTCCTGTTGGCCAGTTTCGTAAATGAATTTTGAAGGGCCATCCTCTCAGCCTTAACAAGAACTGCATATTTATGTGCGGAAACACAAATTATGTAAAAATGCATCATTAACTGGTATAGCTTACGCAAATTGATAGAATTTAGAAAAAACAATAATCCTTCACAATGTGCCATAAATTCTCAATATCTAACGCCAAATTCAATTATTTGACTTAAAATTGTTTGTAGCATGTCACGTTCAAGCGGCCATGCCATACCATATATTTTACCATATCGTGATTTTTCCAAATGTCCACTCTGTACAATCGCTGCGTTAGATGCACGCACCACGTACAAAATTTAAATCAGCTGTGTAAATACCTCTTCCAGAATGTACCCGCTATGGGTTAAATGCAGGGAATAGGAAACCTTTACCATGACACTGGTAGATATCTTCCTTGACAGCGGCAGTTGTCTGCCATTACACCGGTTTTGTTTTCCTTAGAGAAATAGTGGGGGGAAACAAAACGTTAGTGCACTTTTCAGAAAAGGTATGGTGGAATAATTCCTGCTTGTATGAGTTTAGAAATGTGTTTCCTATCTACCAAATGGTTCAAATTGTTCACAGATATTGTAGTTAACGTGCCCAACAGGTTTTAATTGGGAATTTTCCGCACACAAATATGCAGTTCTATGTTAGTCTGTGAGGGTGAGGCCAAATAAAAAAATGTCTCGCCATCACAAACAGTCTAATTAGTTGGACTAACACAAAGCATACAGGACAGGTAAACTCGTTTTTGGTGTATCGAATAAAGGTACCACTTATGAGAATTGGCAAGAAAATCTAACTGATCAAGACTATGAAATTGTGGTAGACCTGTTCAAATGTAGAAAAGACAGAGATATGGACATGTAGACTGTTGCTTTGAATGCTGTTGTCATAATCATTGATTCATGAAAACCTTGGGTATGGTTATGTGAGAGTGTATTAGAATTTGATCATTTCCCCAAAGTGCCTCTTTCGCATGATTTTTCCCCTTCCGTTCAGCGCCCAGTGTCTCTCCCTATCCCTAAATTAAACCCCTGATTATTTGACTTTTGGTTATTAGCTATTTATTAATTAAAATAATTGTAACAGGTCTGTATGGTATATATATATTATGTATGTGTTCTTAGTAGTTTGTGTGCCCGTCATGCCGATTAGCTCAGTTGGTAGAGCAGCTGATTGGACTGGCTAGCTGAAGATTCAGGGCATGAGGGGATTCTGAAGATTCATAATTTATTTATATATGTGTTATCTACTTCAGCAAAAGAAAAATGTTTCAAAGAATAAAAAAGTAAAGAGGGAAAATGAAGCAGTTGATAACAGCCAAAATGATTCCCCAAAGAAAAAAAGAAAGAAAGGAAAAAAGAAAAACAAAGCAAAGAAAACAGAGGAAGACTCCACTTCTACTAGAAAAAGTCCAGAAGCAAGTAAAATAGAAAATCCTGCGAAACAAAAGAATAATAAAAAGTCAAAAAAGGACCAGGTGATATTGAAGACAGACACACAGACAATTGAAGATATTAATGCAACCATGGAGGAAGATGGTGACAGCACTGCTAAAGCTTCTGCAAATGCCATGAAAAACAAGGGAAAGAATAAAAGAAAATGTCAAGGTAATACTTTATATGAGAATCTAATGTAATATTAGTAAAGTTTAAACATGTCTTATGTCTTAGGTATGAAAGTTTGATAATGTTGCTAAATAAATGAAGACATCATTGATCTGTTAATTGTGTTGAAATTTCAGTCCTAAAAATATGAAGTCAACAAGTATATGGGTCAACTCTTGCTAAAAACTAGGTTACCAGGTCAAATCGCATGCAAAACATAGATGTTGCAACATTTACTTGGGTGAGCGAAAAAGGGCCATCATGGCCCTCTTGTTATATTTTGTGCCATTATGTTCTTAAAAATGAAGTTTTTTTTGCTTAGACACAGATCTTAAACCAGCTGATGGATCACCAAAGAAAAAAGCTAAACATGTGGTTAAGCAGACAGAACAACAAACAGGCAACATGCCATTGAATAAATCTTTAAAAGGTGATAAATACTGATCATGGTATTAGTATACATAGATAGGTATTTGTAAAATCATCCATTTATGTAAGGAAACAGAAACTTTTTTATTTATGTAACATCTATTTACTTGGCTAGAATTTATCCTTGTTAATTGCTGTTTGATATTATGTAGATGTTGATATTTAAGGAGAATAACATTAGTTGTGTTCCTGTGATTTCAGTGTAAGGCCTAAACAAAAAAAGGTTTGTTTCTGGTTACATGCCCCCAAAAATATGGGTTGGTAGGTAGGGAGTTTTTCTTTTACATTTTTTTTAATATATCGGCAACACTGTTGTGAAAATTACAATATAGCACTAAGATTTGGATGCCGTTAAAACTTGAGTTGGCAGGTAAAAGATGGATGGGTCGGGTAACCGGAAACAAACCTATTTTTTATACATCTAATGATTACATATGCTTTTCTGCTGCATTTTGAAAGGCTGTTTTCTCATTATTTTGATTGTAACAAATATTCTGCTGTAACCGAACTTTCAGAAAATTAGTCCTGTGTTTTAATGGAAATTATAAGTATCTGTCAGTTCATCTTTCATCAGTACTTCCAATAGTTTGCTCACCAATACTTTGATATCTTTATAATTATATCTGTAGGTATGGAAGGTTGGAAAGATTTACATGTACCAGATGAAGTACTGTGGGCACTTAGAGATCAGGGATTTACACATCCTACACCAATACAGAGTCAGATTCTACCATCTGCTATCAGAGATCAGATGGATGTTGTAGGAGCTGCTGAAACTGTAAATAGCTTATTATTTCATATGGCCAAAAATAGTTTATGTACTATTTTGTATTTAAAGAATGCGCTCTTGACCAATAACATTTTATTTGCCTTTATCTTATAGCAAGACTTTCTGAATATAGTAAGATGTCTTCAGCTGTCGAATGAATCTGTAGGTTAGTCCCTGAATGTTGTCTTTCCTTCAGTCAGATTTATAGAATGAGCTCCAACCTATCTCATGGTTTTGTCTGGTATCCAATCCAGATGGTTTATCTTCTGTCTACAAGTTTAGCTGAGACTAACTTCCTAGGATGGACTCTGTTTTGGGTGGTTAATTCTGTACACTAGTGCATTCATTATTTGATATTTAGTTACATACATTTCTAAGGGACTGGTGACATTAAGAAACAACATATTGATTTATCTTCTTCGAACCAATTCAGTTTAACTTTGCTGTTCCCAGGATATACAAGTAGTCCCTGTTTATTTCAAAATGGTTAGTATACTTTAGTGTTGCAACATCAGTTGAAAATCATAATCGATTATCAGTTGGAATCGGTTGGTACATTCGATGCAATTTTCCGATTATATAGTCGGTTCTCATGTAGTAGTGTAACATAAGTAGACCACTAGTGTTTGATTCTGTTTATGCATCCTTTGGTTCTTAGCCATCCTCTGCTTTATGCTAGTTGGCATTGTAACATATAAGCATGGGAAATGGAGTGTGTTATCCATATGAAACATTAACCAGGCTCTATTAACATCAAATAACCTGAGGGATGGTCAAATAATTTTCTTTTCGTCTAGATCTACAATCCGCCATCTTTTTTTAAACGTGAAAAATTTCACTTGAATGCGGGTTTAGTTTGCGGCACCAGTAGTAAGTTTACAGTGCCTAAATGATAAAGACCGATAATCGATTAGGTAAAACTGCAATCGATCTTCGGAATCGACAGACGTTTCACGCCGCTAATCGATAGTATCCGATTATCGTTTCATCACTAGTATAATTGCCTCTATTTTTAAGGTAATGCTGCCTTTTGATGGCTACTTTAATTGTTAATATCTAAAGGTCTGTACTCAGACCATCTCTAAATTTTTTTGGTTTGCTGTTATGCAGTTACAGAGCTTTTTGCCTTCTATAGCAACGGCCGTTTATAGTCGGCTTCCCCCGACAGGAAAAATCCTGAAATTCATGCAGATTTCCCCTAAAATTCAGTTTGCATCAAGTTTTTTCTTCCCCTTTTTCAAAAATACTGTGTTATTTTTTCTGCAAATTTAAGAAGGGCCCCTTCCCCTACCCATGAAAAAAAACATGAGTTATGTGACCAACTCATTCAGAAGTCTCAACTTAAGTTATTTTAGCGATTTTGATGAAAACATTGTTTTGTTTTTTATTCCAGCTTTTTATTTTCAGTACAAACTTGTAATATTAACAAAAGAAAATACCTACTTTCGTTCTCACTATTAAAGGTTTGGGTCATGAAGCTGCAAACCAACATTTGTTTTTAAAGATGGCCGTACAATTATGCACATTTTAAAATATTACAAAGAAATAAATTTCTTCCCATTTGTTTCAGGGTAGTGGTAAAACTCTTGCCTTTGGGATACCTATACTACACTTCATCTTACAACAAAGGAAAAGAGAAGCTGACAGATTATTACAAAGTATGTTAGATACTGACAAATGACAAACTTATTAAAAATCCTCTGGCCAAAGATTTAGTGATTTTTAGTTCCTTATTCCAGCTTTTCATTTTTGGTACGTTGTTAGCAAAAAATAATGTATACATACCTACCTACTGTGAACATATTTTATGGATGGTCTGATTGGAAACTTTCTTACTCTGATCAAACAAAAGTTAGAATGCTTTGTCAGGTTGAATTATATCATACAAGGTTTTCTTAACTAACTTACATTACAGTTCAAGCCTGAATAATCTTATGTACAATTATGAACTCATTGTTGCACTAGTCTAATTCTGTATATGTGATTCTGATACATTTATTCTCTCAGGTATGACTCATGATAACTCTGATGATGATAGTGATGAAGATATTTCAAATGATAAGAGCAGTGACAAAGAGGAAAATAAAGCAGAAGAAAATGAGAACAGTGAGACTGAAGATTTGGATGAAGTTGATTTTGAAGCCAATACTAGTGATGATAATGATGATGAAAAAGATGATGATGATGATGACAATATTGAAATTATTGAAGAGGAAGACCTTAGTGAACTTGAATGGGAAGATGATATTGAAGTTAAGGATAGAGAATCAAAAGAAGATACAGATGAAGCTAAAAGTGATGATGATGATGAGGGCAGTTCAGATGAAGAAATTGAAGGTATTAAGGTACGTGACTTATGTGGTAAAAATACTTCTGTAATTAACGTTTTGTGTAAGTTTTTAGTTTGATCACTATTTTAATCTTGAGGTTCTTCCTCCATTGATTATTCTTATTGGTAATTTATCTTTCTTCAAAATTTAATGTTTTGCTATCACATCCTTATTTCCTGTTGGAAGAAAATGCCATACCAAATAACTTAACTCCCTATGGCATTTCTTTACTGCCTAGTAAATGAATATGATTTGTTGGCATAAATTGAGTATTTTAGGCTTGCAACTTATCCATCAAAAATAAATCCATAAAGTGAATAAGTGTTATAATTATAACAGTAAAGAATTCATAATATAGTTGAGAAATAAAAAAAGTAGTTTAAGCTGTAATCTTTTTACTGTGATGAATCTTTTAACTTCAATTGATAATTTTAGGAAGATGGATGTGGTTGTGTAACAGTTATAAAGGATGTAGATTTTAGCTGGTTGAATGAACCAGAAGTTAAACGTGTAGCTACTCATCCACGTGCACTGATACTTGAACCAACCCGAGAGTTAGCCATACAAGTTAAGAATCATCTAGTTGCTGCTGCCAAATTCACAAATGTTAAAGTAAGTGATAAATGATTGAATATTGTGTTTACTATTAGCATGGTTAATAGTTTTCTGGAATTTTCTGGAACCTGCTGTTTTTCCCCAGGTCCCAGTTTTCCCTTCTGGTTTTTATTGTTTCTGCCGCTCCTAGGTAAGGATTTCCATTTTTTTGGGAAAATTTTCAACTTTCACCCATGTATTAATTTCTTAAAGTTTCATTGCCAAGAATGATCTGTGCGTTGCCATTGATTTTTCATGAGTTTGGCTACTGTAAATATTTAGGATCTTTTAAAGTTGAATATGTTTAAACTGGTTATATCTTATGATTTGGCCTCAGTAATACAAATATGTTTTGGGCTGAAAGTGAAGGATATTTTGTTACAGATTGCTGCTATTGTTGGTGGATTAGCCTTACCAAAGCAACAGAGAATACTGAAGAGATGTCCTGATGTCCTGGTAGCTACACCTGGTAGATTGTGGGAATTAATACAACAGGTGCTTCAGTTTGTGTTGAAACTAAGTCACTTTATTTTATTATTATTTCTTATTATTTCTGTATCATTTTCTTTAATATTTTGTGTGATTTTTTACGCAGTATGCAGTGTTTTGCAAAATGATTTAAATTTGAACAAATTTGACTTATCTGCATTTTTATTAACATTATGGTACAAATAGGTATATGCTTAGTTGAGAGCATGAAACATTTAAATGCCTGTTTGTCTGTTATTTGATTGAAGCAATCTTTATGCAAATGATCCTAATAATTTCAAATTTTCAAAAATTTCAAAATTCAAATTTGGTATCTAACTCAGTAATGTGCCGTATTTTATCAGGGTGAAGCATCTTTGTCAGAGATAGAAAAGACAAGTTTACTGGTGGTTGATGAAGCTGACAGAATGATAGAAAAAGGACACTTTGAAGAACTCTCTGTTCTTCTTGAAAAAATGAAAAGGTTTGTGATGTATCTGTATGTATGCTGCTAATACATTATCTTGACAACTTGACTCAATCTTGGGAAATATGGATACTTTGTTGTCATCTGTCTCCCACCTTTTATGAGGGAGATGTGAAGGAACAGGTTGGTACAAGTTGATTATACAAGATTTACAAGAGCACAGCTTAGGTCAACTGACTACTACACATAAGTATTTTTTAAAAATATGTAGCAAAATACAAATCCTTAGTATTTATTTTTGTGTACTAAAGTGTATCTGCATGTTTAATTCAGGGATCCAGACAGAGAGAATAGACACACATATGTATTTTCTGCCACACTGACATTAATTCACTCAGGTCCTCAGAGGATAATGAAAAAACAAAAGAATAAATTGAATGAAAAACAAAAACTAGGTATGTTATATACAGTAGAAACTTGTTATATAGAAGTTCAAGGGACTTTGTAAAATTGTTCGATATAAATGAACTTCGATATATAAATAACTGGAGAAATTTGACTACTGGGTTTACTTTTTGGAGCGATTGTCGGTGTGTTTTTATAATCATTTAATCGTGCTATTTTGTGTACAGGATAGGAACGAAACATGGTATTTTTTCTTTCGATGTATTTAAAACATGCCACATGTGCATAAAAAACACAAATAAACAAAATTGCAAACTTATTTCCAGGAACTGATTTTATAATTGCGAGCATAAACACTGACATTTTTACGTAATTGTCATTAATTAAATATCAATTTGGAAATTCAATACAAAAATATTGGATCAGGTGAGAAATTGATAGGTGTTTGTGGCAGGTAAAGGAGTGAAAATTTCTTTTGATAACTGAGGACTTAATTGGTTCGACATAGATGGTCACTGTATAGTAGAAAATCAATATTTGGGACTGAAAATCTACTTTGATATACAAAAATATCGGAGACCCAACAAATTCGAAATAACTGCACTTTTTTTATATGTAAAAAGAAGGATAAGATTCGGGACTTTATAATTATATCGATATAAGCGGGAATTCGATATAAGGGAGTTCGATATGACAAGTTTCTACTGTAGTATCAATACTTGTTTTCTGTTTTAAGAGGATAAAAATGTTGTTGAAGTACTGTTTATTTTGTTAATTACATTCAAGTTTTTGAGAGTCTTTCGAGAAAATACAGATCTTTATCAAATATTCTTGGAAGGAGTTTTAGCTTCCTTTTAAATGTTGAACTATAGATATTCTACTTTCTGTTTGAAAGTGCATCTGATATAAATTTATTTTAGTTTGTTTTGTTTGTATGTGACTTATTGTCAAATTTTCACAGAAGGGTATGACCTGCCGCGACCAGGATTCGAACCTGGATCTCCCGGTTACAAGTCCAGCGCACTAACCACTGGACCATGGCCATGGCTTAGATTTAGATTTAGATTTTATGGGTTTTTATGATCATACTTATACATCATAGAAATACCTGAAATAATAAAATGTGTGATATGATAATACCTATTTTACAGTATTTTACAATATCTGAGGCCAGTAAAATTTTTGTCAGACATGTAAAACTGCCATTATTTACATTAAATAATATATAGAAAATAAAATGATGATGTTTTACCACTTGGGACTACTGGTGAAAGGCTGATGCTGTGCATCAAAGTTATCTCCATCGTTAGAAGGGATTATAAAATATATTATGTATACTTGCAGATGTTCTTATGAAAAAGATGGGTTTGAAAGTGAAACCAAAGATAGTCGACTTGACTAGAAAAGTTGGTACTGTTGACACACTGACTGAGGCTAAAATTCATTGTACAAAGGAAGAGAAGGTGTGTACATCAGTTTGTTAAGTTCTTATCACAACAACTTTCCTTCCATCCCAGCATGACTGTGAAGAAATGTCTTAATCATTTGCTTTGTTAATTATCTTGTAGATAATTTTGATAAGTTTTAATTCCTGACTGCCTGATTTTGAAGTCTTCAGCTTTTATTTTACTGGATCAGCTTAAGATAAATGTGTTTTATGGAATCAAGATTCTTAAGATGAATTTCTTTTAAAATTTCTAGACCTAACTAATGAAAACTTGAATATTCTGGCACTGTTAGAAAATAAAAGACTTTAAATTAAACACTAATTTAAGGATGACAGTACATAGAACTACTGCGTATCATTTATTGTCTTTGTTTCAGGATATATACTTATATTATTTTTTAAAACATTATCCTGGGAGAACGCTAGTGTTTGCAAACAGTAAGGATTGTATTCGACGCCTAGTGTCCATCTTCCAGTTGCTACAGTGTAACCCTCTACCATTACATGCCGACATGCATCAAAGACAGAGGTTGAAAAATCTGGATAGATTCACAAGTGAGTTTTTTCTTTGAATGATACACTTGGAATCGATAGTCCAATTATATATTTGGTATAAAATTTACGCTTGTCTGAGAATTCAAATCTCCCTTGTCTTTGTGCTTAAAATTTCTAAAATATATTGTGATTTGAATATCTTAGGCCATTCTTTAGAGAATTGTTGGTTATCAGTGATTTATTTGCAATTATGGGTCCGGTCTTATTAGAAAAAATTGTGTGGTATGATGCCAAAATTGGAAAGTCTTAGGTCAGGAATTGGGAAAAATGCCTTTAGTTTTGATTGGGAAGAGTCCGTTTACCAAACCTAAACAAAGAAGGAAAATAATCCCTGATTGATTATAAAAATTTGTTTTCGTTCTTTATTTCAGCTTTTTGTTTTTAGTACAAGCGCATTATGTTTAAAAAGGAAATACCTATTTACCTATCCACTGTTAAAAGTTTGGGTTGACTTGCAACAATCAAACAGTTTTTAAGGATGGCCAAATGGATCATGTATTCTTGGTTCTATTCTTCAATGTGGTCCTTCATATTTACTGATACCTGTTATGAAAGTATACAAATTGCTGAAATCAGTTGAATTTGAGAAAGCAGACCATTTATGTATTGACGATCTTATTTCTGTGATAAAGGTGTACCATTATCTGTTTTATCATTGGCCTGTAATCAATTCTCGCTTAAATCTGTGTTAGCATGTACGGCTTAAACACTACAAAACTCAGTTTATAGTTAGTAATTAATATTTAATTTAGGCTGATTAAATAAAAATTTGAGTTTAATTGCTACTGATTGACACTATGAAAATTAGTGTACATGGAAGTATACTTTCATTATTTTACAGGTAATCCAAATGCTTTATTGATGGCATCGGATGTAGCTGCCAGAGGTTTAGATATACCCAATGTCCAACATGTTATACATTATCAAGTTCCCCTCACTGTTGAGGTAAGTTAGCCTCTGATATTCATGGTTTCATTCAGAACCGATTACTGATTGAAACCATCGATTGAAAACACGTTTGAATTGGTTGTTTTTCCAAGATTTTTAAATATTTCACAAAAATACGAACAATTTCGCCTGATTTATTTTTCTGGAATTAATACTACCGCAAACCATATTGCTTCCCCAGATGGTTTCTTTCTAATGTAGGAGCATCGGATTGACGAAGAACTTTATTATAAAATGCAGCATTCCATTGGCTAAAATATTGTCACTGACCAATCGTGTACAGTGATACATGACACTTAGTAAAACATGGCATCAAACAAGAAAAGAAAGCTACAAAGGGTATTTGATTCTTGACCCCCAGCTACTTTTCAAAATCTGTTGCTTTGGGGAAAAAATCAGTTGCTTAATTTCTTAATGAAAATCTTGGATATTATGTTTATTTAGATTAGGTTTTAATGATGTTTTAATTTGAGTTTAATGATGTTTTTATTAGATTTTAATGGTGTTTTAATTTGATTTCAAAACTTCAGAACTGTTTTACTACTTAACTATATTTTATAGCACATGCAGTTGCTTTTTGCTTCAGAGAAACTAAGCTTATTTTTTAAACTATTTTTTATTTTGATGAAATTTGACTTAATTTTAGAAAAAATGCAGATCTTCTGTCAAAATTTCTTTGCAGATTTCTGAGCTTTTTCCTCTCTATCTAAAATTTTTAAATTTCATAAACATACAAATTAGCTAACAATTTTTGTACTGGAATAAAGCCACACAGGATGGGAAATTATGTTGCTTTAAAACATTTTATCATAGTTCTCATATCAGTTATTAGTTATATGTTTGTTACATTCTTTACTTCGACTTTGTCTCTGTTACGCAGATGTCTACCAGCTTTGTTGAATTTATTTGTGACATACAAATTGTTCTTATCATCTGCCTGTCTTTGAATCATATGCTATTGCTGATTTTTTTATTATTTGAATAAAATTATGATAGGGTATATCCAGTTATAAATGTGCATCAAACTTTTATATAATCAGCCTTCCAGTATTCCTAGTTTTTCCTACTTCTCCTATTTATACTCCCCACACAACATAGTTGTGGGGGTATACTGGTTTCAGCTTGTCCGTCTGTCTGTCCAGTCGTCCATCTGTAGACGAAATCTTTTGTGTGCTTCTTCTCCAAAACGGCTGGATTTTGATAAAACTTTACCAAAACATTAGGCATTAGGTATACTTGCGCGTGTTATATAAAAAATGTATTTGGATGTATTTTCATGGAGTTAAGCCCCTTTTTTATTTATCTATAGACAAAATCTTGTGTGTGCTTCTTCTCCTAAATGGCTTGTTGGATGTTTATAAAACCTTACATGGCATTAGGTCTTCTTGCGCATGTTATAACAAAAAATTGTTCAGATTCATTTTCACGCAGTTATGCCCCTTTTTCATTTGTCTAAAGACAAAATCTTGTGTGCACTTCTTCTCTGAAATGGCTTGTTGTATGTTAATAAAAATTTAACCAGTACATTGGGCATTAGGTCTACTTGCGCAGATTCTGAAACAAATATTCAATATATTCTCACAGTTATGCCCCTTCTTTATTTGTCTAAAGACAAGATCTTGTATGTGCTTCTTCTCTGAAACGGCTTGTTGAATGTTTATAAAACTTTACCAGTGCGTTAGGCATTTAGTCTATTTGGGCCACCGTGTCCTTGACCACTAAAAAGCAAGTCTGATCAATTACTAGAGAACACTTGGGTGTATGACCCACAGATTTGGTATGGAGATTAGTTGTGTCTTGTAGATGGCCCCTATTGGTTTTGTGGTCAAAGGTCAAGGTCACCATGTCCTTGACCACTGAAATGTTCATCTGATCAATTATGAGAGAACACTTGGGCATATGACCCACAGATTTGGTATGGAGGTTGGTTGTGTCTTATAGATGACTGCTATTGATTTTGTGGTCATTTGGTCCAAGGTCAAGGTCACCATGTCCTTGACCACTAAAAGCTTGTCCAATCAATAACTAGAGAATGCTTTGGCCTACGCCTGTATGTACATTCCTTAGATTTGGTATAGGTGTTTGTCTGGGCCAACTTCCTAGTTTTTGTCTTTACATTCCTAGTTTACTAGGAATTATTTTCCTAGTTTTCTTCTGGTTTTTTTTCAAACACAATGTATACTGCTGGAAAGCATGTATATCTGGTTATAAATATGGATCAAACTCATGTATATAAGCACACAAGATGTACATGTAGTCTGCTAACTTTTCCAGAATTACGTACACAGGAGTGGAAGAACTGCTCGTGCCAGCAAGGAAGGACTCAGTATAATGATTGTTGGACCTGATGATTCAAAGAATTACAAAAAAATTATGCATACTCTAAACAAAAGTGAGTTATTTCAATGTCATTCTAAGACTAAGTATGGAACTTGTACTTGAACACCATTTTTTATCTACTGTAGTACATTTTGTACTTGAGTAGTGATGCAAAAGTTGTGGTAAATCTAAACTAAACATAGTGTTGTATCATTTATTCTCATTGGGCTCAATTTTGGCGATTTTTACAAAAATAGCTTTTTTGTGTGAAACATTATTTTGTGGATTTTTGTAGCCGCAAGAGCTAAAAATACAAATACCTTTAAATGGCAACTTCTTATGAACCAATGGATGGATCATCCCCTAATCTTGGCTTGTAGCATCCTTAGTTGGTCATCTCTCTCTCAAGTTTGCTTGAATAAATTTGGTCGGCCCCTTCTAGGGGCTGCTAGAGCTAAAAATAGAATTACCTTGAAATGACTTTTTCTCATTATTCTATCAATGTATTATTACCAAACTTGGTTTTTAGCATCTTTAGATAAGAGTTCAAATAGGAATGATTGGCTCCTATTAGGGGCCACTAGAACTGAAAATAGAAATACCTTTAAACATCTTCTTAATGAACCAATGGATGGATCATCCCTAAACTTGGTTTGTAGCATCCTTAGATGGTCCTCTGTCAAGTTTGCTTGTATAAATTTTGTCAGTCCGTTTTAGGGGTTGTTTAAGCTAAAAATAGAAATATCTTATAGTATCTTCGCATAAACCAATGGATGTATCTTCGCTATACTTGGTTTATTGCATCCTTTGATGATCTTTTCATGAACCAATGATTGGATCATCACCAAATTTGGTCTGTAGCATCCTCCAGTCATCATGAATACTCCTTTATAGTATCCTTTGATGGTTCTTTATCAAGTTTATTATTGTTCCCCATTATCTGCCCAGAAGTGTACCTTTATTACCTTTTTAGTAACAAGTTATTAGACATTTATTCTGGTGAGCGATGCTCGGCCATCGTGGCCCTCTTGTTTTCCAAACTTATGTAGGTGCTCTATGCTTCATGTATGAATCTATTTTTATTTGTAGGGATCTGATTTCATGCAAGGCATTTTTGCTCACCAGGGTCTGAATATAGACCCCATTCCCAATCCAAAATAGCCTTGTTTCCTATTTTCAAAAATAAATTCCCAAACAGCTGCAAAAATTGACCTTGATATGTGTTATGGCACGCTTGGATATTATCTTCATTCATTTTATTTAACCTTAATATCACCATATTTTGTGAAACATGAATGTTGCATGATAGTAAGCTCTATTCTATGAAAAATTGCAAAACAAATGCACAAGGATGCTGATCAATACCATCATTTGCCACATTTAGAGATGCAAAGCTGAGAAAGATGCTGTTTTGACTTTTGAGCTGAAGTTGTTCAAAAAGTAATTGTGGTTACATGATACACATGAATAAAAGTCATATTTACCAGAACAAGTTAGCTTTTTTAACTTTTTTAAAATTCTCAAATTTCCCAAAATTTAGCAATGTGACACATATTTTTTCCCATTCTAAGCCAGGGGCCTTTTCCCAAAATGTCTGGAAAAGGCCATGTCATGGACAAGCTAACCAAAGAAATCCATGGAAGTAAATCCCCAATGAAAATGTCTGAAACTACAGTAATTTCTGTTTCATTTAGTTTATTTTTTCAATTGATTAACAAGACTAGTGTTCATTAATAATGTATAGGATTGATATTTTTGCTATTTAATCTTAAGTTTTGCTCTAAAAAGTGATTTTTTTTTATTTGGTCTTCTATCGTCATATTTTACTGCCTGGTTGTGAAAGAAGTCATGTTTGTTTCTAGGTGAAATATCTCAAAGATAGTATTAAACTTAATAAACTACCTCTGCAATAAGATATAGTACACGGCCATACACATTAAAGTACTGACAAAAAGATAAAAAGACAAGACATGATTTTTATACTGTGGTCTGTAAATCAATGAAAAATAAGACCAAATGGATACATTTTCTTACTCTTATGAAATGCCTGTAAATAATTTTATTGACTTTGTTTAAAGAGGATGGATTGAAATGATGACATTTTTTTGTCAGACATGCAAATGATGACTACCTTACAAATATATACTGTATTATCTTGTATGATCTGGTGGCCTGTATTTTGAGGTATCTGTTGTAGATATTACCATTTTATTTGTACTCAAGAGTGGCTTTTTAAATGATGACCATCAAGTTAATTCACAGGTGGCTGATAACTTAGGTCTTACTATAGTTGTACAGTGAAATATTTAAAAATTTGAAAATATTCTTTTTAGAAATTGCTGACTTAAGTTAGAGTTGACTTGGATTTTCTTTTAAGTATTGAAAAAAATATTGCAGTTTTATAACCTTCAAATTGTCTGCTGATTTGTATGCTATAATAGTTAATGATTCTCTTGAAAAAATGATTCAATATCAATTACTTGTATTAAAATCATGAGATACTGTAGTTCCTGTTATGGGGACTTGTAAAGAATTCCTTGAAACAAGTTCCCTCATAAAGCCCTGAAAAGTTTATCCTGAGGACTTTTCGCACATTTGATTCTATGTTCTAAACAATGCAACTAGTTGTGAGATTAGGGCTGTATACTTGTGGTGGCTTCCATGTAAATGATGTTATGGATTTACTGGTAGTTCCTTTTATGTATAGTGTTCATGTCAGTCATGATAAACCCTGCCTCCCACATTGAATATTCTGCTTGCTCTCTTTAGATCAATATTAGTATTAAAGAAATCTTTTCATTGGTGTTCTCTTGTTGTTGTAACTCACATACACAATATTTCTTCTTAGTTATGTTTCAATACAGAAGTTTTTAATCTTTATATTAATGATAAGAAGTTACTGAAGTCTGTAAACATGCTTTGTCTCTGATATTTGTTTTGTGTTCAAGATATCTGTTGTCTGATTATCGTTATTCTACTGGGAAAATATCTATATGTTGCTATGGTAACATCAATAAATTGAATTCAGATGAACAATAATGTTTAATATTGCTTTTTTTGAAGGTGAGGATTTGCCAGTATTTCCTGTTGAGCAGCAATCCCTGACAGAATTACGACGGAGAGTGAATATTGTACGACAAATTGAAACACAGGAATACAGGTGCAGTCTTTATTTGACTGTTTTTTATGTTCTTTATCTTGTGAAATTTCTTCTCGCCCACTTGTGGTTTAGTGATAACCTGATGACAGTACAAGATGTTATGAGACCTGAGAAACATTAGAACCGTCTGTGTTATATTGATTCTTGGTGTACTTTTCCTGCTGAATCTTCCTATAATGACAAGCACCAAATATTTTAAGTCATAATTAACTTATGTTTGTTATTGCTGTTGCTACTTTAGTTGATTTTTAAACACCATTTTCATCAAGTAAAATTTACCTGTACTGTAATCATTATGGCTTTCACTTATTCTGCATCTGCTTGAAATTTTAATGAGGTGTACGAAAATCTTTCTAAATCTAATTACATTAAATTGCAATTAAAACTTCAGAAAAATTCTGTTGTTAGGATTTCCTCTGAATTGAATAAGTTGATTATGATTATGTATGTTGGACAAACATGTGATCTGTGTTCTGTAGGTGAAGATCACTATCACTGTCTGTTACCATGGTACTAAGCACTTTCCTCAGCATTTGTTACCCCCTGAGGTGCGTCACACACTTGAAGGTCTCAGGCATTTGACTTTTTCAGCTTTAACTTTCTAATTTTTATCATACCAAATCTTTTTCAAGTTTTATGACATGTTTTGTGCACTCTCGGAATTTTTCAGGTTCAACAAATCCAAGCGAAATAATGATTGGTTTATGAAAGCAGCAGAAGAAATAGGGGTCGATATTGATGATGAGGGACTGTATCCTTTCTCTTCAAAGGTCTTTTGTTAGTCTTAGCACTGTTAATTGTGTTATGATTTAGGCTTGATTTGAGCTCAACTTGTGTGATTACTTAGTCTTAGAGTCACTCTATCACAGTTTTACTATTCAATCCTGACCATTACAAACCAGTCTGTACAGAACTCTGTATGATAATACTGACAGATGCAATGTTTTGTTTAAAGATCTTAAGTTAATTACTTCACTCTATACTTACTCAATAAAGGAATTTCAGATTCAAATGGAATCAATTACAGAAATTACTATTAACAGGATTTATACTAATTTTGTTTTTGTACTTGATATGAAAAAGGGGCCTCTGTGGTTTAGGTGGTTGAGTGGTAATGGTGTCTTTCTTGTAATTACTAGCCCCTCACCACCGGGTGTGAATCTCACCTGGGACCAAATTTCACATGTGAGGAAGCTGCCCAGCTTACTTATGGAAGGTTGATGATTCTATCCAGGTACAAGTTTGGGGTTTATATATATCCAAAGTTACTATTATTACCCTGGTTGAAGGTGTGATGTAAAACGCCAGCGGATATAAAAAATCTGACCTGAGTGTCATTGTACAATTTTCTTAATAATTTTCTACTTCTAGCTTGATTTATTTATCTTGTACAATTTTATCTTGTATATTTTTTTTATCTTGTATGATTTTATTTCACTCCAAATGACCTTGACATTTCCCAGTTTGGATGATATTGGAAATGATTTGGAACAAGCTCGGCACAAACAGTACCTTAAACAAATGAAAGCTGAACTCTCAGTTCTGTTAAAACAGCCATTACAGATCCGTACCACCCTCACAAAATATCCAACAAAAACAGGAAAACTGGTCACTCCAACTTCAAATGGTTCGTAATTTTGTAATTTTGGTGATTTTCACTTTCTATCTTACTCACAATTTATAGACCTACTTAACATTGTTATTTCTTAATCGATTTTGAAGTTAACATGAGGTAATGTGTTCATTTCCACATACTTAAAAATATACTCTCTGCAAATTTTGCTTTTCTTTTGGTGTTAGATAAAAATTTACTCTGTTGAAAGCAATGCTGGATTTATTAGTAGTGTCTGTAGCAAGGTGCCATGATACAAGTAGTTTTAATGTTAGACCAGGGACAGATATCAGAACCTTGTAAAATTGCGATCTTTGTTCTGTAATTGATATTAAACTGTTAGTGTTTGTTATTGCAGAAAGTCTTGGAGACGCCGTGTCAAACGTGAAGAAAAGTAAGAAGGTTGATATGGAGTTGTTAAATGATGCTAAAAAAACTAAGTCAGCCCAAAAAAAAGGGAAAAGTCGTAAGGAAAGGTGGCGGGAAAGTAGAAAGAAAAAGGCCTTGAAAAAATCTTCTTAGAATCATTTTAAACTTTGGGTATTGTTTCCTGGATTTGTATATGTTATTTTATTGTTTTACTAATAAAATTCATGATTGTAAAAGATACTTAGTTCTGTTCTTATATCGTATTTAATGAGTTTTCAAAGTTTTACTAATACTAAATTAGTTAAATAGTATATGATGATGATAGTATCATTACTAAATCTCTTGACCTTTTGAATCATTGCTGAGTGAGTGAAATTCATTGCTGTTCAATAAATGTTCGTTAAAAGGGATGTTCTTTATGACGAGTTGCTGACAATTTTCACTTGATCTGCTGCAATTTTCACTCCCTATGAAACCAATGAAATATTTATTTTAGTTTTATCAGAACCAGGACCAGTCAAACATTTTTTACAATCTCTTTTACTGGGACCTATTTAAATTATAATTAAACCTTCAACATTTTATTGCCTTGTTGAATTTGATGTGATTATCTGCGTTGGTAAAGATCCTCGTGCCTCATTTTGACTTTCCAGAAAGTAGACTAGAGAACTGCATCAAAAAAAAACATTTTAAATAGGCTTTCATCTCTGCTTCTCATAATGGCTCTGATGTACTGTTAAATCTTTGAACAAAGGTAAACACGGGAGAGGGGAAGGAGTGTTGCCTTCATTCACAGTTTTCTTTTATTTAAAGGTTCATTTTGTCTATTATGTCTATAAACCAGTGTTAAATAGTGATCCCTGTTCACACAAAGACCATTGTCCACATAGTGAACTTGATTCACATGGTGATATTTGTTTATGGTGAACTTTATTTACATTTGTTCCTATGTTGGCATTTATTCTCATGGTGACATTTGTTCACAAGTAGTTTTTGACTTGGGTTTTACTTTAGTGAAAATAAAAAACAACAAAAATGTTTTCCATTTACATTTATTGGATTTTATTTTGTAATTAAAGGTTTCAAAATTCAATTACATTTAACACAGTTTTGTATGTTTTTCTATAAATAAATTATAATATGTAAGATGCCCTCGGTACAATTTTAATTTGACAAAAATACATTTCATGTATCTATAAAATATTTTAAGAAGTGCAATTTCTGATTTGTGCTGTATAGTTGGATGGACTTGTTGTTCTAAAAAATTGAAGATCTTCTATAAATTTGTTGATATGGTCATAGATTTGAAATGGTCAATAAATTAATGGAAAATATATTTTAAGAAAATTGATTGATTTTTATGAAAATCTGCCAAAAAAAAAAAAAACTTAAAAGATGGAAGAGCTTGTGCAAATCTTACTTGTACTTCATTTTACACAAAATATAATAAATTCAATGAACCATGGACTGTTCTTAAATTTCCTTTTTCATATGTAAATTACATAATACATGCTTAAAGCTGTTTACAAATCTTTTGTTTGAGCAAATGATATTTAATAAAATAATGACATTAAAAACAATGATAATATAAAACAGTGGAAAATGTGACTTGTTTTAAGCCTTGTTAGTTTTACACTGGAACACTATAGCAATGAAATGTTATGTGTAGTTTTCCAATTATGCAATAAAATTGAGTATAATGTACATATTACTATATTGAATACAGAATTTACTTTTTTTAATGATAAAAGTCCAGTATGTTAAAATGTTGACCTTTAGGTCATATTTGAATGAAAAAAGTCAATATTTAATTTGACCAAGCAGAGCTATACCTGCCTAGTTGAGTCTGTACAACCTAGGGCTGTAGATTCCCAGACAAGCTAAATTAGTTAAAATACAAAAACGTTTGTATAAAAACTGGCTTATTCATAAACAATAAAATATTTCCTTTATTCCTGTACTGGTTCGGCAGATTTTATGCCTGTTCAGGATTCAAGGTTCTAAAGTAGAAGATTAGTTGCAAAATTCAAGCATCTGATTGGTTGATTTGTTGCTGAATATTCAAATTGTCCAATGGCCTTGCTTCACTCTGAGACTGGTCTTCAATTTTGAATTTCAAAGAGTCCTGGCATAAAAAATGCAATATTCCCAAGTGTTGCAATTGTAAGCCTATTGGTTTCACTTTTCCATTTTACTACAAAATACTTTACTTGAAAAAAAAACTCAATTTAAAGTTTAATGAAACCAGTGCATGGAAAACCTTATCCAGCAAAAATCAAATTATGTAATACACAAAAACTGTTCAGATCATTTGCTACAATCTAGTTTTAAGTATTTATGGTTTGTGTCTAAAACTGATGTTATAATTACCTAGTATATATAAAACATATCTATGATCTACTCCCAGTATCTTGGGGTTTGTTTGGCTGCCCAATTATGTATATCTACTGATGCAACTTGAAGCATCGTTTTATCTTGAATTTTGATTTTACAAATGACGATAATACACATAGGGTTTGTACGAGTGTTTAAATCAGTCTTATCATGAACATTAGATGTAAAGTTTGCAACAAAATCAGATAAATAGGAGAACAAACTACAGATTTAAACAATGTATGGTAGTATAAGAATTAGCGTTATTGGTTTTATATGTATACACTATAATTATTACAAAATGTACTTGTGTGCCCATGCAAGAAATGCACTTGTGATTTTATACAGCAATTACCAGGGTATCCGATAGGGATTGTATTAGTCAGACTTCCACATCTGTGTAAAAAAATACAATATTGTAAATGTGTGCAAAGTTTGATTAAACTTTTTTTCAAATAATTTGCTGATTAATGCCTTCTTTTCTGGCTTTATACCCATAATGTCTGAAATTATTATCTCAAAAAGGAACGGACAGATTTTGGAAACCTTTATCTTTTTTATAGGTTTCCATGATAGAAAATGATTTACCGTTAGATTTAAAAAAAAAACAGTGGCAATCCATAGAGTTATTGTCCCTTTAATTTTGCATTGAAGTTGATGGGAGCAGCCAATTTTCGAAGATTAAAAAAAGGGGTAGACCCATTTAAATGAAAACTCACGGTAAAAAGATGCAAAAGCAATCTACATGTAATTTAATAAAAAAAGTATAGATCTCTGTGCAATATTTTCAGAAATTAATATTTTTCTGTTTTTCAACAAGTGCAATAACTCTTCTTGTATCCTAAAATAAATTTACGTATCTAGGGTAACTTTCAAAGAAATTATGAGAAAAGGGCAATGCTATTTTTATATTACCATTTGTTAGCAGCATTGAGCAGATATGTAGAGTTAGTACAGTATTATGGATATAATACCTTTAGTGCAACCTCTCGCCATTACTTACATAACATTTAAAGAATTATATCTCTCTCCTACATAATGCCCACTTACTTTTGTCGAAAAAAAAACAAGTCATGACACGCCATGAATGATTTAACAAACCTTTGTTTGATATCCATTACATCGGAAATTCATTCAAATACTGACTGAATAAATTGAAAGAAATGTAAATTGAATGCTTGTTTCATTAGCGACTGTTGGATATACATATATGTCCCTATGTTTGATTTCAGTGTTGTTTTATCTCACATTACTACATTAACATACTTTTAGATGTATGAGGTGATGTTGAATAATGCAGTGTTAATGTTCAAAGTCTATGTGGGAAAATGATCAAAATCAATACCTCACCAATTACATGCTTAGAAATCAGACTCAGATGAGAACTGCTCATTTGTTTCCAATTGGCAGTTTTATTATCATATAAACCTCGAGATTTCTAATTTCAATTGATCAAACGAGCAACAAAATTCGAGGCAATATTACACAAATGGCAGGAAAACCATGCAGCCTTATTATGATTTTTGGTATTGATGCAGAAATGTAAAACCAATGTGCAGATTTATGTTTGATGTGAAATAATGCATGTATTGATGATCTTACTCAATTTCCTTTGCCTCTTTTTTTTTCATTATCTGTTCTCAATCTACATAGAGTTTGCAGGAAATAATGCCTTTCTGTATTCAATGGAATCCACTCAGTCTGCAATTAATGTTTAACATGAATTTGATCCAAAAAATATCATTATGAAATTTCAATTTTACAGCATATTAGGTTCGCCCGAGTACATGACTCCATCATCAGAGTGAGCTTTTATGGAATTTGTTCTTGTGAACAAACATGAATCGTCACTTTTTACTATCACATCCATCATCGAAGAAGCATCTTTGTGTTCACCATATCTTAACGTTCCATTCGCATCAATGTTACTACACAGTTCTGTAACGCCCGAAACATTTCTCGATATAACAAAACTGCGGTTGTTTAAAATAATGGACCCATTTGATGTTCGTCTGGCATTTTGATACAGTCTTTTAGTCTCAGACTCATCATCTGAATGGTAAATTTGTTCCTCACTGGTGCTGGTAGTTCGGGGCTTGTTAGGGTCCACACGGCCACTCCTAGAGCGAACATGAGTATAGAATAATGTGAAATTGTTCGAAATTACTGGAAAGGTCAGAGCTACCAGTAAAACTCCGCTAACAGCACAGGCAGTCCCAACAACGTAACCTATAGGGGTCACTGGAAAAATGTCGCCATACCCAAGCGTTGTCATGGTAATAATAGCCCACCAAAATCCCATTGGTATTGTAGTAAATTGATCACTTGGACTTACAGCATCCTTCCGCTCTGCATAGTAAATCATTGTAGCAAATACCAGCATACCAATCAACAAAAATATACCTAACATCAGCAATTCCTGCACACTAGCCTTTAAGGCGTAGACAAGAATTTGCAGCGCTTGGTAATGTTTCACTAAGTGAAATATACGGAACATTCGAATAATCCGCAGAATAAACATAATCTCAATCATCAGACGCTCATTCACGAAACAGAATTTAAAGCTCTCCATATTTAAGATCAGTTGCATGTAAAGAGGCACTAATGCAAGTAAGTCTATGATGTTCATTGCAGAGCGAACAAACCGAGGCTTATCGGGTGCAAATGTAAATCTAACAATGAGCTCAATTGTGAAATAAATAGTACAAATTGTATCAACGGTTTGTAGGGCTGGGTTTGGAGTCATCAAGTACTTAACGCTTGTGTCACCTTCACAGCCACCGGCGGTCAAATTTCCGTCTGCTGTAGAGTTATAAGGTTTGATCTTTGGTTTGAGCTCTGGGAGGGTCTCTAAACAGAAACCGGATATTGAGACGACTACAAACAGTAAAGAGATGACACCGTAAACCTGAAAATAGACAAATTTGATGGTGTAAGTATAAGCTTTTTAGATAACGCTGTCTGTTTGAGATATCCACGAATGATATTCTTTAGCTCTTTAATATTCAACGCCAAACTGCGCACTCGCAGATTACACACATTCTCACACTCAAAGCGATAACATTCTGGAAAATGTCTCGAATATGGACAATTATCTTCCTTATCAAGCCATGTTATTTACAAGTACATAGTATTACTGAACATGATCTGCCTACTTTGAAACCTCATTTTGCCACTAAAATGACGTTTTAAGAAATTTTACAAATTATACTTCCCGATGCACAAGCCTACAGTTTGAACATAGACAGATATTGACAGTAGGAACGCACGAAATAGGGAATAAATACTCTAGGGTGACAGCAGAAACGGTAATGCAGTGATTTCCGCGACAAAACTGAAACAAGAAACCATGACCTTACTCAATAAATGCGTGAGGAATGATGGCATACAAAAAGAAATAAAAAATTTATATGCCTTCTGGCTGCGTGCAGTGATAATAGTAAATACGGATTGTTACGAAAAAAAAAAATACAATAATGAGAAAGAAGACACGTCCTGGCGAAAACTGGATATTTGGAGTCCTGTATTGGCAAAACAAAACAGAAAGTCCACAAACGCTATGACTCGAGATATTTAATATAGTCATGATTGAATCATACGGGTGCAACAAACCTATTACGGCACAGGTAACTATTATTATTGAGCGTGCGAGAACATCCGCAGTCGTCACCGAAATGTCTTTGATATTTGTGTTTTTATAACTGTCCCGGTACCTTAAAATTAGCATAAGGAATCATCAGGGTTCAAGAAAGTATTTACATGTTTTAGGACTGTTCTTTGATGGTAGTTAATGGCTTTCGTAAGAATTTTTTCCAGAAAACGTAATTTCGCCCAGCACTGACTTCAAAAACAATAGTTCGATTTCTTTTCATTCTTAGATAATCTATGAGACATGTTGCTAATAGTCAGTGGAAAAATGGGGAATTAAAAATGCTGAGCCAGCAGAATGATATTGATTACATGAGTAAATTAACAGTTGTGGATAAATATACATGTATATTACGATTCAGCTGAGGACGTTGCGTTTAAGATCACTAGTTCTCATCAGCTGATCGTTCATGTGAAGAAGTTAGCAGTTCTTTGCGGAGAATTCGGTTATAACTAGTACAGAATCTAGGAAAACTACTGAAAAAACTGTTGATAACACTCAGTCAGGCATAAAGTCTAGAAATGTCTGATCAATCCTTCATTTGACAATTTCGTGTTTATATGAATTTCTTTATCAATCATTTTTGGTTTTTAATAGCCAATAATTATTTCAACAACTCAGTAACTAATTGTCTTAAAATGAACTGCCTGTGTCCACTTTGGGCCAAGCACTTTAAATTTGTTGTGTGAAGCACGATTTGTAGCTGTTTTCATTGTGATTGAATGCTGAAGTAAAATAATAGCTACAAAGATGAGTAATGCTTTAGCCGACTTATTGCAAGAATGCCAACTTCATCTGATAATTATGTAGTCGCCATTTTGAAATTCGAAACAATGGAGTAAATGTTATTGGGCAGTGAAATTTATGACGATGAGCTCATAAAATGCTTGTCAGATTGTCTCCCATTTTCTTGTGGAGTGTTTTAGATACGTGGTTGATGTTCGTGATATTGTCATTTAATTTTGTGTAAAGAATTGTCTGGGACTTGTGGCCCTTTGAAATGATAATCAATTAGTCAGAATGAGAATGTCACGTATATACATCAAGTACAGTAATTCTACTAGACTTCAAATACAATCGACCCATTCCTCTAATGATATAATGCAATTGTAAGTCTTTGAAATGAGATCATGTTCGTCTCCACATTTCATTTGACAAAAGAAGGGCGGAAATGGGATCACAATAGGTCTCTCCCATGGGCGGATACAGGGTTTATCAGGGAGGGTGAATTGTTGATTGAACTTGAAATTGTATTTAGCTCAAATCAAGGGTATATAGTCGCGACACCAGACGCTCTGGGCGATTCTTACTTGATCAGTATTTTGAATTTAGACATAATTTATCCACTGCTATCTATCTGGCTCGGATTTTCTTTCATTCTGCTGACCACATTTTAGAACGATTGGACGCCGGCTCTGTCCCTTTATATCCTATTTTTGTGTACTTGAACAGTCCATCAGGCACTCATTCTCAAAATAAGAGCCAGTCCTCTGTCACACTTATTTTAATGTCAGATTTTACGGTTTGGAAAACACAGAAGACCAATTATGTACCAGTTAGTGAGTACATAACTTTTCTTTAAAAAACACTTTAAGTAATTGAAAAGTGTATTTTAATCTCGGAAAATGCAATAATATACAATGAAGACCCTAGGAAAAGTCTTTGGTCACAAGCACAAACAACATCTTGAACATGTATCTCTTTGTGTATGGTTTTCAGTCACTCTTTATAAATTCGTGCCGGAGTTTCAACATAAGTTGCTAAATATAACGTGAGTCATGATAGAGTATCACAGACTTTAGGCATGTAAAATTTTTATATTCTGTTGTCACAGAATTCATGTATTTTACTTGACACGTTCTTGTGACATTGTTCAAGTGAATAAGTGTTTACATTAATAATAAAAAAGAAATATCAAAGTACATCAACCATAGTAGTATTTTTGATTAATACAAAATATTTCTAACTGAAGGTTTTCGAAAATATGAAAAAATCGGCCCATTTCAAGTATCAATTGTGTAGGGCAATTTATTATGTATATTTACGTGGCACCTACAATTGCTTTTCTAGTGGAGTTTTATCATTCAGAACTTGATGTAGATCAAAGTTTTGTTGGGTCTTCCAGTTTAAAAAATCAAACCAGTTATTACTGATTATACACAAGAAAAAAATAACTCAAACCATGAAAAACAGTTTACGTGACAGTATCTTACGTGACGATTTTTTAAAGCCTTAATTTCAAGCAGAGATGACAATGATGAAATTGTTCTTTCGTCGTTTCATTGTAACGTCAAAAGATGTTTACAGGTGCCTTTTGTACGAAAAACAAAGTGAAAATAAACGCATGTCTGAATCTTAACTAGTCAAAGAACTCCAAGTCTTACGATACAAATTGGCTGTTATTTTGAGAATAAGTGCAGATCGAAGATAGTTTTGCGTATGGTGATCAAACCAATGGCCCCTTGTTGAGGCGGTCCATTGATTAAGATGTTTCCCTTGTTTGATTTTTTTTCTAATTCTGATAAGAAATACTTTTTTCATATGATTCATTCAGTCTCTGTTTCTTATTGATTGGACGATTCTTTAACCAATTCATCAAAAGATTTTTCATTATGTAAATATATTCCATCTCTGCACAAAATTACCATGAATACTAAAAAATGGACATAAATGCCCATTTACAGAATTACTGAAAGAATTTCAGAAAGAATATCTGTTGAAATTTGCATAACACAACTTGTCTGCTAGCGGAACAAGTCTTGTATGACCTATATTATGCTTTACAGATACCGTAACTGTGAGAAATTAGTTCGAATGATAACATGTCTAAACAAAGCCACACTGATTGATTTGTTCTCGCAGGAAGGTACGAGTTTATATACATATTTACTTATTCTTAAAGCAGTGTAAATTAATCGAATTTATTTCTGAAGGACACTCTAAAGTACTTGTGTTCATGTTTAGAATTCAGTGTTTTCTCTTTCATACAATTCAACAATATCCGGTTGTAGATCTATAAGTTAGATCAAGTCATTTTCTTTATTGCTCTGCTCCAAAGAAGACAAAAAATCACAATAGAAACCAATTCCGTGTCTGTTTTTTGTGATATTCGTGTTTTATACCAATGATTAGATGTGAATGCTAAACGGCGGGTTGCCATAGCAATCAATGATAAAAATGACACGATTTATTATCTCAGGATAGAAGAAAAACACTCGACTTTACTTTAGTACAAAATGTTGTTTTTCTTTTCGGATTGTCATGGAATTTGAAATTACCATAAATATTCCATTGAATTTTATGCAAAAATATTTTAGTTCGCATAAAGCTGATAAACTCAAGTTCGCATAAAGCTGACAAACTCAAGTAAAAGAAAAAGTCAATAGGCCTACCATTTAATAAATGTTGTAAAATTTTCACAATTTTGACAATTTATTTCATAAAAATACTTCAGTCATTGGACAAAACAAAATCGACCGTTCTTCGTTTAAAATCTTCAATTCCTGTGCTAAAACAATTGCCTGTAGGGATTTTTGACTATTTTCATCTATCAAGTTGAAATATGGAGGAAACATTGAAAAAAGTGTAGTTGTAATGAGATGGTCGTAATATCAAGGTAGTCTCTATGTGAAGTTTTACTGGATACTTTCCCAGTCTTGACGTAAAGTTAATGAAGACCATAATTCGTACTAGCGGAAGATTCTCTTTACGAAAGGAGAAAATGGTTACTTAACACCAGTCTTAATTCAAATGAACACCAACAGAAAATTACGATCATCTGTTATATAATTATTGCAGAAAACTGTTTTTACATTGGTAATTTCTCTAGCCGCTATATTTTCATCATTCGGAACACTCGGTCTGCTGGTGATGTCTGTTACATAATGATATTGACCGAAATTGCCGAATACAATTCCAACAATTCATTCGGAAGTTGTATCCTGATAACAACAATAACGCTTGGTCGTATCAGCAACATTTTGTTTGATTGATTCATAATCCACAGTGAAAGAAAACGAATTCACGGCATCATCATAATCCCATGATAATATGACACGTCGCAATTCATAGAGATATATCCGAGCTAAGATAAAACCGATTTTCATACGTTGCAATACAAATTGACTACGGTATTTCCAAGATATAGTCTTTGTGGGCAAGTGGTCAAATGTTTGCCCTAATTCTATCATTGTTTTCCCTTTGTACTACTTTACCTTCTTTTTGGACATTTATATGGTTGTACTTGCTGTACGTTGTGTCACTATTCTTTGTTTGGGGTCTCATTTCCAGGCACCAAGTTTCCCTCATTTTTACATAGGTTACAGGGATCTATGTGTACAGTCCTTACGTCGTGAATGTGACATTTCCTCAACAGCTTGTTTTGCATTGTACTTACCCGAAGACTCGTAACAAATATTCTGCTCATAGCCATTTGTACTTTATGTATAATTTTTTGTTTACTTATATGAAGGAACAAGCGAAGTACATGTACTTCATTTATGAACAAATATACAAATGCTATTTGACACGTCAGGTTAATTATTCCATGTTTTATTGTCCCTGTGATTAGAGATATTACGATTTTGTATATTGTATAAATATACATGTAGTTTATCTTGATAAGGTCGCTTTTGGGTAAAACAGCCGTTGCACTTTTCTCGGGTACTCGTGTTCTAAACAATCGAGTTCTAGGATACTCGTTACCATCCCCAAGAAATGACATTATAGACTCTCCCATGATAAACACGTATATACTTCAAAAATACCATAGTGATTTCTGTATCATCTACAAATATGGATATTGTTTTCTGTCTGTGACAAATTGTACTCTTTCGTAGATTTGCAATGACATATTCTAGACGAAAAACACTTATATAATCAAGATGGCAAGACGCTGCTTTATTTCACTGAAGAACATTTTTGCCCGTTTAAAGTAATGCGTAATTGATTTTCGAATGTCTTAACCTGACTTTTATGGCGAGAAAAATAAGAAGCGCTTTGGACTCCAGGAAAAAATGATAGATCCAATAACTATGAAACATAGCACCGTAAATCAATGAAACTCCGCAAACAGAAACGAGTATGTTAGAAAAATATTAATAAACATGATTAATGACCAAGTACGATGCTATTTGAATATTCATTGGTCATTACTGGTGAAAACATATAACTATTTGGTTCATTTCTAAATTTGTTTTGCTTCCTCCCCCCCTGTTTGGCTATATATGTTACTCTGAAATATTACCCTAAATATTGAATTCTTGGACTTCAGAAGTTGATGTATTACCATTCGTGTAAAAAACCAAGACGACTAGTGATATAAGTCTCTAATCAACATGATCACCAGAAATTTTAATATATTTTCCAATTAGCATTCATTGTATATTCACTATTGTTAGCCATAACAAGCTCTGTCGAAATAATTTGCGGGCACATTAAATGTAAGCTTTTTGTTACACGCAATGCTTTTGGGAACAATTTGCTTTTGATTCAAATAGAATCTCTTTATGGTAATACACACAATGAACCTGGTAAATGAGATTAATACTTTATACCCGGTTTTCATAGAAGGCCTCTCATCAACGCTGCATTAGCTCCATTACTTCTATTAAGTTCTCAGCTCTTATGAAACATCCACATCTGTACATGTGTGTGAAATTGCTATGTTGTGTTCATCAATATATACTAAATATCAATGCATTTTGTTTTGTATGATCTATGAGAAATAGATTTACAATAACAGCGCTAAATATTACATCTTTTGGCATTGAACCGAACCATCGTGAAAGCAACGGACAAAACAAAACCTGTCTTCTGGATACATATTATTGTTGGGTTGTTCAATAACAACAAACAGGGGTAAAATATGAATTAAACTTAAAATATGAACTACACGTGTTAGCTTAATTGCTGCGTTTTCTGTATAGCAATACCATGACCAATCTACCTTTCTAATATCGACTATTTCAAGTCAGGTTCGCTTTCTATTGCCACAAACAGACCAGACTTTGATTGAATCAATCTCGTCATTATACAACAATCTATCCAACAGATGCACTTTAATCAAACCGTCTCATCCATCTTGCATTTGTTTTGCTTCTGACAGATTCGTTTTACTTTCACATCAATTTCAACCTTATTTCATCAAAGGCAATTATCCAACACTTTATCAGAACTTTAACCCGGCTTGTAGATTCATAAAATACCACAAGTTTCTGATATAAGGTCTGATATAAGGTCGAGGATAGATGAAATATCTAATTTAGCTATATTGATAATAAAAACATTCTGAGGTTGGTCTAGGTCAAATCCTAGTGGAGAGAGGCATTAAGTGCTTTCGGTCGAGTACAATTCCATGGTGAATTTGTGATACATGCGATTTAAGATTCAGTATTTAAAAAGGTCAGAAAAGCCGACTGAATATCAACATGTCGCCATGTCTTCTGACAGTAAAATGAAAAGAAGGCAGTAATCCAATTTAAACGATGAATCGATAGGTTGATCTATAGAAGATAAGTATGACGTGTAGTAATTTTAAAAGGTTGTAAATTGATTGACTGGTCATTGATCGAAATATGACTGTAAATGGATTAATTACAGGTAGATAATGAACGAATTACTGCCCTAAATTGAGAAAATATATCTTAATAACTCACGGTCAAACTTGAGTGCGATTGAAATGCCTCGAAACATGACCATCTTACACTACTCAATTTAGTTATGGAAGAGAAAAGTTCACAAGTCCCTAGGTCCTATAATTATTTTTGACATGCACGCGATTGGTGTCGGATGTTATGACAGTTATCTTTCACAAAATACTTTAAGAATCTGTAGAGACATTCAAGTGACAAGTTTAATTATCAGTGAAGGTCTTTTTGAGCGAGATCAAAGTTATTTATATCTACAGTGAATCCCCATTCAACAAAACTCCAATATAACGACCATCCCATCATAACGAACTCATTTTCGGACAGTTTTTAATAAATTTGGTTTTTCTTTATGTGTTTTATTAACGGAAATCCGCAAATCATGCCATGTTATTGTCTTAGTGAAATAATGAAATGTCAGCCACAGAATTAAACCTTTAGTCCGATAAATATTTTGAAAAAATATAGTTCACATTAAATTTCTAAAACGTCGAATCTGGGACACAAGAGGAATATATTTAAGCATATACATATACAATGTAGTTCTGTCAAATCAGCTGAGGGTGCATGTGCAATATACATATACAATGTAGTTGTGTCAAATCAGCTGAGGGTGCATGTGCAATATACATATACAATGTAGTTGTGTCAAATCAGCTGATGGCGCATGTGCAATATACATATACAATGTAGTTGTGTCAAATCAGCTGATGGCGCATGTGCAATATACATGTACAATGTAGTTGTGTCAAATCAGCTTATGGCGCATGTGCAATATACATGACGTTAATGACAAGAACATTATCTTTGAAAATTTAATTAAATTATTTTGGTATATCTGTCAAATATGACTTAATTAGTGTTTTGGGTTAGTGTCATCTAGGCGATTGCATTTTATCCTTGATATGTTCATAAAACACTCAAATGATTAAGATTGGTTGCTAGGAAACTTTCTTCTTCACTGTTCAATTGATGAGTCAAGTTCCGAACTCCGAGCATGTAATTTATCATTCATACATCGTAATCTGCCAGACTATTGGATCATTAAAACGTATTACCCAACACATCCATTCAGGGCTTCAATTCATTACTTGTCGTTTATCAAATTTCAAATCCCAAACGGAGATAGATGCATGAGTTATTGTACGTAAATTCATATCCGCCATTTGTATTAGGAATGTTTTCGACAAATTACGGCAAAATATTCTGAAACCTTTCGCCTGGCGTTGGCACACTTCCAGTATGTTCGCTTGATACTAAAATCTTATCTCACTATGTTTAACGACGATATTTTTTATATCTTATAGACCAAGTATTGTCAAAGTCGTACTTATGAACTGCTTCATATTTTGACTTAAAATTTGGAACATGTATAGTTAATCATGCAAACAGGTCTTCATCTAAAAAAATTGAGCTTGGCCTTTGTACAAGGTCATATCGTTCATATGTCTTTCCAAAAACTTAATTCTTGAATACTCATTTAGTCGTTACTTTCATATTACGACCACCTCATGATAACCTCCACTTATTTCCGGACATGTGTTCAATATTTCCGTTATATTTCAACTAATATCTTAATATGAAGATGTATAATTTTTGGTCCCAGCGATGGTCTAAATATCGAGGTCTTACTGTAAATCGTCAAAAGCAAAGGTCCTGAACGTCATTCTATGTATATTGACAATACTTCACAGTAATTTGATAGTTTTCATTTTATGATCCAAATTAGTCTGTCTCGATGTTCAAAGGATCATATAGAATCGTTAATTAGGTCTATGAAAGATATTTTGATACCTACAGAGACTAAGCTCAGGGAATTACTATTACTTACCTATGTTAATATTAAATCTAACTGACAACTTTATGAAGAATAAATTAATTCGAATAAAAATCTATAATTATATTTTCTTAATATGTGTTATAATAACTTTTTCACAACCAGAAAATACTTCAGTAGAAGACATGGCTAACTATCGTACTGTTATATTTTGTGATGATATTTAAACTAAACCTAATTTTTCCAAGCTTTTAAAGACATTTAACTGCTTGATATTTATGTTACACGTTTCTGAAAGTCTGTCTGGAGAAGCATGGCTGTTATACTGTACTCATTCATCTGCTATTTTTTTTTAAACTTTTGACTTTATTCCTTGGAAACATATGGACTGCTGTACATTAATAACAATCTGAATATTTTCAGCGTACATAATTGGAACAGGGTTATTGACGGATCAAATAAACGAGGACTTTGTAATCTTACAACCCAATATTGTGTACATAGAGATCAGTGTTGGGATGTTTTGTGTGGCTTTTACTTTGATGATTGCTTCGCCTGTGATTGGAATCATATCTGAATACCAGGATGGCAATCAAACAGTCCAACCACCGCGAATGTCCTTATGTATATCGGTATTGCTACTTTTAGTGAAGATGGAAACACAGAAAAAAGTGCTGGTCAATCAATATTTGCCATTATATAGATGGGTTATTGCGGGAACTTTTCATACGCTACTTCATACTATCATTTGCATTTTTTTATTAATGTATCACATTAATGCAAAACCAACGCATTTAATTTTTAGTGTTAAGACTTTAAGAATAGGCAATCAGCCATAGAAAACTAATATAAAAGTGAAATGATTTGCCTTTGGAAGATCTCATTCCAAATACATAGCCTCCCAGCACTGCTGCTGTGTAAGTATATTGTACTCTCAGGTCACTTTAAAACATCCTTTATTCACATTTAAACTCACTATAATAAAAGCCTCCACTGAATGCCATCGCGGACTCATGAAGTTCTTCACAATATTAATGTAATAACTCCCGCACTCGGTTTGATTCAATTATCTAAAGAGTGCAAACTTATTGACACCCCATATGTTTTTTTTTAATTTAAGGTCTCGTGGTTTCAAGGTAAATGTATGAGACAAAAGACAGATATATTTGCACTGGACTGGACAGCCAATCATAGCCGAAGATCGTTTCTAAATGACACGTTTGAGATCATATTTCAAAAGCAACGACATTACGTTCAAGTTTGCGACTGAAGAAAATGTTCTTAATACTGAGATAGCCCCATGATTAAGTTGAAATATAGGAAACATATAAATTACCGGTTCGAAAAAAGGTCTTTATAACGAGGTGGCCTTAATATTTAAGTCGTCTCTAAAGGGTTTTCTGAGCTTCCTTGATGCGCAAAAAATGTGTTTGATTACTCTTGATTATGAAATGATTACTCTTTGTGAAGCATTCTAATCTACATTGATAATGGGACCAATAATACATTTTTTTGTCTACAAACATATTTGTTCATGTTATTTGTTGTTATTATTGCCTGAATGAAGAACAAAGAGCCCCTCATGCTTGACATTGATATACAAACTCGCGCTAATAGTTTCTGAGTAATGTCGAATCCAATTTCTAAATACAATATTGTCACGTGATAACTTAATAATGGTAATTAGCAGTATGATTCAGTAACTTGAGCGTATATGAATACAACTGTGTATTTACCATTACTTTATTATTCTGAGTTACCCAGAAATTATCAGAAAGTTCCTGTCAATAAATGTCTCATTTACAATGTTCAATAACGATGGATCACGTTTCTTAATCATTTGATGTAGAAAACCAATTGTTAGTTTTATTCCGTATATCAATTGCCGGGCAGAAATAAAAACAAAAATTGTAAAAAATGATACAGAGATTACCTAATGCTGTAGAACTTATTCTACCTTTGCTGCAAGCTTTATGTTCCTGGGAAGAATTTTGTACCTCAAAATAGCACCCTTAATATATGTTTTATTTGAGTATCCGAACCGGAAGAACGGGACTATTTCTTGACATTTAACAGAAAGTTCAGGAGTTTTTCGAAGAACTTTTTTATAGAAGTTCTGTATATCTCTGTACAAAAGTAGATTTTCTTCAAATAAAAATGATTTTGTCTGTAGAATTGTTTGTCTGTAGATTATAGAAACTGTATGAATTTGTACATGTTTAATTTAGGGAAGTAATAAAAATGTTAGTACATGTAGCTCATTCTGTTTAAGTTCTGGTGTAATCGTCTCAGGAAAGCGAAAATGGGTCATTATTCATATTAGACATTTGGACATAGCATCCTACAGTTTAGACTCTGTTTAAGTTAACTTCGCCAAATAAAACAGCCGCGTAGTCATGTTTGACATTGTGTCAATACATCAGTATAAAAATGTGAAATTTAATCATTCGCGAATTTGGTATCCAATGCTATTTAATAATTAGGATGAATGTATCTTATAATCGATTTGTTTTCACAATAAATAATAAATATGACTCATTCACGTCAAATTCTAATCAAATATAGCATTTATTTTACAATCTTGTATCGTAAATACGGTACATAAACACGAAACCAATTAGCTTAATAAGTTTCCGTTGTTTTGAAATTGCTGGTAAATGTAATAGCTTCATCCACTTTTGTGGTAAATGTGTATGAATTGACATTTATCACTTGAAATATTCCAATTATGTTACAATTGTTTCTTGTCGATTTGCAGAATACCACAGTTTTACACAAGCACCCCGGCCTCCCTAGCCTCTTCAAATTCTCACATTCCGTACAAGCCGTTCACAATTCTCAATTACGAAGTTCCTTGATACTGATTAAATACAGCGTTTCCTGCACCATTTGTCTCATTTTTGAAATATTATTAAAACAAATATGAAGATACAAATTTACATTGTTCGATCGACGAATGATAATTTAATGTAACCTGACAGTCACTGACTTGGATATATCCAGACGCCCGTCTTTACATGTATCAGAGAAGTGTTCAGAAACCGGACAAAAGGTCAAGAGTTAACTCAATTCGACAACACTGTCATCTGTGTTATCTCTTATTATGGCAGAATATTTACTGGATATTTTGATTCTAATACTTCTACCGCACTCCCGGGACACAATCCAAATATTATCCTTATTAAGACTGTTGATTTATTCAAAATTTGTTTCATTGTCACAACTTCTGAATTCAATTTCGGTTCAAGATTACAGTGAACATAACAAAAACATATCCTGCTACTAAAAATTTGTGTTAAACATAATTAAAAACAAATCGCATGGTTTCAGGGCTGTTTGGTACATATACCAGTTTCATGTTACACTCAGTTGGTGTCCAACTATCTTTTGCTTGCAACGAGCGAATGAAATGCGTTCTTTTTATAGAATAGAAGTAAGGTCTTATTTTAGACTAGATGTGAACCCCGAATAAAAAAAAGTAGTTGGTGCTTGTTCCTGCAAACATATGGAAATGTATTGTTTCATTACAAATTGACGCTAATGAGTCTAGAATTGTTAGATCATGAGCCCACTTTAAAGATCGCTTAAACACTTTTTGCAGTGTGGGTTTAGATAATGTCCCATTTTCTTGTGTTTTAATGTCGTGTCTGTCATGTTACAATACCTTCTACTGTTCTTCATTTCATGTTGCCGAGATTTTTTGGTGAGGTTACGTTTTGCAACGGGTACTATTCCTCATGCAGTTCTTTCCACTTGCATTTAGAGCTATGTCGGTTCAATAAAAATCCAGATTGCAGAAATAAACAGACACTGCTGTATTTTAACATTAATGCTCAGATTGCCTGACATGAAGGTGGAGCCAGATGCAAACATCAAGTATGAGGCAAGAGAAGTTTATTTAGAGTAAAAGGCAAGACCCCATTTGATAACGTCACGCATGTACCCTCGAGGCACGACCGACTGAATGGACATTTAATTGATTTGAAGTATTTGTTTGCTTTAAAAGTGAAGCACGGTGCAGTTTGATTCGATCGGACTTTTCATCTTCCAAATCTGAGCCCTTGAAACGACTCAAAATTGTTGGTGTCATTAAATTAAAATCGATGAAATAAATCAAAATACTTTGTGACTATTACAGGATCAGAATTAGTCAACACGAATAGCTTAGCCTGACAAACACAATGTGCAATCTCAGCTTATAAACACATTCAAGAGAATACAAAACAGAAAAATAAAAATGTCGTGAAAAATTTACACCCCAAACAACGCTCATGGATTCGTAGGAAAGGTATGCAGCAGATCGCCGTTTGCATACATTTACTCTTTAAAACTCAATTTTAAGACCACTTTTGTGACGAAAAGCGGTCATACTATTGAGGTGTATTCTTTGTCAAGTTGAAATAAAGATGAAACACTTGAAACCAGTTTGTAAATATATGGTTGGTATAATTGTGTGCTCTAAGTATTGCAGCGCTTGCAAAACTAAGTTTTTTTTCTGTATCTCGAAGTATGGTGAACATGGTTTGCTGTAAAATCCAGAACCAGCAACAACATGTAGTCCAGACGCCTAAGATTATTGTCACAATTGATAAATGTATTGCAGCAAACATAAATATTTGCCTGAAGGGAGTTCAGATAAGATTTACGACACAACAAAAGGATTACGAGACAAATGACATATTTTTCTGAGACTGAATTTGCAGATCTAAATGAAAGGCAACTGTACATGCTTATGGTTGAATAGAGAAAACCATCATATATTATTAAAGTACTATTATTGTTTCCTTCTTCTAATAATCTCGTGTTTATGAATATGTAAGACATGATTGAAAATGCACGTTTGAACTTTCTATATGAAGACAATATCTTACAGTACAGAAATGACACCCTTGAAGCACTAACACAAAGCAGAAAAGTGAACTACCCATCTTAACCAATCCAGTGAAACCCTGTTTCTTCATTTGTACTTGTAAAAGTCGTTGGCATTATTCATGGCTGACCTGACATTTGTTGAGATCGAATCAAGTGCGGTTATAAACATTTAGAAAACACTTGGGATATTTTTTTTAACTCTGAGCAAGTCTTGTAATTTGTTGATAACTAACCGCAAATTATTCTGCAATATACATCGGTATATGCCAACAAGCGCAGTCAGAGATATGTCGTGTTATCATAAACAGAATTTTATTCGGAGGAGTGCTTGATTTGTATACAAAGTATTTCTACAGAAATTGCTTAGCAAACATATGGTATTGTCTGACTCAATTGAAAACAAATCAACACCGAGATATAACAGGTGCACTTGACATGGATTGTCAACAGAAATGGTCACCAGAGTATTGATTATTGTTGCGAAACTATTAATGTCTCCACTGGTTTCTAAACGCGAAGATACCGAGAATGACTTCAAAGTTAAATGTTAAATTAAAAGGGGACAGCTCGATTTTTACTGCTGCTATCTGTCTGATTAGATAATATTTCTAGACAAAAAACCGATGTCGCACAGCATACTCGCATGAGTTATTTGGTACTTAGCCATTATTCAGGGTATGCTTAGTGAAATATAGCTGTATTAAAAACGCATAGAAACAACTTAAAACGTTGGTCCTATAATAAAAGACAATTTCAATATTTAATAGTTTTCTTATAAATCTACATCTAATTGAAAAATATGAGAGAGTTTTCATCGTAAACCGTACAAGGAGGCATACTGAAAATGTTGTGAATCCACGGTTTACAACCAAAAAAAAAAACGTCTGTTAGGTTTAGCTTGGAAAATTGTTCAATGAATTGTAATTATGAATTGAAAAGTGGTATTCAGCGACAAAAAGGGAAAGCAACTAGTGTCATTTTTTGACTTACTAGCATGATATTACATTTCCTATCTATCTTATTTGATACATAATACTGACATGTTTTCGATTAATGTAGTTTTATCCTTAGATGACGAAAACCCATATGCCTACAAATATGAATGAAGCCTCTGAAGATTTCCAAATGATTCGTTTATCTCTATTTTAGTGTTGCAATTTCATCCTTTATTTAATTTTCAATTGATGTATTATGTAACTCGCTGTTAGAGAACGCTGGAAGCTGTGCTGATGCTTTTTTTCATTTAGACGCTGCTTTCGATTTATGTCTTTAAAGCGTCTGGGTAATCGAGATCGGTTGCTAGGAAACCTATTTTAGCTAAACGTGGTACAATAATCTGCGAAACTGAACTTTTTTCTAAATGGCGAAATATACTTTAACATTGTTTATCGAATAAGATGCGCACAGAAAAAACTTTCATTGTTTTAAATAAGCTTTACATTGAAACAATTTTCAAAACACAACAACAACATATTTAATTGAAAATTTACGCAAATTTATGTTGAAAGTTGTATTCTATAATTCTGAATTAACTAAAAACGTTGTATTATAAGTATTTAAAACATTCTTTAATCTTTCGGAGAACTTGATATGATAATTCTAATACGTCATCTTTCTGAACCTTTATCAGTGTTTAGCTCCATGCCAATATGTTAGGGATTAAGTTCGTCAGTTTGTGATGTCGCGTTTGTCTTGTTATATAAAAGTATGTGTTCTGTCTTTGTTCCCTTAGTGTATGAATCACGTTGTATTGCAACATAGACTTTATTACTACCAGTATGTTCTGTGATTCCGTATTTTAGTAGTGTTGAAACAGAGTACCCGTCTGATAATCCCAGTCAAATGATCACATGGCTGATGTTCTTTCTCCTGATAATTTGACTGAATATAATGTCATGCAGGTTGCAATCAAATGGCATTTGCTCACATCTCTGATTCACATGAAAACGTAGACAGGTATTTGTGAACTGAAGGAGAACATGTTGGAACTGATACGATACCAGTACTTATACTGGAACTGTACCAATTTTACGAGAATTGATCAACATAAAGTACTAAATCATTGTTAAGAAACCAATACAAAAACGTACAAACAAGCAAACATGCTATAGAAAACTGGATCATTGTTGATTGAGATTAACCAAGCTGTTCCTACTTTTTCAGATAGGCTTCCACTGGTTGTCACTCGCTCGTGCAGACTTTATATGATTGTCATTGAGTCGATTAAGATAGATGTTCCTTAATGACAAAATTGCTTTTTCTATTTATGAAGCAGGTCTAGTATCTGCACAGCGTTCGAACAGTTGAGATATTATTTTTTTCGGCGCATTTGTATCCTACTCGATAAGTGACATTCACAAGCATTAGAACCTGTCTAATATGAAGACCTCTCTTATTCGAAAACCTCTCCAATCCGACAGCCTGTCTAATCCAAAAACCTCTCTGACCCAAAAACCTCTCTGATCCGAAAACCTCTAATCCAAAACCTCTAATCCGAAAACCTCTTATCCGAAAACCTCTAATCCAAAACCTCTAATCCGAAAACCTCTAATCCGAAAACCTCTAATCCAAAAACCTCTAATCCGAAACCTCTATTCCAAAAACCTCTAATCCGAAACCTCTAATCCGAAAACCTCTATTCCAAAAACCTCTAATCCGAAACCTCTAATCCGAAAACCTCTAATCCAGAACCTTTAATCCAAAACTTCTAATCAGAAAACCTGTAATCCAAAACCTGTAATCCGAAAACCTCTAATCCAAAACCTCTCTGACTTGAAACCTAATAGTTTTTGTAGTTTGGAAAGCTGTCTTTTCCAAAAAACGGCAGTTGGTTCTGAATATTTTGTTTTATTATGTCATTTGAGTTCATTACCAGTAATACACTAGAAAACTAAGTTGTTTAAGTTTATGTGAGATTGTAAACTATAATTCAGAAAACCTGTTCATCCGAAACCTCACCAATTCTAACATGTTCGGACTTGTGAGGTTTCACTGTGTAAGCATAACTGAATTATTCATTAATTCTTAGTGAACATGATTATGTTAGGGTTATGTGCTGCAGAATTCATAAACTTACAATTCTATAACAACTGAAGTGTAAATTCAATTAACTTATCGTCTGTCGTTATCATCCATTCTGATGATAAAAGTTATGGTGTTGATACATTCTTTCAAAATTAAAAATTCGTTCCTAGGAATATACAATTATAGAAAATTTATTGGTTCTGTCTGTAAATAATTTAATTTTTATTAGAGCTAATTACAGAAATCCAACTCTTCGATCCTGAGCGAATAAGCTTTAACCATTGCGATGCTGTGTTTTTTTTCGTTCATCCGTCCACCCGTCTGTCCGCGCTGCTAATTAAACTAATGGGAAATAAGTAGATATACACATCCACGAACTCGTAATTGCACAATCGGCAGACCTTTTTGACATATCATAAGTCTAAACGCCTTACTGCAAGTTTGACAGACAAACACCTATCAATAATGATTATTTCAAATTTTCTTGCTAAACCTAGATACACATTGTCAAATTTTGACAAATCACGCGACAAGAAATGTCAATATTTACTCACGTGATAAGATATATCAACCGAATATTTATAGCTATTTGTCACCGCTGTCCGTTGGATCTACAGACATCGTATTTGAGTGATTATTGTAAAGAAATCTGCGAATTTTACCGATCCTGTGATGACAAAAACAATTTGAAATATGCGCCCGTCAATGTTATGTCTACTTTGATCGAATGGCAGTCCATTGGGGACAATTGTAAACTGTGGCGGGTTCCCAACAGCCTGACGCTGTTTGTCAAAAGTCTTCATCGCGCATGTATATCAATTTTTGACATCGGATTCAGCAATCGAAGGGAGCGTTATAATTCAGCTCTAGTCTGAAATTTTTACAATGGAGCCAAACAAACATAACCTAATTACGCCAAATAGCAACTAAATTCGATTATGCATCTTTTCAGCATTTAAAAAAGTCAAGGCCAAATTAAGAATCATAATAGCTGATTTATGCGTTCTATAATTAACATTATCATTGCAAAGCAACTTAATTGATTTGTTATCCAATCGGCTGTATAATCTGAGACAACCAAAGCTTGATTTTTCTCTGTGATCATTGTCATCAAAAGATTGATTCTATCAATAAATCATGAAAAATCGCTCGAAATTTTGGAAGACAATCAGATAAAATGAAGTACACGAGAAATCCATATACAATGGCATCTTCTGGATACATAATTACTCTTTTTATAAAAGAAATATTTTGTATGCTCCACATCTCACGCGCGTGAAATAAGTATGTTCCAATGATATCACCGCAATAATTAGCCATCATACGAGGGATGTTCTTAGATTCTTCACCCACTCTGATGTTCAAAAGTTTTCAGTTTTACCTTGGTTTGTTCGCACAACAGGTGCCACGTCATTAAGTTCTTTATTCAGTTCATTTTGAGCATTTGTGCCGTAAAGATGTTCTAGTCTTGTTACAGGAACGCACACTGTAGCAAATAAGCTGTAATTGATTTAATGTATTCGATCGAATATTCGGAGAATAAAAAGCCTCGTATCAATCTTCATCTACATAACGATTGTCAGTTCAGTGAACTTATATTCACGCCATTGTAGTTAGTATTCAAATGCAATTTGTTAATTGCGAATCAAAGTCGACTTTTAATTGCAAACTCAAAGTCAGAATTGGATTGATGTCAGTTCAGCCCTAGTGATCCACCTATTATTAGATGTGATGTTCGGAAAATATTAATTAATTATGTATTTATGCAGCTGATAAAACCGTAGAACTGTTGAATTCACAAAATTATGTGTAGCATAAATTCTTGATCTATTAAATTAGACTGAGTTAAATTACTGACTTTGAGGGGATGAATGAATCTACGATAAATTAATAGAACTGACCATAAAAATCGGCTAGTTAGCATTAAACAGTGAAATTGTCCGAAGAAATTCGATATATTTGGGAATTTATTTTTCTGGAATAACATTTGTAATGTTACCGAATAACCATCTTGTTGAAAGGAAATGGTTATTAGAGACAAATGATTTTACTTCCGTCTGACCGTCCGTCCGTGCGTCTGATTATTATGTTAAGTAATATTTAATTATTTTTGTTTGGTTTTCGATACAGAGTTTGTTGATATAGAGTAAAACTTCACTTACTGACCACTCTAATAATAGTACCGCCTCTTTACAGCGGCAATTTATTTTTCTACAATTTCAACATTTTCTCTGTATTAAGACTTGACCACCTCGCTGTTAACTCAGTTTTCTCGTCCACAAGGTGGTCTTAATACCGATAGTCTACTTCATTAATGAATATACATCTCTAACATATTACAGAACTGATTCTAAAACTTACCATGGCTGTTCTTGACGTTCGTGGATGTTCCAGTATAAGCCAAACCTTAGTTTGAAACTTTTTCCAGCCTTGTAGGTGGTCCAAGTCGACTGTTATATGTTCCCGAAGTATGCTCCGATTAAATGAGTCCAGAATTCGTTTATTTTCTATGTATGATCTATATGTCCTCCAACAACATGATTTTATGTGGTTTTCGTTTATTTGCCAGTAGTCCAGCTCCCTCTTCACCACCGCCCCGCATACCTCTAATGGAACATGTAACTCCCCTGCAACAGTCAAACACTGTGTATCAACAGAAATGACAAAAAATATTTTTAGAATATAATAAAAACATTTTCGCCCATGCTGTTGTTCGGATCATACATTATAATGAATATGTCCTTATTTCTATAATACTGTTATTAAGCTTAGGTTTGGTCCAAAATGGGGACTGTTCATCGAGAGGTCGCGTGTTCGAGATCCGTGTTAGGAACTCATTTCCCTACTCTGTAATATAAGGGACGAAATTACATGTCATATTGTTTTACTCATTTCTGATTCACTCATGAATAGAAGACATTATTCGGAGGTAATTTACATGTAGTTTAACCCAGGAATATTGACTAAGTGAACTAACAGTTGTAAACGTACTGATATACTGATATTAAACAGCGTCAATATTTATTCAAACCAGAATTATGGTCCCTTTTGCATGTTTGAACCTTTGAATAATCAGTAGTTTGGTAGGGAAACCAATAGGCGTTACAAAAGTTGTTCTACTTGCTGACGATTGGACTTGTATGTACGTGTATCAATATTGTATCATTTACACAAATGCTCTAGGTGTTGTTGCTGTGGTGATGTGGGTTCGATCTATGGTAAAGTAAGAATTAAGACGTGTACGATATATGTAGGAAGAGAGTGATACGGACACATTCAAATAAATGAACACCCGTAAATGAAACTCACTATGTGTACAAATGTTACTTCATCACATACATTTTATATTACAGACACACCACTGAATACCTGTCAACTGAGCACAAAGGTCATTGCTTTCTCCACCTAGTCTAGTCTTTGTTCATAAGCTTAACCTATTTTTAAGTACAGTTTTGACAGTATTTTACAATACAAACAATCAATTTTGAAAACAAAACTATCACTTATCTATCCTATGGTACATACATGTTTCTAATAAACCCATTGTTTTCATAAAGAAACAGTTGATTGAAGCCTACTCGACGGAAGGAACTAAACAAACATGTTTTAAAAGAATCACATTACGTAAATTGTTCATTTCAGTCAACACGAAAGCAAACAAAACATCAGGTTTCTGAAATATTGATTGAAAATGTTTGACTTTAACGAGCTCAATTAACAACTCTGTTTGAAAAGATAAGCTTGGAACGGAAAATGAAAAATCTTTCCGTGTCTACAAGGATACCGGACGGTGTAGATTTTAGATGAAATTAACATGATTTTAGAATTGCTTTTATTTCAACCAAACACAGATAATTCTGGGAAACGGAAATGTATTTGTGTTTACATCTCGAGTATCTGACTTGAAATAGCTTTATTTTGTAAATGTGGCCATTGGTTTTACTCCGATAATTCAATATGTACTCTTTAAATATAAGTTGGTTTAATACTGGGGTCGTATTTATAATATTGTCGTTATTTTTAGGTCGTATATTTCTGAGGTCATATTTTAACGAATGCGTATTTTACTGAAGTCATATTTTGACCGATGACGTATTTTACCGAAGACGTATTTTTACTGATGCCGTACGAGGTGTTCAATTTATTATGAAACACTATCAAAACAAGCCTATAATATCTTTCAGCTTAACCTCATGTTATGCGATAAATACATGTAAAGTAGTGTATCGTGTACACACTCGACACATTTGTATTCAAAATTCAATATGGTTAAACCAAAAATGAATAATTTAGTTAAGGACATTATTTTATTTTTAGGGCTTATATATTATGCCGTATTTTTACTGAAGCCATATTTTTACTGATGTCGTATTTTTACCGAAGCCGTATTTTTCTGAAGCTTCATTACACTAAATTCGAAGCTTCACGGAAATCGTATTTATTTGAGATCACCCTCTTTTTGGGGCAACCCTTATACTGAGACCTTTATTATACCGTTAATGCCTCAAAGTTCTTCTGCTGTTGTGAAAATTGATGACAATGTATCTCTATTGGCTGCTCAAATATCATGACCTAAGATCAAGGAAACGGAAACTAAATACTTTTTCAATATCTGCCGAAATGTCCGCTGACACAAAAAGCTTATCGGTCGTACTTTAGCTCTAGCTAATTAAATCCATACAAAACAAAGAGATGTTTAAATAAAGAATTGATTGTTAGTATTATATTACCAGGAAATTAGTTCAAGGACTTTTACAAAAGAGTTGTATTAAGTTGGAACGCAGTTCACTGTTCGCGATTCGAATCGCGAACTGCGAACTGCGTTCCAACTTTACGCAATCTTACAAAAGTACCATCACTCAGATCAATACTATTGTACCCATCTATAGTCAATAACTCCTCTTTCTAACCTATATACATCATGACAGAACTTCAGATTTATGTCACAGAGCCCCCTTTTAAAGGAACAGTTGTTATTTCAGCACAAAGATGTCGCTTCAATATCACCACCTATTCGATATTCGCGTCATGTTAAACATAACTTTTATAACGGCTGAACGCACATGTGATTGTACGATTTTCACAGAAACGAATTTTTGTATCAAACTCATTCCATATGTTGCCCCTCATTCATAAAATTTTACTCGTTGTGTTTCTGTTATTTCCAGCTTACACAAACAGGAATTCCCATGTAGAGTACAGACGTGTAACCTCTTCATTTGGATGAAGTGATTTACAGACTTTGGTCCCAAAATCACCTTTATTTACCTTACTGCTATATGATAGTTTCGTTAACGGTAATTAGATTTTAAGATAAGAAATATAATCATTACATTTGTGTTTTAATCAATGAACTATTTATACTTAATTACAAACTTACATTATATTACATTATATTTATATAATTTGTACATATAAGGATTTTTGAACTGTAAACAAGCTATTGCTTGTCTCAAAGTTGACTCCTTATTCAAACAAAATAAAACAGAGGACCATATTCACCAGAGTTTTTCTATAACTTACGTGAGGCTTATATTTTACGACATTCGTGAGTGGGTTAATTAGTTCCCATTTTTTAAAGTAACATTGAGAACCAGAAATACTCTGCTGCCGGTTGATATCATTAACTACCAAAGAATACTTTAGTATCTGAAAGCCCTCCTAATTAGTTTCTTTATGAAAGTAACAAAAAAAATCAAATACTAAGTTCTTATCGATGTTTCTGTCGGTTTGCCGCTCTAGTACACAAAGGTCAGAACTTATAATTAATACAGAACAACTTTAACTTGTAACACTGTTCAATTAACGGACGTCATTAAAAGAAATATAATATGGAAACTAATTCCACCTGGAGTTAGTTTTAAGTTAATATTTCATTCTACTTTCAAAGAGGTCTGTATACGATCGACTTCAAAGTTGTAGACCAAGTTTAAAGCTTGGAACGACTGAAATATTTATATCGAAATCACATGAGAGACAAATCAGCGCCTTGTTTTGTCGGATATAGCCACACCCAGCAACAATGGCTATAAAATGGATAAAAATGGCTTTTATACGCGGTTCATTGTTCTTGATTTGATTTGGTCTGTAATATCTATAATGTTTTAAGAGTGGCCGTTGTTAACAGGGTGGTCGTTAATGCAAGTTTTTGCAGTAAATATCGCAATTATGATCAACTAAATTTGTGTTTTAGTGGTGTTAGACCTATTTTTATTTGCAAAATAGTTCCGTATCAATGATGTTTCTACGAAGTAAGCTGAACAATGGTTGCAGCGTAGATCAATAAAGTTGTTTCAAATTTCATGAAGAAGTAATTAGAAATGACCTGAAATCATGTATATTTTTGAATTACAATGAACTCAGCTGTTTTATTAATGCCTGTGATATGTACACTTGGGTTTATTTTATGCAGTCATGTAAAAACGCATTTATTAACTTGCTCTCGTGAATAATTTATGTTTTAGGAGAAAATACTGTATTAGCAGTGGTTGCGCTTCCATTACACCGTCAGAGAATTACGTTATAAATTGATTTTATTGAGAAATCATGAAGGCGAAACGATTATCCACGATACGAGCAGTTAACTATCGTCTAAACGTGCTGATAAAAATGTGAAATATTTACCTTTTTCGATTAATTAGGTTGAATCAATCTAGAACTATTTAACAGCTGCATGTGTTTTTTCCTGTAACATTGATTGCATTCTGGGTAACTACAGTCCAAACTGTCCCCAGCACCCCCTGAATGAAATGACTCTCTGTGGCCGTTTTTTCCGTCTGACATTTTTAAAATTGACTTTCATAAGGCAAAAAATAATCGTGTTTACCGTTACCCAACCGACCCTTTTTTAGCGCTGATCCAAAAGTTTCTAACAGGAAACTCCGAAGTACAAAATCATAACTTGGGAACGAATCTCCAAAGTATGAAAACTACTGGTAGAAAATACAGAAAGGATTTTTTGTGCGACCTACCAAGCCTGATTGTTTGGTCAAAGCCTAATAAAGATGAAGAGATGGCCATTCGTATAAGTCACATACATATTTATATTCCTGTAAACAAACTATCGGTTCCTTAAGTATTTTTCTGTCTTGTTACGCTGCGGAACTTTAGTTACCTTCTTGACTGTCTTCGGATCAAGGTTAATGCTGCATAGAAATCATGTCTTCATATTTTGCTACAAAACAAAAAACCGACATCACTTTGTCGTAAAACAGCTCCCGTTCTTGACAATAAATTCAAAGATCATTTTGGCACGACCAAATTACGACCGGGGACTTATTTTTTCAGAAGATGATAAGAAATATTTGTGTTCCTTAATACAATTAATTGTTGATTTTTTTTCTTTCTACTACATGGTAGATGAAATCTCTGTTCTTGTCAAAAGTACATTTCATTGGACGAATTTTAAGTTTGTCAGTGCTTATGTCATTAAAGTATCTATATCAAGGTTTGCCTCTCATTTCCACGTAACTGACTGGTTCAATTTTTATGATTTTAACGAATAAACTGCGAATGCATATACAATTTATCTTTCCCCACTCATAATCTGTTAACAAGTGACAACAAGTCCCTCAATACTTTGATACATTTCGAGCAAATGAATATTTTTATATCATCGCCAATACGCTCCAACTATTCGAGACCAGTGAAAATGTCAGTTAAATGAAATATTAATACAATAATACATTTTGCTATTTACTCGAACGTATTGATTTATTACGACAAAATATCACTCGTTAGATGAAACAAGTAAAACATGTGTGGGCTTCAGGGACTATTTTCTCAGCGAATTCACAACCGACAAATAAATCACAATAATATCCGACTCACTCCAAACCTTGTCAGTTTCTGTTATTAAACGATGATTTATCACATATCATAAACATGCAGTAATACTGATTGCCTGATTGTTGTTGACAGTGAGTAGCAAATAGCCATTGAAAGAAAAACATAAAGAAAATGGGGGATGTAATGTAAGCGGTATTATTGTCGCTAATTGCTGTCCTTTTGTGTAAACACTCTTGTTTTGGCCCATTAATGTGTTCTTTTTTATGCCATACTTGTGGAAACGAGCCAATTTGTGGTATTTCTCTGATATACTTCAACGATAAAATCAGAATGTTTTATACATTATCAAATAAATTTAGCATAATGACCCCTTTACAAACATTTTTGATGAAACTGCGTTGAATGTATGACAATGATGCATATTTAAAGATATTTCATTCAAAATTACACACAGTCTGTTTTGACTAGTGTTACATTACTGAAAAGCAACTTCGGTTTTTATCTTTTTTTATATTAAAAATGCAGTTTTTATCATTTATTTAACCCCAGCGGGAATATCTGTCAAAAATCTACTGTTAATCACGGTATCCCGATTGCTATCATACACGTTTTATTGGTATTTGATTGCAAGCGCCTACAACCAAACATTTCATTTGAAACGAATCGGAGTAAATCAATAGCTGAGATTCTGGTACGTTTAGAGCTCTGATGATGGGAGTTGATTTGAACGAAAACAACTGCCCATCATTACGCGTATTATGTCGTAAAAGAACTCTCTCCTATGTCGTGAACAATGAATTTCAGATTCAAATTGACTCGACCTAATTATAGCTGGTGACTAATCCTCTGAGAAAATGTTTACCAGTCTATAATTACTTTTCCTTAATTTAATTGTTCGATTTGTTTTCTTTGTACGAAGTTGGAGCTCCATATGTTTTCAAAAATAAGTTTTGTGTTTATTACCTTGACTAAACGCTTCCAAGAATTTGTTAATAAGTGAAAGTTATATCTAGAGCTTCAAGCGTGTCATGTAAACTAACACCATTGACCAGTTCTAGATTGGTGATGTTTTGAATAACGTACATCTGGATAGCAATCGAGGTCAAATTATCAATAAACTACCCCCTTAGCCGTATCTGACAAAAACCGAGTCAGTTTCTTGCGGCTTAAGGAAACATGAACGCTGGTTAAGTCACCTAATGAACGTTCCTTACTTAAGCACTAATGAAAGCAACTTAAGTACATAGAATTTGACTTAGACGTGTGCCCTAAGTATGAAGTACATGCTGCATTGAATATTCGTGTATTAAAGTTTGTTATTTTTTAATCGTTTAATCAAAGAAATTGCATGTATATATTTTTTTATATAAAACTGAACTAACGAGTTTGAAAACCAAATCCATGCGATATGTTTTTGCAGACTCGATTGTGTAAAGTATGAAGGGCTTTGTTTGAATTATATATGAATTTTTCCTGAACTGGGTTTGTAGGCCAGGTTTAATTACATTAACATTCTTTGCCACATTAAGCTAGTTCTGGAGACACCTAACATATTGGATTTGAAGTGTTTGCACGGACCACACTCCCTCTCAAGTACGTGTTTACAGACATCTTTTTGAAGAACAATATCGAATAATGTTCTTATTCTCTTTGAGCAGAATATGAAGGCTTTGTTGATAGCGTGTATATTAATGAATTACATTCATGATGTGAGGGCCTGTCAGACCAGAGATAAATCATTTAGTCTCGAAATCTAAGTCATTTCATAATCTAAAATGCATCATCTCGATCGCCGTTATTGTGGTTTATGTGTTCATTTTATCACGTGATTTAGACACATCCACACATTGTTAGGTCTAGACACAATCTAAGCATATAATTGCGCATTTTCAGCCGGACAAAAAACGATAACCGCTAAATTGCATAAGCGAAAAGCCTATTTAGAAAATTGGCAATGAGAAGAGGAATTGTCTATTTAGTAAAATAGCAAAAGTGGTGGAATACGCATAACGCATTTTTTTCAATAGCATAGAAAATCAATAATGTTAATACCACTTTAGTTTAAAACACTGTTTGGCTCATATTTTCACGCTGCCCATGTATTATAAACGGATAGTACATGTATTAGTAAATAGCAACCATTTATCATTTAGGGGGATAAAGTAGCGAGTGGTATTTTTGGCCGTCGCTTGAAAAGTTCAATGATAATATTATCAGACACTAACTCGCTCTTTATTTCCAAACATTGTAAGCCATAAACACTCTCATTTTCACTTAATTGTTCCATTTATCTGAATCAACGAACAACATTCAATTTCGCTGCAGTAAGTTTGTGAAGTGAAGAGAAATAGTTCCTAAGCAGACGAATCATTGTGTGTGAACTTTGTCTAGCCAATGTAATATTATTAGAACTTTCTATTTGTTATTACCCTTGAACTGATGTCATTGTTGTCGTCAAATGATTTGACCGATGCTGTTGTTGCTAATCTTGTTGTCTGCTGGTATCAGTCAGGATTTTATTTACTGTCTACTGTTGTCAAATTTCTTCCCATGTCTTTTCCAGAATGCCTCTAAATAATTAATATCGATTTTGTATCCCTCAACAACAGTTTAAAGCCTCGTTTGATTTCTACTTCCTCTAGTTTAAACTTCTTAAGCTCTTATTTCAGTACGATTCTGATCTAAACTTCTATCAGATTATATTTGATTACAATTCTAGTTAGAACAGTTATAGAAAATAGTTTCATACCACACAGACCATTGACCAGACCGTGCACACTTATGAGAAACACATGAGAACAGTTTTATGCTATTGGAAATAGCACGAGCCACATCAGCAACAAAAAGTGTCTCAATTGAAAACTACTAAGAAATGGAATATTGTTCTATGAATATTAACATAAAAACAAGTTATAAATGTCTCAAAACTAGAAATATCAATGACTTACAAAAAATAACCTTAACTGTTAGGTCCGCTTCTTCGTTATAAAATTATGTTTGTGCCCCAAAAATAGGTGATCCGAAAGTCGTCAATTCTCGCGAGATGATTTGAGTTTCGTAATTTAAGGCGTAGAACCAAGAACGCCCATGCAGAATGCTATAAAATTCGATTTTCGTGAATAACGAACGTCTCAAGGCAGAACAAACACTAAACGTGAGATTTCGTCTACGCGGGTGATAACGGCGTAATTTCTATTTTCTCGCCTCCGTCGATGAGAGCTTGTCGGGGTAGCCATTTGTTCAACTGATTTTTATACTTCTTCGCGGGTTTATTTAAAATATAAAGTATGACTTTCCACTTTTTGATGTTTGTGTTATTTTTTTTAAACATATTGAAAATCCCAGCTTGTACAATAGAACCCTTGAAAAGATTTTACTTTACCATACTGAACGTTATAGTGTTTCTGATAGGTAATTTGTCACGAATATTGTTGTTGCGTGTTGGAGTGGGTGTAGCCATGAACGAATTTTGAACATGAACTTTATATCGCGAAATAGTTCAGTCATGTTCTGTTCAGTTATGAAATCATACTCAAACTATAGCAGCCAATGTTGTTTAACAATTAACGAATTCCACAACTGTTACGAGTATTAATCATTAATGTACCAGACAGAAAATTACTAGTGTCAGATATGTTTAGTTTATTTCAGGCTCTACAGGTTAATACACGTTGATTGTGTATTTCAGGTCGCCAAACACGATTAGTGAACCATATAATTGGAGACATAACAGAAGAATGTCTATAAAGATTTTTAGGTACTGACCTGTTCGATAGAAGTCAATAATTGCATTAAACACTGCAGGGTGTCGATCAAAGAAATACACATCTTTTGGGTTCTCGGAGTATACATGGCGTTCGGCTAAGTTCGACAACCTTGTATCCGGTATGTTGCTTAGTGTACTGACATGGGTCTCATGTCGTACCCCACCCACATTTAGCACTATCCTTTCCTCTTCTTCAGAGAGCTGAGTCTCAAAGATTTTTTGATTGACCTCCTCTAAAGTTATTAATTCCGGTTGGCTTTTGTCATTATCCAGTTGTATTTTTTCACTTTCGATTGAAATTTCTGGTCTCAATCTTCCATTCTGCATTTTTGAATTTATTTCATTAACGCTCTCGATATGAACAATTTAAGTGCCGCGTTCGTCTGATAGCTAAACCATATCCAGACTTTAGATACTTCTGTATCGATGATTTCATCTAATTAAGGAACGGAATCAACTACACACACGTTCTAACGCTGCAAACGAAATTTGCGTATTTTATTTGTCGTCAACTGGGAAATTTTATTCCAAGAACACGAGACTACCATCCTTAGTACAAAAATAAATTCCCTCGGATTCCGAATAACGCAGACGACAACGACATCGAACCGTAATAATTCGTTTATTATTTAGTGTCGAGTAGATCGTTTATGAGGCACAACGGCAGTTGATTAGTACGTGACGAACGATCAGGTTGATAGTTTATGAATAAATAATCCGGAAGTCTCGACAAAATCTATATTAGTAATGTTTGTTTATGTCCTTTGTGCCGCTTTATAGACACTAAAATTATCTGTGTTTCACAAGTCATGATTTTTTTAAAATTCAGATAGCGTCATTCTACCATACAGCGAGTGTTACATCCAATAAATGGCAACGACGCATACAGCCCACTTATCGATTCTTTGTGTCATTCGTATAAGACTGTTCGTTTCCAATATTTGTTTGTTTCTTGTTTCTTGAAACAAATACAGTTGCCAATAATCAGTCTCAAACAATTTTAGTCCAATTAAACGCTCCTGCATATCCTGTGACAGTGAGGATTCCCCTAAGACGTCTGGCGCTTAGGATGTCACGAATCTTGTTGTGGCATAAAACCTTTTCGTTTACTGCTGAAAGTTGATCGGCTTTATTCATATATAGCAAGAGAGCAGTCTAGGATTAACAATACGGTATCTAACAGAATAGGTAAACTTATCAGAGAAAAGAATTTTGGACAATTGTTGTGTTTTCGTGAAATTTGTATTGGGACAATGTTATGATGTCTGTAGATAACGATATAATTATCTTTAATTATCCCTCAGGAATGTTTGTGTGAATGAGCGCAATTGAGCTGTCTAAATGCATAAAAATGTGCTGTAATTCCATTATAAGAGCGTAGTCTTCGTACAAGGCACCCTAATTTCTCTATCATATTTCGCTACGTTCGGATCACATCCGTTCACATGGTATTGTCCAAATGTTGTACTTAATTGTCAGTTTAGCGTATTTCAACGTAACTTACATCAGTTAACCATCGTTTATTCTTGGGTTTTTGACAATGCAATTATATGGCTACAACTAGATAATGCTGCGATTTGCTGTAGTTACAAATCTGATTGTCACATTGTCAAAAACCGTATACAACAAAGCTACTGGTGCCAATTTATTTATATGTTGATATCAATCAAACCGGTTAAAACTCAAACTGTTTGATGTAACATTATAAATTATTTGACTGATGTTCAACATTACTTGTTTCTTTATAAAAAGAAGGCAGCTACATTCGCATAAAAAAGACTCTTCATAATGATTTTGTTATATGATAGTCCATTGGCGATCATGGCGCTTGTACTATAAGTAAATAATACGAGAAAGGATCAATCACAGCGATCGTACGTTATTTAATTAATTAAATTTGTCGATCAAATTGATTACATTCATTGACCGAGTATCGTCAGTATTAATTGAGTGGATGAGAGATGACACTTTTATTTTCCGGTATAGATAATTCTTGTCATTCGTCGCAATCACAATATGAAATATTAATATATTTATCAAGTGTTCGTCATTGGCAACATTTTGAACAATAAACATATCAATTTTGATTTGCAGTCTTGTCCGAGGGATATCGAGTGATTTTCCTCGGTAATAAGTGATATTGAGAAACTCGAAACGTCTCTTAATAGTTTCTAGCAAACAAAATTACTTTATAGGAATTCGTGTGGTAAAATGGTACACAATCATTCTGTATCCGTAGCAGGTATCTCCAGGAAACCAGGATGTTTGTTAATCAAATTGGAATGAATGACAGATCGGGTGCATTATTCACAGAATCTGACGACATTGCCCTCTAGCGGTGGACATTGATACCAAATTTATGTATATGTAAATGCTTGCGACAAACTATTTTATTTAGATACCTATATGCATCTAAAGTTTTCCTTATAAAAACACATGCAGTATTATTTAATGCGTAGTGACTAGCTAAATGGTAGCCTGAAAGTCCAAATGAAGAAATTATAACTTATAATTATCAGGATATATAGATTAAGACTCTGTGAGCTGTTTATTATGTGGGTTAGCTGTTTATCATAGAAGTGCATTGTTTCAGTAATAAAGCATTGATTGCAGGTCCGGATTACTGGACATTTAGCATTTTACTTGTCTGTTTCATAACACAGTCAATAATATCACATCTCATTTTCTGACGTTATCTCAGACCGTCGTTAACCAACTGACATCTATCATCAATAAAATCTCATTATCCAGAACGACATTTGAATCAAAGGACGTCGTTTCCTGGCTTCTTGTTAGTCTGTTTGAAATCGAATGGACATTTAGTGATTGGCACGTCATAGCTCGTATGCATTTTGATTAGGTGTTAGAGTGTAATTTGAGTATACATCATATTGGACTAGGAAAATGGAATTATGGTCAGATATAATAAATATTATATTCTCAATACTTGTATGTCGATATTAGGGGTCATAATATTATCACTTCACTTTTATTGATATACTTATCTGAAACTTATTCAGTCTTGTGTATATATATACATACATTTCATCTGATGACCAAATACTCCCGCATATAAGATATAAATGGAATTACGAAACGAGAAAGCTGACATTCTATAAGTTTCCTATTTTCCTCGATGACTTTCTCCTTAAAATACCAAAATACATAATTAAGTCATCGGGAATACGGACGTTCTACTAACTTTGAGCAAGAACCTCGATAGACTAATTTACGCATTTATCGAGGAAATGTATACTTTCCTTATGAACTACATGAATGCACATAAAAATGGTGTCATCTGATTTGATAATTAATTAAAATTAATCGGTATCATTCATTTTATCACGGAAACGGATTTGAAGTAAAGTTTTCAGAAATGCAAGCAGTATCAATTTCCATCAATATGTGTTGTTTCTCTAGAGTGATGAATTATATTGTGCTTGAATTGTAAATGTAGTCTTTTAGCTTTTAGATTCTACGCCGATAATCAAAAATGCATTTTGATAATATACAGGAAATGGTTGACTAAACTAACGGCATTTGGCTAACTAACACTACCAACTTGTTCTCATGTCATAAAGTAGTATTAATATTTTCATTAAATCACGTGTATGCGTTTAAGAAGAATCTCGTTATTTAAGCTTCCGGTCGTTCACTGAGGTACACGCATGTGTAAGCGCGAGAGGAACGATAATTCTTGATAGATTGCGAGAGTACGTCAAAAATGATGACGTCACAAAAAGTTTTGGACGTGCGACGTCATTGCCTTAACAACGGCATTCCAGTCGCGGCGCTAGTCCAAACAGCAACATGGCGAGACAGAAATCCCAGATAATTCAAGTTCATGCGACAACGGAGACAAAGATTAATACAGTAAACTGTGTGACAGTCACCACAACACGTGGTGAACGCAAGGGTACAATAAATTCTGACGGATCTGAGAATATAACTGACGGTGATGATGAATCTGAAGACAAACAAGATGCTGGCGTTGAGGAAAACAAGAAAAACAAGAAAGACAAGAAGAAACTGAAGAAAAATAAGAAGAATGTAAAAAATATACCTCGTGCTTATTAAAAATGTTATAAATATATCTAAGCGTTCTGGCGTAGAATAGGATATAATGATATTATATATGTCAAAATGTTCATGAATTAGTTGACATTTGTGAAAAGGATTGTTCGAGTCCAATTCGTTTGATGATAAAATGTTTATAATTTTAATTACAGTTTCATTAAGTAAAATGTGTGCATCACGTGTAAATCACTATGCTGTATTCACAAACCTCTTGACCGAGCGATGCCAGTCTAGATTAAAAATATAATTTCTTGCTTTTTTAATTCGTAAACATTTCATATTTATATCACTAATAACATGTATGTATGCGTATTTTATCAGTTGATAAAGCTTAGTCTGGAATTCAGGTGCTTAAGAATTGAATTGCTGGCGTATTATATACTGGATTCCTAGTTTCACATATAACAGTGTATAATTTAAGGAAAAGACAAACGAGATTTCTAACGAGACAGACAAAATGATGAAACGAAAACATGTCAAACAAGCTCCATTAACCAAGCCAGCCCCAAAACCAGAGTCTAGTCCCGAGACCCCTAAAAGAAACACTGGAGGATGTTTTGGATTTATTTCAACATGGATTGCTAAGAAATTAGAGAGAAGGCGTGTAAAGAAAAGAAAGGCGATAAGAGAAAGGTTCTTAACGTCTGTGAAAACAAAACTGAGTATGCTATATAATTATGATTATTGATATGTCTGATATAATTGTAAATAATATATAGTTTAATTCTGACATAGGCTTAATGAATGAAGTACTTTTTTCAAATACATAATGATATTTTTTTCTTAATGAATAAAATCATTACAATTTTTTAATTACATAAAATAAAACTGTTACATGCACATAAATTTATAAGTGCATTGATTTAATTCATGTTTTAAATATATAACGTATGGTAAGATACCTTATTTAAAATATCTGAAGCTAATGTTCAAGATTAATTACTATAATGAACACAAAATAAAGATTCATTTTCAATTGTTTACAGAAGAGTATGATTATAAGAAGTCGCGTGGGGGCGTGGCCTTCACTTTAGAACTTTACAACCGTCCCATCAGAAAAACAGGTCTCCCAGCAATTAGACAGAAACCTGGACAAGTAAGTCATTTGTTAGTAAAATGAAGTGAAATCATAGCTAATTATTTGATATTATGTGTGCTCAATAATTCACCACGCGAATTCAGTTTTCCGTTGCTATTTATTACATTTATTTAAATTAAACAATCCATTATTACATGTAACCTCTAGGTTCCATATTGAAACAAAGTATTAGGTTGTTATAGTATGATATCTGAGATGCTCTTGGCATATATATGACTTATAATTTCTTGCCAAAACCTATCAAACGATGAAATATAACTACATGTACTTGAAAAACGTACGTGCTTTTGATATTGACATATTTAATGTAAATGATTATTATCATTTTAGATCAAACTTGACAACGAGAGAAGGCAAATTAAGGCAGAAATGAAACGAAAAGAGCAGTTAGCAAAGAAAGTGGAGTTTGTTGAATCACAGGAAGAGAGAAGGTACACAAATATAGTGGCAACTATCAATGATATTGAAACTTTTCTTGTTGATACCATTGAACTGATTTATAATATGTTCTTCTTCTTCTCTCTCTCTCTCTCTCTCTCTCTCTCTCTCTCCGTCTCAATGACGGAGTTCTCTTTGCTTTCCAAATCACCTGTTAAATTTATTCCTGACATCTTTATTTTTTGCAGATTCGAGAATATTGAAAGGAAAGTTGATACTGAAAATGGTTTTAAGCAGAAAACAGAGTTAACTATCATGGCCAAACAAGGACAGGCCATGAGAAACAAGACTCGTCTAGCGATGTACAGACGCAGCGCCAGTTCATTAAGACGGGTAACATCTGTTATGTCAGGTGCAGTTTCTATTTCTGATGTAGATGGCGATGTTGCCAAGGACAACAACTTCCTAGACTGAGCAATCTAAAATTACTATTAGTTAGCTATCTTTATTAGTTCTTTCTTTATTATGGTAATTATTGAAGTTCTTGGGTCTATTGGTTCCTTATTATTTTATCAAACGTGATAGATAAATTCTACATAAAATGTTCTTGGAGAAACATTAAAGTTGTTCGATATGAATTGATATATTTTCTATTCGTAAATAAACATTTCACAAAAAGTCAATCATATTTTGTTCTGTTTTTCTACCACAATCTGGATCATTTAATAGAATGCTTTGAATGCACGAGCTTTCAGAATTGCTTAACGTAAAGTATCGAGGTCAAATAAATTCTATGATTTGACCTGGTGACCTAGTTTTTGACCCCAGATCACCCATGTTCGAATTAAGCAAGATGTCATTAAAACAATCATTTTGACAAGGTTTGTTGAACCTCCAATTAAAACTGTGACCCTAGAGTGTTGACAAGGTTTTCTTTGATTTGACCTAGTGACCTAGGTTTTGACCCCAGATAACCCATGTTCCAACCTTTGTAATATATCAATAAGACAAACATTCTGACAAGGTTTGGTGAAGATTCAATCCCTATAGAGGGTTAGCAAGGTTTTCCAATTATTTAAGCTGGTGACCTAGTTTTTGACCCCACTGCGTGCCCAGGTGAGATAAAAAAGAAATTATTATTTTAAGATTAAAAATGGCATTTAAAAAAGAAAGTAAAGATTAGAACAACAAAATAAGATCACACTTTAACCATGTTTACAATAGTAGTCTTAACTATGCATCAAGGAAATGTCATGTGTCCATAGCTATGTATCAGTGTACAACGCATTTATACATACCTACAATAACTCTCCATAAAGCATACCACAGAACAAAGTGTCCTTATTTTGACCGGTACAATTATCAAAGTGGAATTGTGCATCAGTCAAAGTACTTCAAGTAGTGATGCACACAACTGATGGCACTATTAGCACTTTTCCAGCAGATTAACTTTTGTCAATAAAAAATCTGTTTACCTGTATTAAATAACAAAGAATACAAATAACTTGTTATCTAATAATTCTGATGAAGCAAATGTATTTTTAGAAACAAGAGGGCCTAAGGACCCTAGGTCGCTCACCTGAGGAACTTTGCAAACCCTGAAAGTGTTTATGAAACAAGAAACGTTTGTTAAACATGTATGCTCCCTTAATGGCAACTAAGGACTACTAAGTGATTAGACATACCAAATATCAAAGTTCTAGGCCTGGCAGTTTTGGGCATGATGATTTTTAAGACTTCATTATATAACTCTACGTAAAACTAAGGATTCTCGGGGCTGGGCCCATTTTGGCACCAAGGGGCATAATTTGAGCAAACTTAATAAAGGACCACTAGGTGATACTACATGCCAAATATCAAAGCTCTCTATGCCTTGCGGTTTGTGACAAGAAGATTTTTTAAGTTTTTCCTTTCGGTTGCCATGGCAACCAGAATTCTGCATGGAATCGAATTCTTTTAACAATTTTAGAAGAGCTTTATGCAAGGAAATCCCTGCCAAGTTTTATTAAATTTATAAATCCGGTTTAGGAGATGTTTAAAGAAATTGTTGACGCACGCATGGACGGATGGACACACTGACGATGGACGACGGACAACGGGCTATCACAAAAGCTCACATTAAGCACGTTGTGTTGAGGCGAGCTAAAAAAGCTGCACAAACATTTAGTGTCAGTGGTCTGTATTTTCAGAATATGTCTTGTGGCATTCAAAATGTGTCCACTGCCCAGTAGTACGGTTACCGAGTGCAGCGCATTACGGGGACTCCAAACCCGTTTGAACGCAATTACTCAACAAAATCTTCCAGCATGTCGTTTGCTATTTATCGTTTAGTTCCATTGATAAAAATTTATATATCAGGTGCGAATATTATCTCGTATATAAGTCGTTTAACAGCTTTAGACAGATATTTGATCAAACTTTTGTTTTTTAAACTGCTATATTTAACCTAACGAATATAGTACCCGTATTGTTTAGTGTTGAGTATCCCTGGCTGTTAAGATTTTATTTTAAGGTTAACATCATATAAATTGATGACATATGTAATACATATCGTTGCCGTCTGCATATTTGCTTTGTTTACAGATTTGTGTATACTTTGGTTGAACACCCTTATGATGATTAGTTTACTTAGATGATTTAGCTTGTGGACACTGCCATCATTAAACTCGCGTCATTACTAATTTCGCGGTATTTACTCTAGCCGATGTTTACAAAGCTGACCAATATTTTGTTTTTGACGAAGAAACGAAATTTTCATTCACAATGAGTCAATCTCGGAAAGTTTCATTGAAATAAAACATTATTATATTAACTTTCCCCTATACTAAATATAACGAAAGTTGATTAAAAATCAGCAGTTGCTTTGCTTTGTTTACAGGTCATCTGCCAAACTTAAGCATTCTCACACTAAATGTTAAGCAAATTTTGTAGACTGGTTCTTACAAATTAGGCCAAAAGCCTCTAAATTTATTTCACATGTTTGTAGTCCAGTCAGGGAAATGTTTGACCTAGACAAAATTGCAAATGAATTTCTTTTTGTTTTGTGCGAAAGAACATTACACAAATAACATACAGCAAAAAGTCCCACAAATTTGCCTTCGCCGTTATCGAGAAATTTTGACTTTATTGTAGTAAAACTGTCTACTCTTTTTCGTGGCGCTACTTACTTTCCGTAACATTAGAATTTTATTTCGATGACGTCATACAATGACGTCAAACAGAACAAAATGGCGAATGTTGTTTGTGATTTTTTCAAAGAATCTCTATTATCAGTGGTAAGTAGATTTTCTGATAATGTTATAGAATCTATTTGTCATATATAAACATATTGTTGTTTAACCTGTCTCAAACAAATGCAAATCTTGCGCGTGTACGTCAGTATTTTTTCTGTGTGGTGTGTGGCCCAATCTTCGAATTTCACTTCGAAAACTTTTATATAACGATATATTATTTCCAAAAATAACAACAAAAACTATGCTACAATATTTTATATACCTTTTTATGACAATATTAAGTGTAATTACACCTACAGTTTGAAGAAACATTTCGGACAAGCTCTGAATGAATTTTAAGGGTATTTTAGTACGGAAGCGCAAAAGTACCATAACCCTGTCGAAAATATATTGAATTGGAATGTCTGCAATCAACATAAATAATGGACGAATGATACAATGACATGAATTATTAAAGCATTTAATTTAGTATTTTATCTTTTTACATTGTATTATTGCTGTTTCTTGTAGCTCTAGAGCAAAACCCCGCAGATATCTATGAGGATTGGTGGCCAAATGATAAGTGTTATGTTCACCATAACATTAAAATTACCTTAAGTAACTTTGTAGTTATTTTCTGATTTAAAACTGTTGTATTCATCATTTTTTTTGTTAATTTTTAATTCAAATGTCCATTATGGAATATAACCAGATAAATCAAATATAAAGCACTATGTAAGTACAAGAAACATATGTTGCGAACATGGCATACTAAACTGTAGTTATATAGTATATACTAAGTTATATTTCTTTTGTAAAAGATAGTTTGAGTCTTATCACCTGATCTACCTAGTTACTTAGTTGTAGCTTGTTGAATCTCACAAATGCTTGATATGACTATGTAAGTATCTATAACTTGAAATAAGTAAAATCAAGAATAAATATGAGTTAAATTCAATAAGCTAATTTTGACTATCAAACTTGCTATTGTGCATCTGTTGCTATTGTGTTATTACCATCAAGTTTTACATTCTATACTATTCATTATGAAGTTAATTTTACTAACTACCTCATTATCGCTTACCGAAATGAGAAATAATTTGAGAAAATGGTATAACTTGAAGTTTCTCTCTTTTTAAATAGGTAAAGGTACAAGTGCCATACATTAGTGTATACACATACAGATGGTGTATGGGGCTAGCTGCTAAATGGTGACCTTCTTGGATGCAATTTATAGAATAAAAGGTCATTGTGTGTGTGTAAGTATTTTATGTTAGCATTTTAAGATACAATTCAATCTAGTACTAATGATATTGATAAGTCATGCTTAAATACGCCAGTAACTATGTTATGTTTTATTATCTCCATTAAAATAGTGTATTTTCAGTGCGCGACATTATAAACGCTCTGCTAGCTCAATATCGGGGAGTAGCTAAAAACACAAGCACAGGTCTCCAGTATATCTTTATTCTGATACCTTTTTATACATATATACATTATATTATATAATTCAAGTTTTCTAACACACAATACAATTTATTAATAATAATAATAACCAAAGTAATTGAAAATACATCATGAACTACACAAATTGATATTTAGTTTCTATCATTGACAACTGAATTAGTAATTGTAAAACAACGTTAGTCACTTCATACAAAATATGAATTAACAAAGTCACAGATCTTCATATAAAATATGATTAACAAAGTCACAGATTAAGAATAGTGTATAATTCTTACCTAAAAACACAAGCACAGGTCTCCAGTATATCTTTATTCTGATACACTAGAGCACTGTCTTGGCCGCTTTATATACAAGTAGCTGTCTGGGTTTGTTGGCAAGTGTCTGTTCATTGTGATGTCATCTTTATTAGTTTGTCTGGACATTATGTCATTTTATAACATTTAATCCACAGATTACATTTTCCTATTGATTATTACCTAATATCGTCTAGCCCGATTATACAGTTAAGAACTTCTAAGTGTAGCTTATTTGTATTGTTTTAAGAACAGACAGACATTTCGTAAACAAAATTAAACAAATACATAAATAAAAGTGGTAGATGTATGAAATACATCGTTACATTTCACCCAGATTAGAACCTTGGTCACTTATTATACGCATTGGGCAACCATATCTGCAAAATATCTCTGAATATAATAACCAAGCAACAGTGTCACTTTGTTGATCTTTCATAGGAAAGCATTCAATCCAACCTGTGAAGCTATCAACTACAGCTAAAATATACTTATATCCCTCTGAAGTTTCTGTTAATGGACCTAAGACATCAATATGAACTGTTCCAAATGGTTCAGTAATAGGCATCAGCGTTAATGGTGCTCTGTGATTTGAGTAATTTCTAGTTGCTTTTTGACACGCATCACATGATTTGATGTAGTTTTGAATGTCTGACCACATTTTAGGCCAAAAATATTTAGCCCTAATAGCCGAAAAACACTTATCAAAAGCAAGGTGTGCACCACCTGGACTATCATGATAACAAGTTAGAATGTCTTCTCTTAGTTCCATTGGAACTGCCAATTGTCTTTTGTGACCCTGTTGGAATACCACGAGATCTGGTTGAATAAAAGTGGTAAAGGACATGATCAATAACGGCATATTGTTGTGCTTCTGCAACAACTTTAATAGCTTTATTTTGCTCGTTTGGAACTTTATCTTGAACTAGATATTCTAAAATCGGTCTTAAGTCAGCACTCTGCCATTGTGCATATGAAATGCTTTCATGTAATTCATTATCTACCTTTGGAGTAGTGGACGGTTGGGCAATAGTATTTTCGTTACTTTGCAAGGTACTATTATCAATTAGACCAATTATTGGTTTTGCTGAGACTGGGTCGAAATCAAACTCTATATCAAGTACATATTTACCTTCAGATTTCATATCTTGTGCGTACGACTTGTTAGCATTTACGTTACAGATTTTCGCGTCATTGTATTCACGCCTTGACAAGGCGTCTGCTACATAATTAGTGAGTCCAGGTTTATGAATGATATCATAGTTATATTGAGACAATTTTAGACTCCATCTATGAAGTCTGCCTTGAAGGTTTTTTATATCCTTAAGCCATTGCAAACCTTTGTGATCCGTAAAAATAGTGAATTTACCATTAGATATGTATGGATGGTACGTTTTGACAGCTTCTATGACAGCTAAACATTCTAATTCTGTTATAGCCCAATTAATTTCATGTTTATGTAGACCTCTTCCATTGTAACAAATAACCCTTTCTTTACCAGATTCGTCTAATTGAGACAGGAAATACCCAATTCCAGTCTTACATGCATCAACTGTAATCCTAAATACTTTGTTCATGTCTGGTAAGGCTAAAATTGGAGGGGACACTAATTTAGATTTTAAATCATTGAAAGCTTTATCACAGTCATCTGTCCACCTAAATTTTGAGTCCTTTCTCAAAAGTTTGTTCAACGGAGTTGCTATTTTGCAAAAGTTTTTGACAAATTTCCGGAAGAAGTTGCAAAGTCCTAAGAATGATCTCACTTGTTTAACTGTTTTTGGTCTTGGAAATGAGCTGATGGCTTCTGTTGTTTTTGGATTGACCTCAACACCATCTTTTGATATGAAATGACCTAAGTACTCAACTCTTTCTAATCCAAATTGACACTTTACAGGATTTAGACGTAAATTTGCTAATCTTAATCTTTGAAATATGATTTCTAAGTGTTGTAAATGGGATTCAAAGTCTGGAGAGTAACACAAGATATCATCAATGTATGCTAAGCAAAATTTGAATGTTAGATTTGCTAAAACTCTGGACATTACACATTGAAATGCCATTGGTGCATTCATTAATCCATATGGCACTCTTTTAAATTGGTAACAATTATTATGAGTTACAAAAGCAGTTTTATGAGCCGTTGTTTCATCAAGAGGGAGCTGCCAATATGCTGATTTCAAATCGAGGGCACTGTAAAATTTAGCTTTAGCCGTACCTACACTGTCAATTACTTCCTCAAATTTTGGTATTGGGAAATACAGTGGCTGTGTAATTTTATTCAATCCTCTATAGTCAATTGCAAATCTTGTTTGACCATTCTTTTTAGCACATAAAACTACTGGAGAGCCCCAAACTGAATTGCTCTCTTCAATGATATCATTGTTTAACATATCATTGATATGCTTATCAATTTTCTCCTGAGCAATTGGATTTTGCCTATATGGCCTTTGCCTATGAGGAGGATTATTACCTGTCTCTATTTTGTGATAATGAACGTCAGTACACCCCAACTGTGAGTCATCTTTTGCAAATATATCTGCATTTTTGCCTATTAATGTCAGTAAAGTTTGTTTTTGTCCTTCATCTAATTTAGCCGCACTTAAGTTTACTCCTAAAGATTTAGCAATGTCAACAAACTTTGTGTCTTCGTCATGTAAAACAGCTGATTTTACGGTTGACTTACCTTCTACATCAGTTTGAATGCTATTAATGGTACCCACTGCAAATAACTTTCCAATCATTTGTGAACTCTTGATTTCAATAGGATAATGCATAGGATTAAGTACTACATAATTTGCCTTACCTTGTTTTACTTTCACAATACATCTTGAGCCGGCAATTTGCAACTTATTTGTCACAGACTGAATTGGTTCAATTAATGATATTGAATTATGTGGTATCCTAGATAGTTTCACTGGTATACAAGCTTGTTGTTGTGGTTTTAATGTTATGTTACATAATGACCTGGCAACACCTATCGCTTTAGATTGTGCAGTATTACATAACCTTTTGTAAGATTTATTTGGCAATTGTAATGTTTTCCTACCAAAATCAACAATACAACCATTGTTTTCTAAAAAATCTATTCCCAATATGAAAGGACTATGTAGTCTTTCAAAAATATGGAATTCATGCTTGAATAGACAATCACCTATCGTAAAGTCTAAAGTTGTACATCCTATGATCTTAAGAACTTCACCCCCTACACCATGAACTTTTGAATACTTCGATGGTAGAATTTTACAATTAGCACTTTTGATTTGGTAAAATAGGGACGCTGAGAGACATGAAATGCTAGCTCCTGAATCAATAAGAGCTTCTTTATTCCATTTGCCTATGTTTACTTTAACCATGTTTATGTTAATCTTACTTGAAAAATTTACTGATAAAACATTTTTACATTGTCTAGCATTTCTTTCTATTGGCCTAATCAGGGACGTCCCATTTTCCCTGAATGGCGAGTTATCCTATCTGGATGATTTAAATTGTATACAAGCCCTTTTTATATGACCCATTTTTTGGCAATAGTTGCACTGTTTATTTCTAAATGGACATGAATTTCTTAGATGTTCAGTACTGTCACAAGAATAACATTTGAAGTTTTTTCTACTTTTTGATGAAAATTGATCTCTTACATTGTTACGGTTATCATACTTATAATTTCTTTGATTGTAGCTAGATCTAGAGTTTTGATTTACATGTCTAAACTGTGGTTTTGGATTTTGCATTGCTGCTATCATTTGTAAACTATCATCTACTCTTGTAGTTAACTGACTAAATTCTTGTTTTAGAACATCTACAACAGCATTAATCGTTTCAGTATGCTGCACACTTGATTTTGAAATATTAAATGCAGCCTCAGAATTTCTTGCAATTTGAATTACTTCCGCTAAAGTTTTTGGATTAGCCTTAATTACGTCTCTTTGAATATCTGGTAGAAAATTTTGCACTAAATAATTTATCAATGAATCATCATCAATTTTATGTATGTTTGCCTGATGTTGCATACTACTCACGAAATCAAGGACAGTTTCTGAATTTAACTGTTTTCTGTTAGCTAATTTGGTTAACACCGTAAACCTATCTGTTTCACTTTTAACAAAATTATCAATAAAAGCCTGCTTGATATTTTGGAAATTTTCTTTTTGACGTACAGAAAGACCCGAAAACCATTTTGTTGGGAGACCGTCCCCTAAATACAAAGCAAACCATTCTGGTTTATCCTCATCTTTAGGTTTTTTAACAAGTTTCATGTAACTCTCCCACCTCTCCAGCCATGAGAAAGGCTCCATTCCTACATTAAACTTGGGTATCAAAGAAAATTCATTACCTTGAGCCTGAGCCATTGTTGGTTGTTGTTGTAGTACGTCCTGTTGGTTTACTTCAGCAATGTTTGACTGTATTTCTGCTGCTTTTACCTCCGATCGTAGCCTAAATGGTATCATCCAGATTTATTTGATCGTTCGGATTCTCCACCAATTATAAACGCTCTGCTAGCTCAATATCGGGGAATAGCTAAAAACACAAGCACAGGTCTCCAGTATATCTTTATTCTGATACCTTTTTATACATATATACATTATATTATATAATTCAAGTTTTCTAACACACAATACAATTTATTAATAATAATAATAACCAAAGTAATTGAAAATACATCATGAACTACACAAATTGATATTTAGTTTCTATCATTGACAACTGAATTAGTAATTGTAAAACAACGTTAGTCACTTCATACAAAATATGAATTAACAAAGTCACAGATCTTCATATAAAATATGATTAACAAAGTCACAGATTAAGAATAGTGTATAATTCTTACCTAAAAACACAAGCACAGGTCTCCAGTATATCTTTATTCTGATACACTAGAGCACTGTCTTGGCCGCTTTATATACAAGTAGCTGTCTGGGTTTGTTGGCAAGTGTCTGTTCATTGTGATGTCATCTTTATTAGTTTGTCTGGACATTATGTCATTTTATAACATTTAATCCACAGATTACATTTTCCTATTGATTATTACCTAATATCGTCTAGCCCGATTATACAGTTAAGAACTTCTAAGTGTAGCTTATTTGTATTGTTTTAAGAACAGACAGACATTTCGTAAACAAAATTAAACAAATACATAAATAAAAGTGGTAGATGTATGAAATACATCGTTACAACATTAATGGTAGCCCGATAGCCCGAGACTATTAAAATCCCCCAGGCTTTTAGAAATTCCCAGTCTGTGGCCTAATGGGCTATCATAAATCCGTTTGTATACCAAATGTTTCACAAAATTCTTTCAGAAATTGGAAAGTTATGGCTGAGATACAAAAATTCTAAAAATTCATAACATTGAACTTGGCGCTACGGGCCAGAGTCTTACGTCCGACACATCGTCTTCTGATGGCAAATATCAGTACCAAGTAATTACCAAAATCTCAATTGTCCAGTGATGGTGAACATCAGTATCAAGTTTTTTTCAAAATACATTCATAAATTAGAAAGTTATAGCTGTGACAAGGAAATTCCATACATGACAAATAGTCATGAACACGTCCTTGACCTTGGAGCTTAGGGTCTGTGACTTGCACGCGACACATCGTCTTGGTTTTGTGAAAATTTTTGCTCTGTTATTTCGAAAACCATGCAGAAATCATAATATTACGGCTAACATCTTCTAATTAATTTGTTAGAAACCAGGAAGAGACGTGTCGTGTTTTAGCCACTGTTATACACGAATAGCAATGATATTTGTTTTCTTTCAAGCCGCCAACTTGTTCACGGATCGTGTTTATTCCGTCACATTTTGTTGGGAAAAGTTGGAAATATACACCTTTACACCATACGTTGGGTCCAATGACTAACAGTTTACTCCTTTCCTGGATCCCAGCTGCACATTCAATTATATTTGATCACTGATATACATTTCTGTTACATTTCTATGAATGAATAAGTGGGAAAAAGAAAATCCAAATCAAATACTTTTGTCAATTTTTACTAACGGGTGATTGAATTTCTTTTGTTATGATCCAGGTGCACGCATACATTGCATATTCTCCTATTGGTATCGTGGTGCAGTTATGTTACAGTATTGAACGTGTAAACGAGTAGGATAACGCATTTTACTGAGATATTTAAGCAGTGGATGTGATTTTCTTTTGGTGAAGTTTCTGTCCATTTTCTATCCGTTTGTTGACGAACGATGATTAATTTGTTAGTTAATAGATAAATTGACTGATAGCTATTTCGTCTGTTTGTGACAGTATTTTTATTTAACTTACTTGTAACGGATTTCTTTTATGAACTAGGTGAACGCATTAATTCGCCTGTCGGTCTCTTGTTGTAATTAAGTTACAGTATTGAACGTCTGAACGGCATAGACTAATGTACTTAATCAAGATACTTAAGCCATAAATCTGATTATTTTCCTCTAGAAAATATATGTCTGCAATTGTTGATAGCTCGAAGACATAGTACAGCGTGGTGCTATTGGATTTTTGTAACGGGAGGCAAACGGATTGGAAAACATAAATGCATCAACTTTCTGATCGACACAGAGTTTGTTCCCTTATCCCAAATAAACACATGTGCGTTTATGTACAAAACGAATCCAATTAAATTCGCCAATTGCACGAGCCACAATAGGAGTTTACAACAGACTGGCATAAATATGGCGCCATCGACGGATATTATAAGGTAATTAGAGTTACGAGACACATACCAATACATATATCAATACGGCTATACTGAAACTGTGAAGAAATAACTCAATGATGCAAATGCATAAGTCACGTGACCTATCCCTTAAGAAAAACAATTTTAAGACTGTGCTGATTCTGTACCAATCATGATCTAGTATAATAAGTACAACATTCTCAATACTTGTATGTCGATGTTATGGGTTAAAATATTGTCTTTTTAATTGATACACCTATCAGACACATCGGCAGCATTCATATAAGAAGTCGCGTGGGGCTGTGGCCTTCTTTTTAGAAATTTACAACTGTCCCATCAGAAAACCAGTTCTTCCAGCGATTAAACAGAAACCTGGACCAGTAAGTTTCGAGTTTGTAGGTAAAATGAAATGAATTTATAGCTAATTAATTAATAATATGTGTGCTCAATTACTCTACCCGCGAATTCAGTTTTACGTTGCTATTTATTACATTTATTTAAATTAAACAATCCATTATTACATGTAACCTCAATCCATTAGTACATGTAACCTCAAGGTTCCATATTGTAACTAAGTATTAAGTTATTAGAGTATGATATCTGAGATGCTCTTGGCATATATATGACTTATAATTTCTTGCCAAAACCTATCAAACCATGAAATATAACTACATGTACTTGAAAAATGTACGAGCTTTTGATATTGACATGTTTAATGTAAATGATTATTATCATTTTAGATCAAACTTGACAACGAGAGAAGGCAGATTAAGGCAGAAATGAAACGAAAAGAGCAGTTAGCAAAGAAAGTGGAGTTTGTTGAAGCACAGGAAGAGAGGAGGTACATAAATACAGTGGCAACTATCAATGATATTGAAACTTTTCTTGTCTCGACGACGGAATCCTCTTTGTTTTTCAAGTCACCTGTAAAATTCATTTCTTCATATATTCAATATTTTTCTTCATTTTTATGCAGATTCGAGAATAATGAGAGGAAGTATGATCATGAAAGTTGTTTTAGGCAATGGGCAGAGTTGACAAGTATTAATTGCTTAACTTAAAATATGAAAGTGAAATGCATTTGCCATTAAACCATTCGACAGAATTCAGCGTATTTTTCTACTTTTAGTCATTTTTCCGAATTATTTCTAGTCATATTGTCAAGACAGTATTCCGGAATGTTCCTTTGAAGAAATAACTAAATGATGCAAATGCATATGTCACGTGAACTGTCACATATGAAAAAACAATTTTAACACTTTAATTCTTAACCAATTATGTATCAATAAAATACTTACCTTGTATGGTATAACAGTATAGTGTTAGTATCGCATTTAATTCTGTACCAAGGCTTTGGCCGTAGTCCAGTGGTAAGTGCGCTGGACTTGTAACCCGGAGATCCGGGTTCGAATCCCGGTCGCGACAGGTCTTACCCTTCAATGAAAATTTGACAAAAATGTCGATTTTCCACCGTATGTGGAGAAGCTGACGGCTCCTTATGGAAGGGTAAGTTAGTACTGGTTAGTATAGTAGTCCGGGAAAACTGGTTAGGTAAACCGGTCGCTGTATATAACTGAAAAATTGTTGAAAAACGGCGTTAAATCCCAGTGACAATAACTCACGTAAAACAAACAAAAAAACAAAACAAAAGTGTTGTACCAATGCTATACGTAGATTATGCAAATGAGAGATTGTTTAGAATTAGTTTAGCACTTAACTTGATCTATGAGAGAGTACAGAATTGGTATTTCATTAGATTTGACAAAGCATACAAGTACAGAATCAGTGTTGTATTTCACTTTTCTAGCTAATCATTTTTCTGGCTTTTATTATTATAAGAGCCTTGATGTGGTTTTCACGATGCTTCGCATTATACGACACCAGAATGGAGCGGCTGCATTTTGCGCAGATTTTATTTCGTTGAGCAATTCATTGAGATATTAAAAATGTAAAAGTCTGACTTAGAATATTTCTATAATTTTTAAGTTAATCTGTTTAGTTTGCTATTATAACAACTGTGCTTAATGATTTCAAGAAGCACGATTTTTTATGTTTGTTTAGAAGTATGGACTAAATCTCAGTTACAGCAGTCATTGAACCCCCAGCCCTAATTAGGATTCACTCTTCTAAATTTCGTAACACATTTAAGAACGAAATGTATTGAGATTTGGAATTACTACTTTATTTGTTTATTTATTTATTTATTTATTTTTGAAAAAAATACAGTTCTTAGTTTTCTCTATGTTTCGTACAAACTTTACAAGTTACGTTTGTTGTTTATATTACAGTGAAACTGTATCTAGGGAATTTGAAATGTAAAATTCCTGGCAGTAACAGAGCATGTTTGAAAAGATCACTGAGAGCATAATCATAATGAATGGTCCATTACGGATTTCAGAAAGTAAGTTGTCCATCTCCCTGGCAGTCTGCCAGTTATTTACATTTTTTCAGTTTGAGAATGTATGTTTTGTTGGTTTTATTGATATTTTTATATAATCTAATCTTTTTACTGTCATTTCACGTATTTCGCTACGTATCTACGTATCTTGCTAACCTACATCAAACCATTAAAAAGACTTCAAAGATTCAAAAGATTTCAATGTGTTTGCCCTTGTTTAAATGCATCTTCATCCTGAAAAGATAAATTGGATATCAATATTTTATAATATCCCGATAAATTAAGAATCCACCATTACCTATCATTACTTGTTTAAAAATCAGTACATGTACGTCAATAACATACATTATTTCCGCTAGTATTAATCATTAATCCAGCTTCACCTTTTTTCAAGGTTTTGTTAAAATGAATTGTGACATTATTCATAATGCAACACCATCTAAGAGCAAAATAACAAATCTCTGAAATGATATTTCATTTGGCACAGTTATTATTGATTTATTGTCAAAATCTTGCCCAATTAGCCAAGCTGCTTAGAATTTTAACTTGCCCCAAACCAACATCAATTGTCCTGGGCTTTGGGCAAGTAGGTTTCGGTGAACACTGTTAATTTGGAGACATTATTTATTATGATGTTTTGTTCTTTAGGTATCACATCCACAACATTGGAGGTAATATTTCCACACTGCAGTAGGTCAGAAGATCTTTCGAAAAGAGAAAATGCCAAATCTCCAAAACTTTTTGGCACCGTTTGTCAAATTCATCATGTATGTCCTCGGAGTGGAATAGCAGCCGTCCACTTAAAACAAACCTAAGACCACCATCATCTTACACCGTTGATATGTTGAAATATTGATGTTATTTAATTAGTGTACAAAATGGGTGCATTGTTTTCAATTAGTTCAACTTTCAGTTCAACAATACAGTCAATATATTGACGGTACAGCATTAGTACAGAATTAGCATCTCCATAATAGTACATAACATTTGGTTGGTAAATATTTGGAATTCCTGTCTTCTAATGCTACACTAATGCAACACTGTGCATAAAATAGTATAGCATTATATTATTGCATTCCACCTTTTTTTCTTATGGGCTTCCCTGCTGTTGCTTGAGAATTGCTTCTGCAGTACATCTTTATCACATACGGTTTAATTCATGTATTTATAAATGATCACTCTTTGTGGAACATTTCATTTACAAAAAGAAACAGTCGTTTTATTCAAGACCTAATGAATGTTTCAAAGCCGCATGTAACCATGTAGTTATATATCCAGCTTAAAATTCAATTATTTATCGGAAACAATTCAACTAGTCTTGAAAGGTTAATAATTAATACACAATCGATAATCAATGAAAAACATCTAATATAAGAAATGCGCGTGACATGACGGAATTTGCGCGTCTCATTGAACTGAGGAACTTTCTTTCTCTTTGCCTGTCCTTGTTTGGCCATGATTGTCAGCTCTGCCTTTTGCCTAAAACCACTTTTATACTTCCTCTCATTATTCTCGAATCTGCAAAAAATGAAGAAAAATATAATATGTATGAAGAAATAAATTTAACAGGTGACTTGAAAAACAAGGAGTATTCCGTCGTCGAGAGAGGGAGAAAGTTAAAACATGGTATAAATCAGTTCAATGGTATCAACAAAAAAGTTTCAATATCATTGATAGTTGCCACTGTATTTGTGTACCTTCTCTCTTCCTGTGCTTCAACAAACTCCACTTTCTTTGCTAACTGCTCTTTTCGTTTCATTTCTGCCTTAATCTGCCTTCTCTCGTTGTCAAGTTTGATCTAAAATGATAATAATCATTTACATTAAACATGTCAATATCAAAAGCTCGTACATTTTTCAAGTACATGTAGTTATATTTCATCGTTTGATAAGTTTTGGCAAGAAATTAAAAGTCAAATATATGCCAAGAGCCTCTCAGATATCATACTATAACAACCTAATACTTAGTTTCAATATGGAACCTAGAGGTTACATGTACTAACGGATTGTTTAATTTAAATAAAAATAGCAACGAAAAACTGAATTCGCGGGGTGAGTAATTGTCGCAAACGAATTAAATCGTGATCGGAAAGTTTTATCAATTCCAAAAATAAACGAATATAATTGTTATTCAAATTTATAATAATGTGCATTACTGAAATAGTGACAAAAGAAAACATTTCAACAACGTTGATTCTTTGACATTGAATTTGCGCATTAAGGAACTCCATTTTCTTTCTTAGCTATTTTTGTAGTAACTTTAATTGAATGTCATTATGTCACATTGTAAATATTTGCCGCATGGGTCAATGACCTTCCGGTATTGAAATGAAATAAACTTGAAACTTTAAACCTTGAGCAATTTTCTGTTTTAGTCAAATTTGATGTAAAACAACAAAATTTAATTTTATTTAATATTCAAATACATGGTAGTAACATTCCAAGATCATATAAAATAATTTGGTCAGAGTTAATGAGTCCAATTCATACATAAAGTATCTCGGTTTATGATTTAATTATCAGATCACGGAAACATGGAAGTTGCATTATCAATGCTTTGTTCAAACTTTGATACTTAAGAACGGAAAACTGTCACCAGAAAGATTTTTTCTAATGCATATGATATTAATTCACGTATTTCAACCTATTGTCACTATTAAATCACAATTACTGGTCCAGTTCTGATTTTCTGAAAGGACGATTGTCGAGTTCTAGAGTGAAGGCCGCGCCCCCATGTGACTTCTTATGAAGCACTTTCCTGAAAGTGTTGAAAAGATCATGACTTGATGAATTATTGTAACTATTCTGTATACACGTACTTTGGTTACTTGAATTTAAGGAAATAATCTTCGTCATTATTTACTCGGTCTATATAGGTTTCATATAGTGACACATTTAATTAATAATTTTGAACATTTCACAAACTTACTTTTAATATCTACGCGTGTAACCATACTTAATGCACGCAAACGTGAATTAAACGAATTAATGGTCCTTGAACATTGGTTCGTAAGTTTAAGGACATGAAGATCCATCTATAGAATTACGGTCCAACTGAAACTTCCATGTATTGATACTCAATGCGTATTAACCAATCTTACAAGCACAATGTATTTGCAACTGTATTTAAAAAAACTTCTTTTAATTCACATAACATGTAAATTCATGGACTAAAACGACTATTTGGCGGACACAAGCTTGACCCTTTTTCCCTTTTCCCATTTCGGCTATTTAGTTAGAAATGCCATTTGTCTTTTCCTTAAATTACACAAAATTAATGTTAAAACACGTTGTGGTATTATTTAGTCATAATTTAGCGATAACCGACTCGTTCCTCCACTTCCAGCAATCCATTCATTAGTTAATGTTTCAGTTATTAACATTCATACATTAACAACATCTAACTTAGTTTTGTTCTCATGGACTTTGGGAATCTTTCACTGATTGTCTTCTCTCCTTTGTATGTCTTTTCTCTAATTTCTTTGCTATCCAACTTGAAATAAAGCCAAAACATTCTCAGAGTTTCCATTTGGGAATTCAGGTCTGGGAGCTGGCATGGCTAAAGGTGCAAGCTTGACATTTTTTCTTTTTCACCATTTCGGCTGTTTAGTGAGAAATGTCGATTGTCTTTTCCTGAAATTATACAGCATCAAAATTTAAACATATGGTGGTATTATTTAATGATCTTTTTAGAATACCTCCTATCGTTCGTCCACTTCCAGCAATACATTTATTTATTTAGATGCTTTTTATAAAAAATGAGTTTGACTTTATTATATATATATTTTTTTTATATTTCCCCTTGTTAGGGTAGAAATAAATACTTATATTTATTATTATCATAATTATTATCAACATCATTAATATTATTAATACTTTTTTATTATTAATGTAATAATTAATATGTTTATTATCATTAAAATTTTATCATCATCATTCAATTTGTTATTAAATTCTATATATACAAATAAAAATGTTACCACGAGGTGAAAATTCGTTTTACCTTTTTCTTTCGTTTCTTTTTATCTGTTTTGTTAATTTTATTGCCAGCATTTGTTTGTCTTCCTGCGTCTGGATTTAATCTGAAACAGTGACGTAAATCAGTTCAGGGATTTTGCATTGCATAATTACGTGTATTCCCTGATCAGTCTTACCTAAAAGCACTTTTTAAGTTACAAACAACTAGAAGTAATTCCCCAATACGTTTCAATAAAAAAATGAAAACGTTCATGACTAAACTCTGAGATTGTATGTATTATACACTGACAGCAATATAATTTCTTATAAGTTCTTGAATCACTTGTTTAAGAAGAACATGATAAGTCGGTGATATTCTACAACTACAGGCTGGCGGCCTTATATCAAACGGAAGAGGATTTTTTTACGTTTTCACGACCAGTATAATAACCATGGCATTGAAATTTGCACGCAAAAGGTTGGTTCCTCCGTTCAAACATCATTCGAAAAACACTTGATTCCGATACCCTATTGTCATTGAAAGCTAGACTTAAATGGCCCCTCTAAATCGTCTGTTTTAGTAGCTTCCAGATCCAGAAATTCGAACACTTGCACTTTGATTTCTATTTGTGTCATGTAGATTCCATCATTTCTGGACCAACTTTCGTTTTCGATTCTCAGTAAGATTTTTAACGGCATAATTCAGCGTAAAACAAGAAACATTTAAGAGAGTGTTTTTTTTTTTTGCGTCCGTGCATTTTTCAAATAACACTAATTCTGTTGTGTAACATTGTAGAAAGATGGATTATTTTTGAAAACGTATCTGAAAGTGAATTCATGTTCCTAAATTAAACTCGATGTACAAATCGACTACCAATACCAGCATTATTGATAAGGCATAAAGTAGGGGAACTTAAGAGCAAAGGTAAAATAATACCACAATTATGCCGTACTCTTTGATCTGGATCATTTGTACACTTTATGTAAACCCCCCAATTATTTTACACAATAAAATGAAACTTGGCTTTGAAAGATCCATCGGTTGCCTCAGTAATGGCAAATTCCGAAAATGTGACATCATCTCCGCGTGTCATTCATCTGTGCACACGTATAAACAGATACTACACCTAGACCATTGGTTTCTGTGATGTTTATACCCATATATACCGTCGTTCTATTATTATCGTATAAAATACGTCCCCGAAACATTTTGAAATTATTTTGCACTTAAATCAATTGTATGCCACAATATAAGTCAAATTCACTAAAGCTATTTTATTTTTATGCGACAAACAACGTTTTTGTCACAAATTTATACAAATGTATGTAGAAAAATATGATGAACTAGTGCAAGGAAAAAAATGACATGTCCCTTTCGTCACATTTAAAATAGAATCGAAAAAATATTAGTAAACCAGCATAAAATTGATGATCCTTTTTAATAAACGTGATATGGAAGAAAATGAAATACGTGTCAACTAGTTTAAACATTGTTTTTTTATTCATTTTTCATTAAAATATCGATATTTAGCTTGTCCCAAACACACAAGTCACCACCGTCACTTTTGCATTAATTGGCATCAAGTCAAAACATATGCGACATAGTTGCAGCGTCATTTAGCAAAATTTAATGATGACGTCATGTCGCATTCTTTTACATTGCCATATTTGTTGGAGCCGCTCATTAAGTAGAGAAGAAGAGTTAATTCAAATGCCTCGTGAGTACTTACCGTATATAAATATCATGTCCAAACCGTACAGCTTTAAACTCTATTCTGAGATTTTGTGCATCATGTAACGATGCTTTTTTACTTTCTCATGATATGCAAATATAAGTCGCTTACGTAAATTTCTAATAAAAATGTCACCTACATCACAGTCACCACCATCACGTGAAAATATGTTATGGCATGGACGAGACTGTTACGGTTGTAACATTGGATAATAATTATGAAAACTAATCCCTGCAAAATCAATCCGCATCACCTACTTTTGATCGGCGCATGCATGTATAATTTCTGATACAAGATTTTATGCTATTATGATTTAATCAGATAATGATTTTTTTTCTTTGTCAATTTATGTCGCAGATTGACATTAGCCTGATGTCTGTAAGTGTAAAAACAGTGCCTGGAACAATGTAAATTCACCAGGTGAGGTTATACAAAAACAAAAGAGAAGTTAATAAGTGAAAAATGTAAAAAAAGCTGTTCAATTTTTATTACCTTTATTTACAGTTTCTTTAAATTACATATTTTCTATCATGTAATAATAAAGAATAGTACAAAATATTAAACGTTTCCGGAAATAATGGTCAACAGCTAGCAACATTAAAATATAAATACACCAAATTCAACATAATGTAACATATGGAAATAACTATTAAGCATTATTTGTATTTTTTGATCTTCATGAAATAACAGTACAAATTATGCCACATCACAGTTTTATCATGATTAAATAATTAACTTTTCAATTATCAAAAAAAACGTTCATTACAAATTTCAGGTTTAGATCACAAAGCTTAAATTTCTGGTCTACTCTTCGACTTGTGGCGAGATATAGGCCAGTCATTCTACGACAAAAATCGGCCAAACTAATTGTAAAAGAAATGAACTGTTGATTTTCATCTAAATTAATATCTCAACGAAACACACAAAATAGTCTAGAAAAATCTGTAGGTGGGAAATATTTTTTTTGTCATGTCTTTGAGATACCTGTCAAGCAAATAACGGTCAGACCGGAAGGTGTCGTGGAAACACTGTTACCATCATATAAGTTAACTTAACCTTAATTGTGCGACTGTTTTATAAACACATTTGTATAAAACAACAACAACATGTTCTGGAATACATTTCTTATTGTTAGCATAAATTTATATATACATATATATGGGGTAAATTGATGTAACATCAATGAAACTAGTTTGCATCATAATTTTATCAGAATATATCATATTGTAAGAGAACAACGTTTTTTCTTTCAAACACTTGAGGGAGGGAGGGAGAGAGAGAGGGAGAGAAAGAGAGAGAGGGGGAGGGAGAGAGAGAATTTGTGTTTGTGATTCATGCTGTAACAGTGACAACATCCTATTGCAATGAAATATTATACTAACTCTTTTACAGGATGCCTGTAAGAACATCATTTAAATGATATCAGATATTCAATAAGTAGTCAACAGATTCTACATGCTGTAAAGATTTAATTTTCTCGTTCATAGTACAGGGTTCAGTAAAACTTGTTATCATTTTGCTGCACTAGCATATTTTGGACTCTTTCAAATTCAAAGCTAATAGTTATATAAAACATCAATTTATTTAAGAAAATTGGATTATTTCTCTCTAACAGAGCAAAAAACATGTTGGCAAAAGAAACTATTACTCATTAAAGGCAATGGCTTCTTTATTCATAGTGGTAGTTTATTCAAGTTTGACTGGTGTTGTAGGCATGTTAACCATGTGACATTGTCATCATTATGTAATATAAGTTTACTTACCATTTTGAGCATGTATTTTTAACAGATCTTGAGAAAACATTTTAAAATACATTCAAACCAGTCTATATAGACCTTCAGTCAGAGAAACAAAGCAAGTGTTTTATTTGAAGTGGGCTTCTCACTGGTACTGTAAAAATTACCTTTAAAATTTCTAATCTGACATAAATGATATTGATCAGCTATTATCTATTTATTAATGAGTCTGTTGCATAGTGTGGACTGTAGTATAGCAAAGTTTCTCATACATATACTTAAGAGTACATACCACAAACTTTCAAACAATGATACATGAAATTTTTACCTGCAATGAGAAAGAAAATGTTTTTTTTAATATCACATGTAGTTTAAGTTAAAATATTACATAAAATTGATTTCATGACAATTTTCAATGAAGTATTACAAACTGATTCAAGAAACTTTCACATTCAATCTGTTTGTCACTGAAATTAGATTATCTGTTATGCAAGTTGGTGAATTTTATGGATTTTCAAGTATATTTTCACCCTATATTAATATAAATTCTACCAGGAAAGGAAGCCATTAAATAAAGGAAGAGGGTTTTTTTCTGTTTAAATTCTAAACAAACAAGGAAGGCTAGAATAATGAGTTGCTTAATACAACACTATAATTATGTTTTAAAATGTTGAACACAGTATATATCATCAAAGTTTCACTACAATTTCATCCAGGTCAAGCTTAAGCAAATAATGCATACCAACAGACGTTTTCCCAAACTCGGAACCAGAGATAGTAAACAAAGAATTCTCCAACATTGTTTTAGCCATGGTGAAAGACCATTTATAAGTGCCTAGGATGCCCCTGAGTCATAACATACCAAGAATGTTTATAACAAGTCATTTTTGCGTTGGTTTTCAACCTGGTTCTAGCCCCAATCACCTAGCATATACCGTATGATACATGGCTGCATTGATATGGGTCTTGGTTATTGTTTACGACCATATTCAGAAACCTGACATACCTCGGATAATAGTGTCTTAGAAATTTCCAGTATATAATTTTGACATAGAAAGTATCTGCATATTTTGAACAGATTTTCGCTGCGTTCAAGTCCCTCTATGACCTAGAATATATATACAATGTATTATTATGACACACAGATGTATTGGTAAGCCTGGCTATCATTTGAGACCATAGCTAAGTACATGGGATGCATGTGCAGCTATCAGACCAGGTATATATATATCTATATGATACATGATCATATAGGTATGAGTAGTGGATATCCTGATGCCTGGGATATCTTTGAGGGTCACGGTATACTTAATGTCTGCATACACGGTTTTCAAAATATGAAAAATGGACATTTGTCTGAGTTTTAGGACCCAGCTCAGGCCCCCAGGACCTGGTGCATGGCTATATGATACATAGTTGTGTAAGTATGGTTACTGGCTGTCGTTTAAGACTGAAATCTAAAAAATTGTTATAGGTATTTGACTCACTTCAAGTTCCAATGACCTTGTGCTGGCTTTGATGATATATGGATGTGTTGGTATGGTTACTGCCATTGTTTGAATCCATAACCAGGCATCTGGGGTACCCCCTGTGGATCATAACATGATTAATATTGACTAAAACGCTTAACGCAAAAATAAATTATATTCATGTAATTTTTACCATGGTGTCGACCTGGTTTGAGCCCCCGTGACCTCTTTCATACCCATATGACACATGATCATATAGACATGTGTATCACCTGTTATTTAAGTCCATATCCAAATACCAAGTATACCCTGAGGGTCATAGCATGTCAAATTTTACACCTTTGAAATACTCATTAGCAAATATATATGTTATTGTACTTTAAGTCAGTCAAGAAATAAAATGTTGTTGTTGTATTATTAAATTTACAACATATCAATAAAATCTGGATTATGTCATTCTAAATGCAAATTATTAGACATAAATTTTGTAACTATATGCATATTTTTAGATAAGTAATTTGTTAAGTTATAAATCTGATATATAGAAAACATAAAAGGTGTCAATATCTAATTGTTGGCCAATAAATGGTTAACAACGCATTGCTTCTTTACAAGCTGCAGGGTTTGTTTGTGGTATATTTTAAAAAATCCATCTAAAGATGGGTAACCATGACAACTTCTGTGACTGTGTAGTTGAAACATGTGCGTGATTTTTTAAATTTTGTTTCTCATTAATGGGAAACAAAACCGACCATGACCCGTGAATGCAATCGCACGGTCATGAGTTGTATATTTTTGGCCTGATTCTTCCCATAGTAAGTTCTAATTTTTGCCCGATTCGTCCCCTAGTTAATTCGTACTTTTTGCTCAATTCGTCCCCTAGTCAATTCGTACTTTTTGTCCCAATTCGTCCCCTTGTCAATTCGTACTTTTTGTCCTGATTCGTCCCCTAGTCAATTCGTACTTTTTGTCCCGATTCGTCCCGAGTTAATTCGTACCTTTGGCCTTGATTCGTACCCTAGTCAGTTCGTACTTTTTGTCCCGATTCGTCCCCTAGTTAATTCGTACTTTTTGTCCCGATTCGTCCCGAGTTAATTCGTACTTTCTGCCTTGATTCGTCCCCTAGTTAATTCGTACTTTTTGTCCCGATTCGTCCCCTAGTCAATTCGTACTTTTTGTCCCGATTCGTCCCCTAGTTAATTCGTACTTTTTGTCCCGATTCGTCCCGAGTTAATTCGTACTTTTTGTCCTGATTCGTCCCCTAGTCAATTCGTACTTTTTGTCCCGATTCGTCCCCTAGTCAATTCGTACTTTTTGTCCCGATTCGTCCCGAGTTAATTCGTACTTTTTGCCTTGATTCGTCCCCTAGTCAATTCGTACTTTTTGTCCCGATTCGTCCCCTAGTCAATTCGTACTTTTGTCCCGATTCGTCCCGAGTTAATTCGTACTTTCTGCCTTGATTCGTCCCCTAGTTAATTCGTACTTTTTGTCCCGATTCGTCCCCTAGTTAATTCGTACTTTTTGTCCCGATTCGTCCCGAGTTAATTCGTACTTTCTGCCTTGATTCGTCCCCTAGTCAATTCGTACTTTTTGTCCCGATTCGTCCCCTAGTCAATTCGTACTTTTTGTCCCGATTCGTCCCCTAGTCAGTTCGTACTTTTTGTCCCGATTCGTCCCCTAGTCAATTCGTACTTTTGTCCCGATTCGTCCCAAGTTAATTCCTACTTTTTGTCCTGATTCGTCCCCTAGTCAATTCGTACTTTTTGTCCCGATTCGTCCCCTAGTCAATTCGTACTTTTTGTCCCGATTCGTCCCGAGTCAATTCGTACTTTTTGTCCCGATTCGTCCCGAGTTAATTCGTACTTTTTGCCTTGATTCGTCCCCTAGTCAATTCGTACTTTTTGCCTTGATTCGTACCCTAGTCAATTCGTACTTTTTGTCCCGATTCGTCCCGAGTTAATTCGTACTTTTTGCCTTGATTCGTCCCCTAGTCAATTCGTACTTTTTGTCCCGATTCGTCCCCTAGTCAATTCGTACTTTTTGTCCCGATTCGTCCCGAGTTAATTCGTACTTTTTTTCGTCCCCTAGTCAATTCGTACCCGATTCGTCCCGTTAATTCGTACTTTTTGTCCCGATTCGTCCCGAGTTAATTCGTACTGATTCGTCCCCTTTCAATTCGTACTTTTTGTCCCGATTCGTCCCCTAGTCAATTCGTACTTTTTGTCCCGATTCGTCCCGAGTTAATTCGTACTTTTTGTCCCGATTCGTCCCGAGTTAATTCGTAGATTCGTAATTCGTACTTTTTGCCTTGATTCGTCCCCTAGTCAATTCGTACTTTTTGTCCCGATTCGTCCCCTAGTCAATTCGTACTTTTTGTCCCGATTCGTCCCCTAGTCAATTCGTACTTTTTGTCCCGATTCGTCCCGAGTTAATTCGTACTTTTTGCCTTGATTCGTCCCCTAGTCAATTCGTACTTTTTGTCCCGATTCGTCCCCTAGTCAATTCGTACTTTTTGTCCCGATTCGTCCCGAGTTAATTCGTACTTTTTGTCCCGATTCGTCCCGAGTTAATTCGTACTTTTTGTCCTGATTCGTCCCCTAGTCAATTCGTACTTTTTGTCCCGTATGTCGTCCCGAGTTAATTCGTACTTTTTGTCCCGATTCGTCCCGAGTTAATTCGTACTTTTTGCCTTGATTCGTCCCCTAGTCAATTCGTACTTTTTGTCCCGATTCGTCCCGAGTTAATTCGTACTTTTTGCCTTGATTTGTCCCCTAATCAATTCGTACTTTTTGCCTTAATTCGTCCCCTAGTCAATTCGTACTTTTTGTCCCGATTCGTCCCCTAGTCAATTCGTACTTTTTGTCCCGATTCGTCCCGAGTTAATTCGTACTTTTTGCCCGATTCGTCCCCTAGTCAATTCGTACTTTTTGTCCCGATTCGTCCCGAGTTAATTCGTACTTTTTGACCCGATTCGTCCCGATTTAATTCGTACTTTTTGTCCCGATTCGTCCCGAGTTAATTCGTACTTTTTGTCCCGATTCGTCCCCTAGTCAGTTCGTACTTTTTGTACCGATTCGTCCCGAGTTAATTCGTACTTTTTGTCCCGATTCGTCCCCTAGTCAATTCGTACTTTTTGTCCTGATTCGTCCCCTAGTCAATTCGTACTTTTTGCCCGATTCGTCCCCTAGTTAATTCGTACTTTTTGCCCGATTCGTCCCCTAGTTAATTCGTACTTTTTGCCCGATTCGTCCCCGAGTAAGAGTGCTCTTGTATTTTTTGTTTCATGTCAGACTGTAGGCACTATCTCCACAACTTACGCGCATTTTGTCTATTAAATCACTCACATTTATTTGCTCATCTTCGTTATCCTCCAAGTATTTCACCACTGAATTGTAACTGTCTTCAAGCTGTAAATCGGTAGGTATTCCACGAAATCGTTTACAGCTGGTCAAAGAATGGGATGCTGGGATGCCTTTCTTAGTTCTGCAAAATTCAAAATTAGTGACATTAAAATCTACTCAGCGCATTGAATATACAGTATGCATGCAAAGTATTGTAGTAGATGCAGAAGCAGAGGTAGTAGCAGGCAGAAACAGAAGTAGTAGTATAACGATGATATGCAAGAAGACGTGCTAAATAATATTGTGGAACATAAATGTTAAGCTAACAAAAATTACCTGAAATTCACATTACATGATTGATGATAAATGGCATCAGTTGCTGGTAAGTCTGCAACCATGTTCAGTCTTTGCTGAATTGCCATTGTCCATTCGTCGGCTCGCTCTTGGCAAATGGTGGTAATCACAGACTGAAATTGCAGAGTTCTGACAGAGTATACACCAAATCCTCTTTTGCTCCCTTCATACTTCGCCATCTGGCCACAAAACAGACACATGTCTTTATATGAAAATATGTCCTTCTTTGACCTTAATATAGGAGAACAATTGCCAATGTCTGTTTGTTGTTGTCACAGCGAATTATATTAGGATTGCAATATCCTTTACGACATTACGACGCTTTTCACTTGCTTTACTAAGCCCATGGCAACCTTTTTCTCTACTTCTTTGCATATGACACAGTGTTTTTCTATCTGAAAATACCATAGGCAATTTAAACACCATGAAAACAACATTCACAGACGTATTTAATAGTTTTTGTTTTATCTCCTAACACTTTAATTTAGGTCAGATGTGTTTATGAACATTTATGAAGTAAATTGCATGTAATACTTAGGCTCAAATGTAGAATAATGTCCATTAAAATGCTTTATTAATAAAAAAACGATATTATCTGAAGCTGCGCGAAAAAGACTAATCGAATTTGTGACCCTCCTGCCCTTCCTTAGTTGGAAAAATTGACATAACCTCGACTTTAATATATTCGGCCCAATTTGCATCGTTTGGCGATAAAAAACATTCTTTTGGTCAGAATCAATGATAAAACAAAACATGTGCAGCTTTTTGCGCCATGCACTGTTTGATTCAGTATTTCAGACATGTTTTTGTAAATGACCTTGATCGAGATTACATCGAAGAAAGCATCTTCCGTATAGGATATTTTTTTATAAATTTGAAGAAAACACCTTCAAAACATAACCGTTAACATACTTTTGATCATTTTAGTATTAAAATCAAATGTATAGAAACTTATCTTCGTAAAACAAGTTTCATTTCTTTGAAACATAAACAAACATGTACATTGTACACGTCATACAGACGCTTCCTGTGACGAATATTTATCACGTGACCACGGAGTACTTCGGATGCCAATCGACATTAGGCCAAATTTGTAAATTTAATGATTTTTTTCGTAAGTTTTCCGGCGTTAGATTTTTCTAGACTTTTGATATGTTGTTTTAAGACTATAAATGCACACATACGAGTATCGAAAAATACTTTCTTTTGCAATTATTTTGAGGTCAAACCGTAGAATGACTGGCCTAATATACCGTCGAGTGGTCAGCTGTTTCTGCAGTGCACCACTAACATGTAGATGTTTTGAGCCACAGAGAGCAATTCTTGTGACGGTCAATGAAAGTTCTGAGGCAGATACTGTACAGTCCCATCAACTCCCCCGAACATCATGAATAGACAGAACTTGTAGCACTTGTATTTATGTATACTGTTTCCAATGCAAGTATCAAATAAGTTTTAGTAGGTCAAATAGAATCAAAATGCACAAGTAAATATGTATTTACTATGTTGTATTTACTGCTATGCATGTTCTCAACAGATGTTTGGGTTACATGAGTGTTTAAACCACGTATCTTTACAGTGATAAGTGTTCCATGCTGGTTAAATATAATATCAATAAATTTGCTGGATCTAGGATGTTGTTTTGATTTTTGAAAAACTCAAAAACCATATTTCTTTATAATTGTCACTATTTTAATTTCAATAGTCTTACAACTTATTTTCACTTTAGAATATTTTATCTTCGTAACGCTTATTTACAAATTCATATCTTTGAAACGTCAACTATGAGCAAAGTTCTATAATTTTTTCTTGATGGTTGTTTGAAACGTATTGAAATATTTGATATATAACAATTTTCTTTTGTTTTCAGAGAGGCTTGAGATCGAAGAGTCGATCAAGTATAAATACTGTTACAATCCAGAGGGGGGGGGGTAGGTAGTCTCGCCTTATAATTAACTTAAGCCGGGTATATTATTATCGATATGGATTGAGTTAAAAAAAACTGACTCTCTCATTGGTTTGGTAGCTGGTTATTAATAAAGCTTCAATGTAGTCAACTTGAGTTATTAGGGTCTGACAGGCAGACAGACAGACGGACATGTAGACAAACAGACACACAGATCCGTCAAATGTATGATAAAACACACAACATATAATGATTTTCAGATCATTCCAATTTATTTAATGAAAAACTTATTAGCCAATAAACAAGGTTTTACACCTAACTGCAGAATATATATATATATATACTTATCTAACATATATATATTATAGGATAAACAGTGCATGTAAATAATCTGAGAGCAATAACACTAGGCTAATAAGTAAAAATATCTCTTTCTGATCATGTAGGTTGATATTACCTAATAACTTAATATTTCAACTTAAAGAATTAAGACTCTTTCTTGTAAACAAAAATATCCCCATTTGTTAAATAAATGGCAAAGTTACCAGAGTTCAGAACACTTAACAAATAATAGTTATAAATACATAGAAATTATTCAAAGTTTATGAAACAGCTTTACAATGTCTTGCTAAAATTTGAGTTCAAAATAACGCTACTAGCTACGGACCTGTAATGCATTAAATACGTTTCTAAAAATACCGCAGTATGACGTATCGATCGATCTTACTTAAATCTATTTTTAGAATTTATTTACAAAAATTAGCGTAAGGATGCTTACCAGGCAAAATCAAAATCTGAACTAACTCAGAACGAAAAAATCTCTGCTTTTATACTCGGTAGTGGTAGCATCTACCAAGAATTGGTAGAAATACCAAAAATTGGTAGGACTGACCAAAAACTGGTAGCGCGTCTCTACCATAAATATTGGTAGCTACCAAAAATAATGGTAACGTTAGTGACCCAAATCTGGTAAGTTCTGGAACGCTTAACATCATGGCCACTTACTTCAAATGGAAAAATACATTATGAAACAATTTAAGTATTTTATAACTTACAACTATGAATCTTGGGCCTTGTAAATAACTTTGTTTACGCCAGCTAAAAATAGAAGCGGTTCACCCGAGCGTTAACGCTATACCATGATGCAATTGTAAACAATGCATATGTCTGTCACCGTGACAAATTGGATACCGTTTTAGTTCAATAAATGGATATAACAAGAGGATTTTCTTGGAAAATGTGTCAGCCACACTGGCTTTGTAACAATAAAAACGTACATACAGTAAAAATTTGCAAAGTTTCGTACTTATGAAGAAAACAACGACGATCGTAATAACCGATCGCGAAAACATGTGACACTACTTTAAAGTTTGGTCAGGTAAGAGGTTGAGACATTTTTACTGGGACGGAACAATAAACATGTAAATATAACAACTATATGTAAGGGTCTGTGGACATACATAAGATTAAAACTCAGGGTGTTACATTACCCCCTCGTGAATCGTGGCTAAACTCCTGTAGCCACAATCAATACAGTTAAAATAAGACAATTCACAATGAAATTACAAACAATGAATGAACCATAGAATGTAATAATTGTCAAAACAAGTACTTGGTAAAACACTGTGTAAAATTCCCTTGAATAAGGTAACTGCAACATGATATGTCAAATGTTCACTTACTGAAGATGCAATATACTTTATTTTGTTACTTCTTGAAATGTTCACTGTTCACTATGTTAGAATCTATATGTGAGATACTTCATTAAAACACTAGGATGTTTCTAATATTCAGTTACACATGTAAATGTCAACCTAAATGTCACTTTTGTAGATTAGAAAATGTTTCCTTATCACATGATTACATTATTAATATCACTTTAATGTTAATACTCCAGGAATTGACAAATGCTCAATCCTAACTTCCATACGAAAAATTGATGATCTGTCCATACCCAATCAGAATCTCACTGCACTTGACAGATTCTGACAGGACTTGCTATAGCCATCATAGCAAGCGACTTACCCGTTCACTGCAAACCCTGGCTATGCACTGAACGGACCTGCTACAGTAGTAGCTGGCGAGACATCAAAGGGAAATTTTACTAGTAAGTTACTACTTTTTACGAATTTCCTTCACAACACCTTTGACTTTGCTGGTGAAGGGTGACCTAGGTCGTGGTCGACGTAATGGCGAACGTCTAGCATCTCGTCTATTAATAGACCTTTCCAAAGAAACCATAGCACCACGAAATTTATGGACTCTTCCAAAATTGCTTAGAGACTCCGATTGATGGAGACTAATTGTTTTCCATTGGCTTCGATGGCCTGCAGTATCTGTCTGTTTAGTTTCAGCTCTTGGTTTCCAGAAACAGCAGTCTGCGTCGCATTGTTGAACTTCTTTGGGGTTGGTGCTGTGGGGACCTTTTCCTCCAGGAATAGGTGGTCCATTAAGTCTTCCCCATCTAGGATGTCCCTGAGGACATATACAGCCTCGTCCTGAACTGGAGTTGCTGCTGACTCCATGGGATGTCTTACCCGATCTTGCTTGGGTGGGGCGCCCAGTGCGTCCCCCAGTGATGTTGCCAACAATTGGCCATCTTGTAGACTTCCACCTGAAGCAGGTTGGGGTTGGGCAGCCAGTGCTCCCCCATGGGAAGATGAAGGTATCTGGAGACTTTGCCAATTCCCTACAGAAGAATTGTTGGGTGGGGCACCCAGTGCGCCCCCTATAGAGGATGTTGACAAGCGGCTGATTGGCAAGTTTTCGCCAGAAACAAGATTGGGTGGGGCACCCAGCGTACCGCCAAGAGAATCTGACAACCTAGTAGCCGTCCATTGCTATCGTACGTGGGTGGGGCACCCAGTGCGCCCCCTAGAGAGGATGCCGGTAATACGTGGCCCCTCCTAGCCATATTGAGTGGGGTACTCAAAGCATCTCCGGAAGAGAATGGCAACACTTGGCTATCCAGGATTTGATTATTATACTCCACTGAGGGTAGGGCGCCCAGGGCGTCCCTTGAAGAAGGTGCTGGTGGTAGATTGCCAGACCTCTTGTTGGTGGACTTCACATTAGGTGTGGTTCCTTGCGCGTTCCCTACGGATGAGGCGGAAAACCCTCCATACACTGTAGGCTGAACAGTTGGCTGTATGTTCTGACACGAATTTTGAGGACATTCAACATTTTCCAGCCAATCAGGGAGCAAAGGTTTACCATAGTCCTGGGGCTCAAAGATACTGTGATCAAATATTTCCTGTGCTGGTGTCAAGTTCTCAGTTTCAACCACTGATATTAAATTGTCAACTTTGATAGGATTGTTTGACCTATTCAATACTGACGTCAGGTCGGTCACGCAGCTCTTCAGTGCCTCATCCCTATGTCGTTGGTAATTTGTAATATGACTTACCAAGTCGACCTGGTCTGTGCAACGGAAATTGCATAAACTACAGCTGTAAGGAACCCTGTCCATCGGCACATGGTACTTCAGGACATGACCAATAAGGCGCCCCTTCCGATCCACTTTTCCACACGTCCTGCAGCCATACTTCCGGTGGACTGTTGACTTTTTTGGTGTTCATTCTCTGTAACAGAAAATATGATTACCACTTGCTCTTCCAAATAAGTTTCTCTGTTACCTTTGCCATTCACAGTTTTCCCCTAAATGCTTATTTGAATCCTAAACTGCACTGCATTATCTCAGGTTTACGAACCTACTTAGTACGTGGGCATAGAAGATAGAACCCTAAGGATACATTTACAGAACCTTGTGTTAATACTTAATTAACGGATACATTATTCCACCCATAGTCTACAGAATATAATCAAGTTCTTCTCGAATGGAAGAATAATATCTAATACTTCTCACTGTGAAACTGAGTAAATGTCTCATCCGGTCACTATTTACAAAGAAGTCTGAATGAATATTTACAATCAGCCTGAATTTGTTCATTAAGCACTGCTCACAGGTTCATAACGAAGTTCATGACACTAAAATATACATTGATAATTAGCATATACATAAAATACAAATCGTTTAACAACAAGCCATTTCAGTAAATAACAAACGTATTATTCGTATATTTCACAAAAAAATAACTATATATGGCTAACTACATCTTCTTCTTAAATCGTTTAGAAGCAGCCAATGTCCACTTTGGTGGTGATTCTCCCTCATAAAATTTTAGTTTGTTGTGGTGCACTATCTTGGTGAGACCTTTGTTCAGTTGTAATTCAAAATTCAACGTTGAAACCTTATTTTTAATAACGAATGGGCCATCATATCGTCGCTCAAGCTTTGGACACACACCGACTGTTCTTGTCTCATGTAGGTACCACACTAGGTCACCTATGGCGTAGTTGTGAAGTACAACTCGGGTGTCATATACTCCCTTGCTTCTCTTTGCGTTATAGCTAAGGAATTTCCTTGCCAAATTGTGTGCAATAAGTAAACGATTATGGAGATTCTCAACGTGATCACAGTAAGGGGGTACATCCATCTCATATGTATCTTCCTTATGTCCATACACAACATCGGCAGGTAGACGAACTTCTCGTCCCATGTTTAGTAAGTTTGGACTCAAATGCGTCGTCTCATGGGGTGTCGCTCGATAGGCACCAGCAATACAGCCTAAGTACAAATCCCAATTTTCTTGTTCGTCCGCAAGGTAAGCTCTAATCATCTTAAGGAGACATCTGTTGTAACGTTCTGTTTGACCATTGCAACGGGGATTCCTTGGGCTAGTGCGGGTCTTATGAACTGATAAAAGCTTACTGAGTTCTTGGAAAACTATGCTCTCAAAAGTTGCCCTTTGATCGCTGTGTATCCTTAGACGTGTTCCCCATCGTGAGATACACTCATTCAGTAAGTGTGCTGCACAATCTTCTGCTTTCTGAGTAGGGACCGCTATCACTTCAACATATTTAGTGAAGGTGTCTGTCATTACCAGTATATAGCGATTTCCACGCGCTGTCAACGGAAATGGGCCAAGATAATCTAACGCTAGAGTATCCCATGGCGCACCGCTTTTAACATGACCCATCGGAGCTTTTGGTGTTTGTGGCGGAGGTTTGTCTGAAGCACATACATCACATCTGGAGATGAACCATTTCACGCATTGTTTAAGATTGTACCAACAGTATCTTTGTGACATCTTCTCTTTTGTTCTACGTACACCTAAATGACCGGAAAGAAGACAACTGTGCATCTGACTCAAAACTTCAGGTCGTAGACATCTTGGTACGATAAGTTGTATGAAGTCTCCAGTTCCATTCTGCTTGGTGAATTTCTTATAGAGTACACCGTGCCTGACGAACAGTTCATCCCATAAGATCCAATAGTGACGGCACTCTGGGCTTTTTCCCTCCATAGCCTCGCGACTGGGTCTGCGGCCCTCACACTTGGCACTAAGGACAGGTGAAATGTCTGGATCACTCTCTTGCATAACTGCAAGTTCTTGGGGGGACTTCACATAACACCATGGTTTACCGACCTCTACACTGCTGGATTTTGAAGATCCTGGTTGAGACTCATCTAGGTCTAATACTGAGGCTGCTCTTGTGTGGCAAACTCTATCACGTGGCTTTATTTCTGGCAATGAGGGCTGTTGAAGATCCATGGTTTGAGACCTTCTGGTACACTTCTTGCATGGACCACACTTCAATGGCTCACTCATGTCTACATCGCTGCATGTGCAATCCCGGGGCGATGGACACCTGGAAAGAGCATCGGCATGTGATATTTTGCTTCCTGGTCGGTACTCTATCTCAAAATCAAACGGTGCTAAGATTTCGATCCAGCGAGCGATCTTGCCACTTGGCTCTTTCAACTTGAAAAGCCAGACTAGTGCCTGGTGATCAGTCCGAACTACGAAGTGACGCCCTAATAAGTACTGTCGGAAGTACTGCATAAAGTAAACGACTGCAAGTAGTTCCTGCTCGGTAATGCAGTAATTTTTCTCAGCCTTATTCATGCCTCGACTCGCGTAGGCTATCACTCGTTCTCGGTCAGACTGAGTTTGGGAGAGGACAGCACCTATACCAGTACCGGAGGCATCGGTATCTAGGTAAAATTTACCAGCATCATTTAATGGATACCCCATAATGTCTGGACCCATTAATGACTTCTTGATTAACCTAAAGGCTTCTTCACATGAGTCGGACCAAACAAAATTTGCTTCTTTCTATAATACGAGCCTGTAGCAACAAACTGTTTAACTTGTTTTGGGTTCTCAGGGCGGGGCCATTCTACTATTTTTTGGATATTGGCCGGATCAGGTAATACATCTGTTTTGGACACCACATGACCTAAGAAAACCACCTCAGTCTGCAGCATATGACATTTGTCGGGCCTAAGTTTCAGACCTGCCAACTTAATTCTGTCAAGCACCTGCTGTACCCGGTGTATGTGCTCATTAAAGTTAGACCCATAGACTATTATATCATCGATGTAAACATGTTTCCCATTGCAGACCCTAGAGTGCAATTTCCATCGTTCTTTGAGATGTGCTGGCTGCATTATTAAGACCAAACGGCAAGCGTGTCATTTCAAAATGGCCATATTTACAACAAAAGGCACTTTTTGGGATATCTTCTGATTTCAATGGAATTTGAAAATACCCACTGGTCAAATCAAAACTACTAAACAAGGTGGCACCAGCTACGGCATCTAAGCAATCTTGAATGCGTGGAAGTGGAAAACCATCTGGTTTGACTAGAGCATTCACTTTCCTGTAGTCAACACATGGCCGTATCGCGCCTGACTTCTTTTTAACTAGTTCTATCGGCGAAGCCCACGGAGAAGTGCTTTTGCGTATTACACCTTTCTTTAACAAGTCTTCAATTGCCATTTTTTCTTCTTCCGCATATGCTAGAGGAACTCGTCTCGGCCTTTGCTTAATTGGCGCTGCTTCTCCTGTGTTTATTGCATGCTCTGTCAAACTTGTAAGCCCTATATCCCAATCCGACTTGGAAAATACGTCTTGATATTTAATTAACATCCCAGCTAAAACATTCTGCTCATCTGAACTACAGTTCTTTGCAGACCTATCAAACAAAACCTTCAGATGTTCAGGTACATTATCTATTTTAACATTTTCAAACTCATGGATCACTTCATCTCTGTTATTTCTTCCAGTACTTTGAATTCGTCTCACATTTGTCAGATTTTCTGTTTCGGCAATGTGTTCAATTTCCATTATCGTATGTACACTGTCAACCTTTTCGGCTACACCAATCTCAGCATCTTGCCTCAGTGATTTTACACACCAGACTTCGGTTGATATTCACTAATGTGTGAGCCATCTGAAGAGGATAGCTTGACTTGAAAAGGTCTGTTGTCTCAACGACAAAGTCACCAACTTGACCATCATCACTTTCAAAACGCTCAATAAAAACGTCTACAATGGCCTCAGTCTGACCCGGTAACTTCACATCATCAGCCACAACAACTCGCCTCAAACATTTAACATCTCCCACTTGGAACACCGGTATATCAACCCCATTCAAAACAATCTTATTACAAGACAGAAGGATATCTGCAGGTTCACCATTACCACCTCTCAAAATGTCATATCCGAGCAAAGCATCATCTTCAATCTCTGCAACTAAGACATTATGATGTAACGTCAGGGGACCTAGAGTTATCTCAAACTCACCATTTCCCTCTCCCTGGATAGGTGTACCACCTGCACCTACAATGTTAGCGGATTGATCTAATATCGGTCGTTTCTCCTCTGGGATCTTGTTAAACAGTCTATTAGAAATAATCGTCCTAGACGACCCTGTATCTGCCGTGTACACAACTGATTCTCCGTTTATTGCACCCCGTACATAAACCCCATCAGTTAGACCTCTCGTCTGTTTCAAGCGTACCTGGCTACGTTGTTCTGGTTGTTGTGCTGACTGACTGAACGTTTGTTTATGAGACTGGCCATGTTCACTTACTGGGACCTCCCGTTGGCCTTCAGGGCAGGTCCTTTGTAGTTTAAAGGTTTACTCTTACTTTCATCTGAGATCTGCTTCCCACTATGGCATTCTCTCTCAGGACATTCGCGGGCATAGTGACCAAGACCATGACAATTGTAGCACTCTACTTCTTTCTTTGGTCTGTACTTATTGTTACCCTGGTACTTTCCTTTAAGTTTGTCCATTCTTTCCAGTACTTGCTTTAAAAGTTTGCTTTCTTCACTCTTTGATCCCTGACAAAACATATTGCTGCCTGACCTACTTTCAGAACTATCTTTACCTTCATTTTTCTGTTCGTCCGACTGCACCGCTCTGCGTGTTTGATTTCGTCCCTTTTTATCTGACTTATTAAGCCCCTTAATCTGTAAGTAGTTTACTGTGTGATATACCGCCTATACGCTTCTAAAAATACCGCAGTATGACGTATCGATCGATCTTACTTAAATCTATTTTTAGAATTTATTTACAAAAATAGCGTAAGGATGTTTACCTATCTACCAAGAATTGGTAGAAATACCAAAAATTGGTAGGACTGACCAAAAACTGGTAGCGCGTCTCTACCATAAATATTGGTAGCTACCAAAAATAATGGTAGTGACCCAAATCTGGTAAGTTCTGGAACATCATGGCCACTTACTTCAAATGGAAAAATACATTATGAAACAATTTAAGTATTTTATAACTTACAACTATGAATCTTGGGCCTTGTAAATAACTTTGTTTACGCCAGCTAAAAACAGAAGCGGTTCACTCGAGCGTTAACGCTATACCATGATGCAATTGTAAACAATGCATATGTCTGTCACCGTGACAAATTGGATACCGTTTTAGTTCAATAAATGGATATAACAAGAGGATTTTCTTGGAAAATGTGTCAGCCACACTGGCTTTGTAACAATAAAAACGTACATACAGTAAAAATTTGCAAAGTTTCGTACTTATGAAGAAAACAACGACAATCGTAATAACCGATCGCGAAAACATGTGACACTACTTTAAAGTTTGGTCAGGTAAGAGGTAGAGACATTTTTACTGGGACGGAACAATAAACATGTAAATATAACAACTATATGTAAGGGTCTGTGGACATACATAAGATTAAAACTCAGGGTGTTACAATACTGTGTTATTCTTTATGATGACAAACCATATCCCGGAATAATTGTTGACAGATTACAAAGAAGTCGAAGTGCAAGTTATATCCCTTGTAACCCAATTATCGGTGAATACTAAATACCGGCAGGAACAAATTTTTTAGCCATTTATTGATGATATGCTTTAGTACAAGAACAAACATTTTTTATAACATTAATTGGTCCGCCAGAAAAGGCTACCAGTAGGCACTTTCAGATCAACGAGAAAATGTGGGAACAAATTGAGTTTCATTTGGATGTTGGAAAAAAATGTTTACATAAAAGTGAGGTTTTTGTTCTGTTTCAGAGACCATTATGTTGTCACATAGAGCTTTTATGCGCCACACTTAAATAGTTTTTAACAGGGTAGGTCAACTCCGTAACAATTACGTCACTTTCGTAACGCCTGCGTCTATACCGTAACGCGGATCTAATTTGCCTTTTTGATATGAAGCAGGTCATAATTGAACATATTACTTGCCTTACACATAAATCAGCAAAGGCTTTTATATACTCTGTGCTAAGATTAAAATTTTAATTTAGTTCTTCAAAATAACAATTTTTGTTTAACAGCTTATTTCTAGAAAATCCTGGACATAGAAATTCATTTGCATAAAACTGATTAATTATTTTAAAAATTAATTTAGATTCAAGTTGAATATAAACTTGTATGAATGAAGTGATGAATGGTTTTCCTTTTGTCTCCTAATTCCTCAAGTTAATTGAAAAATTAAAACTCATAAGATCGTTATGGACTGGAATATTTTTACACATTGAGAGATATATATAACAAGAAATAACGCCACAAATGGTCCAAAATTTACAACTAAGTGAAGCGATTTCTTTTGCACAATACATTCGAGACAAAATATGTTCTAATTTATCAGAAAATCAGAGGAATTACTTTATTTACCTAGCGCACTATTTCTCGACGGAGAGTATTTGTTTACTTTTGTTAACTAGGTCACAGAGTTACGCCGCTTAAATGGAAATAAAACACAGAAGTCGAAGGTAATCGTGTAAAACTTATGACAACAAATGTACATTCAGAGAAACAAAAGCGTGATTCTGAGTATCAGATGTAAACTAAATGAGACCCGGACACGCATTATGAACTACTTTCCAGACGTTGACAGAGATGTATGTGATGGGTAACGAACGACAACTCTGGATAGAGATTGTGCATCCCTGTGTTCATTGCGTGTTGTTCTGGTTGTTACACAATTTCCTGCGCTAATTTTTGTCTCTGTTGTCGCATTAACTTGATTTATTTGTGATTTCTCGCCATACTACTGTTTGGACGAGTGCGTCATCATTTTTAACATAGCCAGTGGATTTCTAGGAAGAAATGGTAGATTAAAAAAGATTTTAATAGATGTCTTGTACCTTTATTTGATTTAAAATGCACATTTGTTGAAGACTCGAGTGTCGCCTACACTATTATTAGAGGACCCAGGCATTTTCCTATAGATTACATATTACGGTCGTTTTGGTGCTATCTTTTGCTATGCATGCAACGACCATGTTTGTTTCAAAATTAATGGAAATTCATGTATAATAAATATTGAATCCTTTATCTAGTAATTCGTTTATAACTAGACTAACCTAACAAACCGCTTCGCTCGTCTGAGTCTTGTATTAACTTTTTGGTGCGTGTCGTACGGAACGTTACGGTACGAGCGGAGAATTAGAATCATCATGTTATCAACTTCCTTTTCCGGTCGCCATTTTGCGAACAAGGCATGGTATTTTTCATCTCTGTTGATTTTCGCTCTTTTAGTGCCTCTTTTATGTGTATATTCAGTTATTTTTGTGTTTTGTTTGATTTCAGATAACAAGCAATCATGCAGAACGAAACTGGTGAATTCGTGGACATGTACGTCCCAAGAAAATGGTAAATCTTATATAAATTTATCCTCGATTGAAAAGTGAGGCTGCATATTTTGACAACTGATCGATTCTCTGCTATTCTTATCTCTTAAATCGGAAAAAAATTTGAAAGCGAAGTTAATTCACTGTAATTATTTTGACGTTGTTATTCATTTCTGCGAATGTTTTCTTTACTTTGTGTGACTAGACTGTAGCTAATAGCATTCGGTATAAGGTAAATTCAGCAGTGCCTATTCTAGAATTGCAAAAATTCCTCCTTCACTTTGATAAAGGGATATTTTCAAAAACGGGGGGCATATCAAGTACACATTTTACATTTTGGAGAGCTTGTACTGGTGGTATTAGTCTTATATAGACTGTGATAGCAAGACATTTTTTTTTATTTGGCCCATCCCACTCAGTCTAACAATGAACTTTTTTTGTGTGTAGAAAATCCCCAGTTGAAACCCATGATAACTACATTATATGAACAGTTGGAACCATTCAGTATATAGGAAACACATTTGTAATCTCATACAAGCATAAATTATTAAATCCAACTCACCTTTTCTGAAAGGTGCACTAATGTTTTGTTAACAAAACCAGTGTAATGGCAGACAACTGCTGGTGTTGAGGTTGATATCTAGTGGTGGAATGTTTCAATCCAATATATTCATTTTAGCCTTACTTATTCGGCTGTCTGAGTATTTGAATTTTGGCATTTGGAGAATTAATGGTGCAGTATTAAGGATTATTGTTATTTCTATTGATTTGAAGATATACCAGTTTCTGATGCATTTTTGCATAATTTGTCTTCCCACATATAATTATGCAGTTCTTTGTAAGGCTCAGGATGGCCCTTTTGAATTCATTCATGAAATCGGCCAACTGGAAAGCCAAGGAATCTTCAGTATACATGTTTTTTAAATGTTCATACCCCCCAAAATATTTCTCTTATTCCTAGGCCTAGGAGGTAAACTTACCCCCAGTTTCAGAAGTGAGTGGGAACACTCTCTATGTCTTTGCACAAGTTCAAACTATATTGGCACCATTATTGTAAATGTAGGTAAGAGAAAAATCATGGGCCAGAATGGGAATTGAACCCAGGATACCTAGAACTGTAGGTATACATTCAGCCACGTTTCTGAATTACGGCAGGAAGTGGATTTCGCAAGTACATTGCAAATTACCTGGACATGAATCGAATTTTTTTAAAAAGTTCTTGGTGCTTTAATTTTTACTGTCTCTGTCTGGCAATGATCAAAGTCAATAAACAAACAAAAGTACTGATTCATTATTTTTTTCTTAATATGATTTTTATGGATTAATTTAACATCATGGTTTTCTTATAAGTGGGCAAATTAAGATGAGGTAACTTGTCTGTGGGCTTGTAACACTTGCCAGTGGTGTGAAATCCAAAAACTGGTATAGGAATTTCAGGACCCTGATTTAAATTAGATGTTTCTATTGAAGTTTTATAGAAACTCTAGATATTGAGCATGGTTTTTCATTAGTTTACCAGATCTTTTTTTGATGATTGCAAATAATGGCTTTAGAATTTCTTACTATTATTTCAATCTTATTTTCAGCTCTGCTAGCAACAGAATTATTGCTGCTAAAGATCATGCTTCAATCCAATTCAACTTCGCTGATGTAAGTTCATTATATTAATAATAGATTAAAGTAATACATGCCCAGGTTTTTTTCCAATTTGGGGCAAAGGCCTAGCCTTTTTAAAGTGGAAAATTAGGCACAAAGTAGCTGATTTGTGGGAAAATAAGTGCTTAATTGGTGATTTTGGGGAAAAATATCAACAACTGTACATATAGCTTGATTGTCTATCTAAACTAAGTATTAGGTTTTCCAGAAAAAATATGCGCATTGGTTTATTTACATTTGTAAGCAAGCTAAAATGTTGCAATCTTTGCAAATACTGTAAGAGCTTGACAATTTTTAGTTCATGTTTATTATATCTAAAATTATATATTTGTTGGGGGGAATGGATCATTTAGGGAAAATTTAACAGCGGGGAAAACATTTCTGAGGGGAACAGGCTAAAGAAGGAAAAAAACTGATGCCTAATGCTCAAAATTATTATCTCAAAACAGAGCAGGTAGATTTTGGAAATATTTATAATTTTTGTAGGTTTCCATGATAAAAAATGATTCACCATGAGATTATTGAAAAAAAACAATGGCAATTCTTTTTTAGAGTTATTGTCCCTCTAAATTTGCATTGAAGTCTATGGGAGTAGCCCATTTTTAAAGACTAACGAAAAAAGATCTCTTTCAATGAATACGCTAAACTGTTTTTGTCATGTTAACATTTTTGTTTAGCATTGAGCAGATATGTCATGAAGTACAGAAATGATGGTGAAATGCCTTAAACATGTTTACAAAGTAGAATTATTTTGTGAGATGGGTTCTAGTTTGACAATATCATTATTGTAATGACTAATATTACAAAATGTTGTAACTTATGATTTTCATAGACTTGTTTGGCACATTGTCTAAAATATCAACAAATGTCTTACAAGTTGTATTATCTTGGACAGGTGGTGACTGTTTCACTTTCCTATATATTTGTGTTTTATTTCATATTTGTTTGTTAAAGGTTGATGAAACCACTGGCAGAATGACTGGTACATACAAGACATATGCTATCTGTGGAGCTATCAGAAGAATGGTAGATGTTATACATTTATCTTGTTTGCTGTTTTTCACTGATGGTCTTGTGTCTTAAGCCACTTGTCTGATTAATTGTCATTTTGATATTGACAATGTACTAATATTATATTGTAAAATAGAAAAATGTGGATGTTTTTGACATACAGTTTCAACATGTACATTGTGCTGTAGTAATTATGAATATTAGTGTTATGTGATTAAACCATTAGCTTGGATGTTAGTCTGTTATCAAGCATTTTCTTTAGTTGTTGGTGATTCTAAAGGTGATCAATTAAAAGGCCTGCTAATACTATGCTTTCTGTACATGCGTTTTTTTCTTTTTTTTTTGCTGAATTAATTATGCAAAAATTTCTTCTGCTAATTCATTTTTATGATACCAAAATCTTCTTAACTATGTTTAGTACATCATGATGATTTGACTTCAATTGTTCACTTTAAAAATTTCAGGGTGAATCTGATGATTGTCTCGCAAGATTAGCAAAGAAGGACGGTATCATTGCAAAGTATGTTTTAATTATAAGACACAGTTGTCTCCCTTAATTCAATTGAAACACTGTCTGAACGAAATTTTTTATCAGTTATTTATACAAGTTCTTTTTTTTACTTGGAATATTTCAGAAACAAAATCACACCTGCTTAACATACTATTTTCTCATTTAAAGATATTTTGGTAGTTCTTGTACATTTGACTTCATGTACATGTTCAAAAAATGAAACCAATTATTATTTTACTGATGATTTGTAATAAAAAACATATTTGTATACATATTGATTTGAAGATGAAACAACTTACTGTTTGTGAAGATAAGTTTTGCGAAGAAAATTATTATGTTGTGTACATCATTTGAGTCATAATTACAATATTGACATCATTATATGAAGAAAATACTCCCATTAAAAATGGAATAATTGATTCCATAAGAAATATCTACAAAAAATATTTAGCTTACAAACATAAAACACTCAGACAACCTCATTGAAATACAGAAAAAGGCTTGACAGTAAACATGACTAAAATTCAATGATTCTAAAATTCCTAAATAATACAAAAAAACAATGGGTATAGCTCACATTTTCAGCTACACAATATAGAGGCAGTGGAATATAGAAATAGAAATGAGAAATAGATCATTATCTGTACATTTTTGAACTATTAATTCAGTAAGTGGTGTTTACAAGTTGTACACAATCTTTTGAATGTTATAAAAATCCATGATTAATGTCTGTCTATTCAATATCTGCCTGGTCTCCTGTCCTGATGGACAAAAATGATTCTGTCTGACATAGAATTAACATTGTATGCATCCTTATCAGGCCAGTGACTTATATTGTAAAACAGAAACTTACTTTATCTTATAATGACAACAATTACTAATTTCCTGTATTTTATTTTTCAGGAATTTTTAATTGCAGATGAAATAATTCTCTTTGTCTGTACAAATTAAAAAAAAAATAAACTAAAAAAAAGCTCAAATCTTGTTGTGTTTATAATTTCATTGTGTTTAAGGTAATGTACCGGACTGTTGTTACATAGTTGATCGAACTTAACTAGAGTCAAACCTTTGAACAGGGATTGAAAACAAATATCATCTTTGCTTACAGACGGTCCTTATACTGAGGTTCATTTGATTTACTCTATCAATTAGCATGTGCTCTGGAATGGCTTGTTCACTGGTGGTTCCTAACCTAGGTTTGATTGTATGTATGCAGGGTTCTCTTATTCACATTTGATTAAGGTACCAGCACTGCATTCAGAATTCAGAAAATTTGGGATTTTTATGCCCCCAAGGGTGGCATATATCATTCACACTGTCCCATTTTCGTGTCTTGGTCACAACTTTGTAATTTCTACTTAGATTTCGGAGTAACTTTGTGCAAATGTTCACCAACACAGGACAACACTTGAGAGATCACAGTTTTGATTGGATCTTCGTCAAACTGTCAGAATGTTTGTATGAATGATATCTGAAATTGTGTGAATACGGGTCATCTCCGGTCAAAAACTACTTAACCAGGTCAACACACCAAAAAACCGTGTTAACACTCTAGAGCTCACAATTTGGATTGAGTCCTCTTCAAACTTGGAACTTTTGTCAACATTGAAAGATTGTGTTAACATTAGAGGTCATAGTTTTGATTGAATCTTCACTAAACCTTGTCGGAATGTTTTTCAGAATGATATCTTGGACATATTCGAACATGCGTCATCTAGGGTCAAAAACTAGGCCACCAGCTCAAATCACTAGAAGTTTTGATTGGATCTTTCCCAAACTTTGTAAGAATATTTGTATTAATGATATTGTGAACAGGTTTGAACATGGGTCAGATCGGGTTGAAAACAACTAAGTCGCAAGGTCAAATCACAGGAAAACCTTAGAAATTGCAGTCTTAACTTGAGTGAATAAGGGCCATCATGGCTCTCTTGTTTCATGATGGACAAAAAAAATAATCGTACCGCAATAGGAAATAACCCTTTGTTACCAAGTGAGGACATCACCATTAATTGCTTATCATTTAGTCCACAGATTACTGCTTCACTTACGGTGTACTCTGATAGTTTCAGAACCCAGCTTCTGAACAGATTTAATAATAACACAATCTGTAAATGATTGCCTGCAACTACAGAAATATTAACTTGTTGGGAAGTTTTTAAAATATAATTGTTGAGAGGAGTGACAGCCTGTCCTCAGTCAAGATAATTATCACACACTAAATAATTAGATATTCTTTTATTTCAAAATTATCCTGTTAAAATTTGCCACTTAAGTGGTCTGAATAAACTTTCGCACCAAAAAGCATGACTGCCATTGTGTTGATTTTTGGTTATTGGTCATTATTCGATTAAGTAAATATATATGAATGTATGATCAAGGGTGTAGCCAGTTTTACGCACATAAATTAGACCTACTCAGTGTCAGTCTACAAAATCGGATCAATTTACAAGGCCACATGTAGTTCAAATAAATTGCATGCAGTGTCTCTAATCCCTCCAAATGCGCATCAAAGCTCACCATTTTAGTTCTAATATAAAATAATCCGGGCCCCTAAGAGCATGAGGGGTTACTCCCCCCCCCAGTGCACCCTTACCTTGTGTGTGTAACATTCGTTCAAAGCTTGCTATGCCCCTAATGATAATAGCGTTAATTTAGTCAATGCTGTCAATTCAGGCCTGAATTTACCATCATACACATTACAACAATGTATTAGCCCGCTATGCTTATAAATTTGAAAACATGTTTACGCATTGAAGTGAGCACTGTTTGCGTTCAGGTATGTAGTTTTAATATGAAAATCGACTCGGCCTGTTTTATAGTGTATACCTATAGAGGACGTCAAATATAAAGATTTGATGCATAGATAAAACCTTCCTGCTGTCAACCACAAGAAGAAAATAGTTATCTGGCTGTTTTTATTGCAGTTCAACATGAGTGCATAGCATGCCTGTTGAGTTAACGTTGTATGCCTTCCCTTTTTATTAGGAATAAGTATTCTATGGAGCTAAAATTTGGTTTTGTATCAAGTACCTGTAATCCGAAAGTATATTCACTATGCTAACCAATAGTGCCTGTCACATAATTTGAAAATAAAACTAATGTCTGGATTTTTTACATATATGATCAATTTATAATATAAGGGACACAACTTTGGCAATTCTAAATAGCAATTTATGGTATAGGTCCAAAAAAAGCCAAAAAGGCCTACACCAAAAAAGGCCAAATAGATAAATGAAAACGTACGATAAGAGGTATGTTATTCATACTGTGTATAAAATGGTATTAATTATTTTGTAATTATGCTTTATATATCAAAGAATGAAAATGGCAATGTTTGTTTATTTTCTGGGCGTTTTAGATATCAATAATTACAAATGTCCATTATTTTTAACTCTGGCAGCTTATAAAAGTGGCCAATTAGCACATTGCAGGTAAAAGGTCACAAAGACGCAACAACAAATTGGAAAGAAATCTGATCAATACTTTCAGAGAATTAGACAATTGTGCACACCGGACGATAGACGCCGGAGACTCATCCTGCTCACGCCAATAGCTCACGCTGAACCTTTCGCTCTGGTGAGCTAAATTAAAAAGAAAGATTTAGAGTGCTTAAATTTCTTAACATAAAGTTCTATCTATTTTCTAGCTTCTTATTGACTATTCCATAAATCGTAAATAATGAGTATGTAAGATTATTAGGTGCTTCAAACATTCTAAAAGAAATTATACAGGAGAATTTTCAATCAGATATTGAAATTCCAGTTAATTGAATCAGAAGTCATTTTTATGTTTACTTCTTACTAAATGAGTATTTTTTAAAAATATTATTTAGATTCTAATAGATGGAGAGAGTATAATCAACACGGACGTTAATGCGGTGATGCCGGTCCTAAAGTTGAACATCCCTATAGATGTTAGCGACTTCAACAAAACTGTAGAGCGAATGTATGTCATTTATGACGAGGTTAGTTTGTAACATTACAAGTTTTTACTTGTCTATTACTTTAAGCGTAAATAATCACCATTTAACCCTGATCTGAATCTTGTATTTGGTCCCTAGCGGATATTGCTAGGCCGGGATCGCACAAGGCTCTCTTAGCGAAGAATTTTCGTGTTTTTTTTGTCCAGCTTGCCGCTTCTTGTGGACGTTTGCCTTCATAACAGCTCAGTATGAAATATTGTCAATAAAGTGGTTTTGATATCGAGGTTATACTGTGTGTAATTAAAGAAAAATAATTCTAACAGAGTTGGAAGGCGGATGGGGTGAGACAAACTCGACAGGGCGAAGTACAGATACTTTCATCCGTAACAAACCTTCCATCTTTTTAAAATGATATCATTGTATTTGGATATCATCCGTTCGGAGAAACTGTTTGTTTCCAGAATAATATAGGAACGAATACTGGATGATGACAGACCTAAATAATAGACAGTTATGGGTAATTTAGTATTAACTACGTCATAAAATAGTTGCTAAAATATCTATGGAGACTTCTAGATGCTTATTATCATTTTAGATTTCGTGAACAAATATATAAGGAATACACGGTTTTTTTGTTGATAAATGACTCAATGCTCGTAGAGTACATAACAAAACGAGGCATTTAAGGAGTCAAAGAAGTTTCAAATACAATAATGTAAAACACCATTCATTTTTGAGAAGTTATTTTCAATAAAACACAGGATTTCCTCCATCATTTAAATCATTGTGTTTATGGTATCAGAATGAAACAGTGATTCCTGTTTAACTTTGAAAATTCGCGAATTCAACATGATGTGAATTACTAAAATTTGATTTTTGGAACATATTCTCGAAATGAATATCACGCGAATTAAAGGCGTTTTACAGTATTTCGAACTTTTCAAAAGTACTTTATGTAAAGCTGAATAATTGTACGACTTGTGACAATACCACAAACAGGATGATTTGTACGCATTTTATTTCATTCTCTGAAAAAAAGATAATTCACAGCTTGTGAAAAATGGCAACGCTTTAAGACACACATATTGATAAAACATACCCAATACCCCCAAAATGAAAAATTAAACATCATAGTCATATTTAGTGCTAACCGGTGGAACTATACACAAATCAGAAGGAAAATTACTTTCTTCTTGATTTCTTGTTTATGAGTAAAAACACTCCTCTACTTTAATGCAGCAATAACAACAACAACCAGTGCAACAACACGAACTAGATGACCCTGCGACCATCGTCATATTAATGCTTACAAACTTAAAGAAATGAAAAGCAACACTTGAAAACACATTTAAAGATTAATGATCCATTCTTCGAAATTTGAAAACTCTTTCATTTGATAGTAATTAAATTAAACTGATATCTAATTATTAATGATACAAATTCTGCTCATGTTGTATTTACATTTGTACTTACTACAGCACATAAAGAAACCATGTAATTATTGGACACGTATAAATGTAAATAACAACAGGTTAACCAGAAGCATTGTTCATTCATAAGAAGCGACATTTCGACCAACCAGGATTCAGTTAATTTCAGTCAATATGCCAAGAAGCCCAGAATTCACCCGTATAGGTCAACCCGCATCTTAATTCCTCCAATCCGATAACGACCAAGAAGATAACAATTGACAAGAACGGGATAAGCAATTATGATATAATTAATTCATTATTGGATCATATAACCCAGGTTGAAATTCAATTATAACGTGTATTAAACTTATTACCGATTTCAATTTATTGTCATTGACTTTACTGACAACGAAAAGCATGGAATCACTATGGGTGAGGAGAGAGAATTCAGTCAAGCACGATCTAAAAGATTGAAAATATAAACATAATGGGAAATCCACGTGTACATCACTCTACAATAAAGCATGGTTGGCTGATCTATTTAAGGTTTTACATGCCTAATGCCCAAAATTATTATCTCAAAATGGGGTGGACAGACTTTAAGAACATACATGAATTTTATAGTTTTTTTATAAAAAATGATCTTACCTTGAGATTTTCAAAAACATTGGCATTCCTTTGAGTTATCGCCCCTGTCAATTCGAATCGAAGTATATGGGAGTAGCCCATTTTCAAAAAAATAACTAAAAAATCCATTTCAGTGAAAACTCATGATAAAAGATGCAATATTTTACACAGTATCAATCTAACTTGATAAAGAAAATGTAAGTCATCGTGCAATATCTACAGAAATTAACATTTTCTATTTCAACTAAGGCAATAACTCGAACAAAATTTAAAAAATGTGTCGTAAAATAATTGAAGTATCAAAGGTAACTTATTTTTATAATACATATATTAGCATTAACGTTTGTGTGTAGCATTGAGCAGATACGTCAGAAAAGTACAGTATCAGGGATGTAGCACTTAAACTCATCCCATTGTAATCTAACCATTACAATATTGACGTCACAAAGGCCTATTTTAATACAAAGTATTGTTAAAAACCAAAGAGCCGATCAAAAATGCAGTTCATACCCTTCTCGGGTGAAAAAGTGCAACATTATCACTATTCACGTTTATGAGGTAAATTTGATTCAGTAATAGTCATAATGCCGTCTTTGCTATTAAAACCGGTCAAAAGGCCAACCTCTTGCACTTTTGTATAGAAACAAAACCAAAGGAATCTCCAAAGCGGTAGTATTGGTATCTGACTAGTGATCACTAGCCCTTACCCGCAATCACATGCGAGGGAGCTGTTCAGCTAGCTTGCAGTTCTACCTAGGTGTAAGCCTGGTGGTCTTCCTCCACCGGAAATGTTGGTAAAAGCATCAAATGACCCTGGATGTTAGTACAACGTTAAAACCCAATAAGAACAACAGAAACAAAAACATTAATGTAGATAAGAAAAGGATTCCTTGAAAAAAAAGACACATACAGACATTCCAACTTCCCAAGAATACCACTCTCCCCTTAATCCCCCATTCCCAATAAGGCCTAGACAAAAAGGTTTGTTTCCGGTTACATGTCCAAAAAAAATATGGGTCGGAAGGTAGGGATGTTTTTTCTTTTACGCTTTTTACATATATCGGCAACACTATCGTGAAAATTACAGTAAGATTTGGATGCCGTAAAACTTTTGGGTCGTCAGGTAAAAGACTAAGGGATTTACGGTGAATTTAGGATTGCCAACCTAATTGATAAATTGATAACATGAATTGTGAGCAGTTTTTAAGATTTCAAGTTTAATTGATCTAATAGCATTTGCTTGTATTTGGTAGTCGAGTAATCACGTGCCTCTAAAATATGTGTAAACCACTATGTTAAAATGTATACATTGTGTTCAAACGAATTTAAATCATCAAGTACCGCGAATTGGTTATAGCACAATTAGTACAGTTGAACCTCGATATTTGATACTAAAAATATCAGTCTTAATACTGAAAGGGTTTCATTATCAAGTTCAAATCAGGGGGAAGTTGAATAGCCTGCCCGAAAATAAGTGGTCGTTTATATGAGGTGATGTCATTCATGAAGTGGTCGCTAAAACGAGGTTTTGCTGTATTTGAAAATTTGTTCTTATGTCAGTCTAGTATCTAATATCTATCTATCGTCGTCTTCATTGGACATATATTTTCATCTATAGATGTATACAAGCGTTGTGCAAGGGAGCAATGCGCTTAATGAGAGCACACAATCATCACCTTTCATCTTGAATCACTGCCTGATATCCAATTATACAGGGCAATGAATGAAATGAAAGAGACATTTGTTGACCCAATCTGTCTTAATACAGATACTAACATGATTTAAGTCTCGTACATTGCGTGCCAACAATTAGTATTTATCGGTTCATGCTAACGTAGACTATGTTGGTAGGTAATGTTTTATTTTTTTGTCTTATCTGCAAAATTCTGGTTTGTGTTGGCCATTGTGTGAGTGTTGTAATAAGCAGTGATGGTTGGTTTGTGGCTTATATTGTACGTCGTTGAACATGCAATGTTGGGAGGATAGCGAACATCGACGAATGTCGATGAAAAGCATTGAACACAAACCGTTCATTGAACGAACCTTTCACGAATATGCAGAATTTATTTCGGTACACATTCGATGGAATTTTCGGTTAGGTGGTACAGTGCTGTTATATTTTTTACATGTACAGAAGTCTTATCTTAAATTTGGTATATGGATTTTAAAACTCGGCTGTCAAATAAGAACATAAAGCAAGGTATCGAAGAATTGCTGGTATTTTTACGTAAGTCATGTACGTAGTATTCACAAACAACGCTTTAGTATAAAAAGGAGTCACAGCCAATGTACAAGTACTTCCTTTGAAAAAAAAATCACAACAAAACCGAGCCTACTCCTGCGAGGACCTTGCCAAATTCCAAATTCTTGTTAGAAGAAGGAAACCTTGAAATGCTCGTAATTAGGATAATTACTCGAGAACAGTACGCGTGAGTAGCTGAGCGTAATCAATTATTAACGTTTTTTTTCTTCTAATTTGAATATTTTTGGACAGTTTCACAATACGTTTTTGTTCGTATTAAGTGTCGCATTTTCATGTCACAAATTGAAAGAGAAAGGATAGCGAATTATTTCAGGCCTGAATTGATACGTGTACCAGATAAATGTGTCGGGTCATACACATGTTAAACTTATCACACGTGATTTAGTGAAAACGAAACCCCGAGTTAAACGAGGAGAATTTTAAACTTAAAGCTTTGTAAGACAACTTTTGTTACAGCCTTTAAGCACATGTTCTGATACTAAAACCCATAAATTCATGGTTAATTCGTACAAAGCATATTTTATACAACACATCAACTAATGAGAGGTTAGTTATATTTTAATACATTAAATATTATTGTATACCAAATACCCAACTCTTCAAGCTGAATACATTTTACACAACTGAAACAAGAGACAATCTTACCACACAGACTATAGAGTCACAAATAAAGCACTTTACCGCACAATGTACAGAGTCACAAATAAAGTACCTTACCGCACAATGTACAGAGTCACTAATAAAGTACCTTACTGCACAATGTACAGAGTCACAAATAAAGTACCTTACTGCACAATGTACAGAGTCACAAATAAAGTACCTTACTGCACAATGTACAGAGTCACAAATAAAGTACCTTACCGCACAATGTACAGAGTCACAAATAAAGTACCTTACTGCACAATGTACAGAACCACAAATAAACCATCTTACCACACAGACTACATAACCACAAATAAAGTACCTTACTGCACAATGTACAGAACCACAAATAAAACATGTTATCACACAGAATATAGTCGCACATAAACCACCACACATCACACAGTCTACTTAATTACAAATAAACCATCACGGCAGAAACACCGACATACATAAAACCCTCTTTTTTCTAACATAGACATTTCTTCTATAATGGTTTCACAGAGAACATATGATAATAATCATGTGGCGATTCCACATAGGAATTGAAGAATACTATGAAGTTTTCACGATGTTTCGTCCTCATCATCGCCCCAAGAGGTTTTGTTGAACGTAATTGACATTGTAATCAAAAATAAAGACATTGTACGACAGTCTTTTATTACTCTGGAGACTCTTTGTCAAATAAAATTCAACAAACCTTATGTAACAAATTCGATGATTGATGATCGTTAAATGATACTAATAGTCTATTTTTCGATAGGCGTTTGTTTGTTGATGAAAAACGCTTTTTATTCGTTATTAGTTGTTCAATTTGATGACAAAAATGAACCAAATTGCGTTATCCTTTCCATAGATTTTTAAATGATTAAAATTAATTACAAGGTTTGCTAGAACTCGTGTTTAGAGCAGGTGAACACAAAACACAGCATACATCGATTCCTAAACTGTTCTATGTTTAATGTCACACTTTTAGATGTCTGCTTAAATCGATTACATGATGACGACTTAAGTGGTTATTTCCAGGTCATTATTGCATTTCGGATTCTGAATGTATTCATTCTGTGTTCAATTTCGTCAATTTGTTGGGTCAATTAGTTCCATTGTTACCATTTATAAATTCAGACGACAATGGGTCACGTGCCAGGAAGTGCGCTATTTTAGAAGACGGGAGCGTTCATGGACGGTGTATAAAGGAGCATACATGTAAAATCAAATAAAGTTCACAGATATGTTTATACTGAAATTATTGTAAACTGAACGTTCGTACAACTGAAAATTCGTGTGTTCCATTTTATTTACGGGCATGTAATGTCATGCAACAATGTGACACGATGAGAATTATTATAATTATCAGGAAAAATAAACATATTAATTAATCCGACAGCAAATACACTAATGATTTGTTTGTACCTATAAACTGGCCCATGAACTGAAATGCATTCATTGGTTTGTTAAAATGTTTTTGATCGACGAAGATTTTGAAATGAGGATAGCTTCATTTACTTTTTGCCAAAACCAATTCTACATATTCAAGCTCTTTGGAGGCCGTGGATATGAAACATGAGGGCAGTCTCCGAGTCCAAATACCAATGTCATTCTCAATAACTATAGTTTTGCTGAAAAGCCTGTTTAATATTTAAATATACATTAATTATGCTGTTCATTAATAATTATTTAGAAAAAAACATGTGCACCTATTGACAGACTACCTTCGATATTTCAGTTCTTAAAATTTCGAACCCAGGCATTTTTAAAGACACAGGGGTTCGAAATTATAACTAACAGATTCGTAAGTACATGTATAATGCAACATTTTATCCATATTTATAACCAAAGGGGGCTAGCACGTTGGATTAGGCTTAAAATGGCAACACGGACCAAAAACACCTATATTACTTATATACATATACAAGGGTTACAACTTCCGCAATGACAGTTTCTGTACCAAGTTTGTTTAACACTACGTAACTTTTCAAGAAATCGCTCAAATTTCTAATACCTGGTGTCTACGGATAGCTAATACATTATACTACACATAACCAATAAACAGTTGGTTCAATTTAAATTGATGAAGCAGGTATTTCATCTTTTTCCTCTGAAAAACCGTCAATTTCGTTAAGTCGAACGCGACCTCGCAACACCAAATTGATCAGAATAACCATACTAAATACACATTAAAACAACAGGCACAGTAATGACAACGCATGATTACTATAAATATTACTAAAATACACTGATTCAGCGCCAAAATGTAATCCAGGAACGTTCTACTCACGTTCAATTCACAAAAATCGTCGCATGATTGAAACTTCAAATATCATGATGCAGTGACCTTTGCCCCGTAATTTGTTTGTAAGCGGACGTTTCATTGGCTGAATCATAATGGCGTAGCGAGGTGGAAATCTATGACGGAGTCGACGATTTTGTTAATTTTACGTGAGTAGACCATTCCTGGATAATTCTTTTGTGCCGGATCAGTGTATTTCAGATATATTTATGGTTAGCACGCGTTGTCATTCCTCTACCTGTTGTTATAAGGTGTGTTTAGTATGGTAATTCTGATCAATTTGGTGTTGCGAGGTCGCGTTCGACTAAACGAAATTGACGATTTTTCGGAGAAAAAATATTAAATATCTGCTTCATTGTTTTAAATTGGACAAAGTGCTTACTGGTTATGTGTAGTATAATGTATTAGCTATCTGTCGACACCAGTTATTAGAAATTTGAGCGATTCCTTAAAAAAATACGTAGTTTTGAACAAACTTGGTGCAAAAACTGTCATTTCGGAAGTTGTAACCCTTGTATATGTATGTATGTAATATAGGTGTTTTTGGTCCATGTGGCCATTCTAAGCATAATACACCATTATACACCATCCCTTCAATGTGCTAGCCCCCTGTGTTTATAACGATATTATCATTTTCTAATCATTTTCTCCTAAAATAATTTGTTGGAACATTTCTACAAACGAGTTCATTTGTATTCACCCGATTCTTTTCTAAATTTTAGCCAGTCCTCTCACTGACCCGAAACCTGCGTGATAAGAGACCTTATTTGGTGAGCGCGATCTTCTTGAAAGAACTTCCTTCATTTGTGTATGTTCGCGTGACTCTATTCAAAGCATTTAAAAGGAACAGATAACGGAAACATTTTTTTCTGTTCATCATTTAAAGGAGCTGTGACTGAGATAAAATAATGCACGGCTTAAATTGGACCACATAAAAATCCACGTCAATAACAATTGAAGATAAATTCCAGCCTTCCCACGACTTTAAAAGTGCAGATAATATCAGAGACACGGATGCTTACTACATTCAAATTGTTCTATTTTGTTAATATTGGTCATGAATCTTGTCGCCAAATGAAATCAAGATAGAAAAGACTGCTGTCCGAATATGGCTTCTGAAAGCAAGCTTAAATGATTAATCTTTGTATCTTTGTGTGCCTTATTTTGAAAAAAATCTTATAATTACATCCTACGGCAAAATGAACATTTGCTTCAAAGATTCGATGTTATCTAACCTTAGTCGATGATATTTGGCTCCTTCACAGTTCTAAGGCCAAAATATTATAGCCATGTTTCCAGTAACATCCCTAAAACACATGCATAGGGTCGGTAGGTCGGCAGAACTATTTTTGCAAAAAGATGATTTTTAATGTAGTTCATAGGAAAACGAAAATATCGGCAAGAAAAAAATGACAGCGACCGATAAAAACTCTAGAGTCGGCAATAAAATAGGGTTGGTCGGAATAGCGGAAACCAAACCAGGAACTTACTGTATTTTATGCCTACTGTACAATAAGTATTAAACATATAACTTCTGAATGTGCAAATGTATCATCGTTTCAACATACATGCATTAACACATTTCAACACTTGAAATAAACACGTGCCTCAGGAATGAAAGAATCGTGATAACAATGGTGACAGGATCAGTTATATAAAATGTAAAACGACACAACTAGCATTTAAAATGTACGAAATGTCACGATAAAGGTTTGAAGTTCTGCGTTTAACATCTGATCGTCACTTACTACTTAGTCATATTTCATTGTATAATACATACATAATACCAATAAGAATACAATAAAACTTCGACATTAATACTTCTGCAGTACCAATTACAACTTTCTTAACATTGAAGTGGTCTTATTTTCAGGTTGAAATATAAAGAAAACATTGAAAGACGGTCTAATATCAGTGGCCGTTATAATGAGGTGGTAGTAGATTGACGTAAGGTTAAACTGTACATATTTCTACTATTCACAGTTAAAGGCAAATTTAGCGATGCACTTTTCAGCAATGGGACTGGTTCGTGACTTGTAAATATCGTAGTGCGGATGGAAAAGTCTTAATATTGCGCGTGGCATTTTCTGGTAAATGGTTCTTATATTCTATTTGAAGATAGTCGTGCCTATGACAAATCGATCATTGGGGTACCATATAAGGTAAGTGAATTTCGCACATACTTTAAACATTTTGTAAAAAAGTGGTTGGACAATACTTTCATTCCGATGTTGTTTTATGAGTGTGTTACTTAGCACATTAGGTTATCACGCACATATCTGCTTATACGCTTTTTAAAAAAAGCGTGCATGAGTCATGTTGGCAGTTACGTGCTTTTGCGAGAAATATACTAAATATACTATACAATATGTGATGAGATGAAATACTAGTATATTGTACCTGAGTTCATTTTATTATACATTCAGGATTATCTTAAAATACCAATACTTTATATTTGTTTGTTTGTTTATATGTGACTTATTAGCACTGAGGTTTAACACCGTTTTTCAACAATTTTTCAGTTATATTGAGACCGGTTCACCTAACCATGTTTTCCTGGACCGTATCAACTTTTCATTGTCCATTCAAGGAGAGGACTCGGCCCTTCGTTTTAATACTTTCTTTGCAACTGTATTGCTTTATTATGTACATGTGAATGTTTGATGACCGGAATAAATATGTTTTAACAATAACAATGAAATAGTGGACATGACCGAGTGCTGTCGGTATATACAGGTCTATCCCTTCACACGAAAGGTCCGATCAACGTCCACTTTATATTCAAAGATACGATCATTACAAGGATAGTAAATACTGTACACGTATTTTAATGACGTCTTAATGTAATTTTAAGACGTCAGCTTGTACATGCAAAGTCTCACAGTGACATTTCGATCTATTTGAACGGAACCGACGGAATCTACAAACAAACAAATAAAAGAAACAGAGGTCTCACCAAAACATCATAGTTATTAATTATATGAAACGTAAAACTACAACAACATTGCTTAGTGATTCCCATTTCGAAATAAAGAAGAAAATCTGAAGTCCATTATAGTGTTATTTTTTCTTCTAATTCTTTACGACTGTTTTCATTCTAAATATGATATTGACACCAGACTAGCAATCCACACTAAACAAAGTCTGTCATGAGACATTAATGCATATTCATGATCTCATATGCGGTATTCGGTCTAATGTGACATATTGACAAACAGGTTTTTATAACATGAATTTATTCAGATTAGGAATATTAAAATACCAACGGGAAACGCTATATTCAATGAAGTCGAATTTTCCAAGAACACTTCCAGACTTATTATCAACTCTAGACAGAAAACACAGACATTGCAACGCTTCTTGTCAAACTACCGCCTGTACAATGTTGCTTTGTGAGAGTAATTCAAGAAGACACGACTTGTCTTGAATCAACGTGACTTATACAAATACTGTGCACCTAACATTTATGTTGTCTCATTTTGCAAATCATGGATTTCCCATGTAATATTTTATAAGGTTCAATTTGATAGGCGAACATCTACAAACACCTATTAAACGGAACACAGTATAATTCGGGCCGGTCCCGTATTGCACATTTGAGGTTCAGACTTGAGCGTACAGCTACCTCTGAATGATCTCCATCTCTACTCAGGCCAAATCATACAGTGCTCTTACGGAAGGAAGTTACATTATTTCCATGAGGACAATACAAGGGTTTACGGACTCCATACAGATTGACCAGCATGCAGGGTCACCTAAGAGTTGATGAATTCTTAAGAAGATGATCTAAGACCTGATCCATACAGGGTTACCCAAAATCGGATGGACTCCATACACTGGAGAATCATAGACGTAGGGACACATAATTGACACTGACCAGTCCTTCGGTTTCAATAGAGCTTAAATTAATTCGGCATTATCGGTGAACAACTGGATGAATATCTTTCATTCACTTACTGATATATCTTCATGCTCTAAAATTTTTGTACACAACATCTCATACTTTCTTTTAAATGACATCACAAGTTAATTACATTGCATATGTTTGTTCGCTCATTGTTCCTGCAGTACATGCGCTCGCTTTCAATAAAATCACAGCTTTGAACCCTTACCGAAAAGTGTAACTGATATGTGAAAAAATCATAAAAACAAGTGGTTTACAGTTTTAACTAGGTGCCGCTTAAACCGTACACGACGCAATCAACAATTAAGCATCGTCCATTTCCGTTTTACTTTTTTTAAAGGATTGACAAGTCAATAAATACTCTAAAATTCTGTTTGGTCACATTCAGAATTGTATTTACCAGGATTCAACTCTAGATTGGCACAAGAAAACTGTAATCATGAACATTTATAATAAGTCCCGTTAAGGGTTTAATTTTATTCACTAAGATTATTTTCTACGTACAATGCACCACTTAATTTTATATTCCAACTTGATGCAATGGCCATAGATACAGCCAAGGTCAAACCATTAAACATATAATAAGGAAGGTGTTATTTTTGCCGAGTTTGAGGGATCAATAATATGAATCTGTACAGAAAAATGATAAGAAAAATTTACTCGTACATAACGAGGTAGGAGGTCGAACACAAAGACCACACTGGAGAAGACAATTTATTTCGACCTGTTCCACATATTAAGGAGTATTCAGTTCTTAACATTTCGTAGCTGGAACATTTAGTATATGTAAAACAGTATGGGTGTGTTAATTGTTAAAAGAAATAATTAACATCCAGGATGATTCCAAAAAGATTTTTTTGAAAGATGTCTTTCATTATTGTAATCACATTAAACTCTCATTGGATAACTTGTTTGCATGACAAACCAAACCATCAAAATACTTCGGCTGTATAATACCTTCCTTGTCAATCATTGTTGTTTAAAGATTAAACGGGAAATATACAGACATTTCTGTTGACTGTTTTCTCATGTTTAATTCAGTTCTATATTAAGCACCTCTAGAATTACCTGAACACACTTCTCTTAGCAAGTAACTCATTAACTTTATTATTTTTCGAAGCACGTCGACAGGCAAAACGTAAGCACGTGTCAGTGAAATTTGCAGGGAATAATTACAAAATTAAATTTTGACAAATTACCTCCAAATTCAAGATTTAACGGATCATTACATTAGGTCGTGATTTATTGGTTTCACCATTCTCAGATATCAACCAATTATGTAATTAATGGCATTAGGTCTTCAATTATGCTGCTTTATGTAGATAGTATATACATTTAAACTATGGCATTCATCGTTTTATCAGTTGATGCTTGTTATCGAAATCACCGTACTCTCCTGAAAATATATCTACAGTCGCATTTATTTCTAATGGAATTGGGAATTTTGGTAATATAGACTTTTGGGACATATAATTTACTTACAATATATATATATATATATCAGAGCTGTTCTTGCAAATATTGTTTCGTTGTGGCATCTCCTGATTAGTAAATACTAATCAAATGTTTGTTAATGGTACGATTGTATAATTGTTAAGATTTCACCAGGATTTGACAGTCCAGACCAAGAACACAGCCATTGACAAAACACGAACTAAACCTCTGAATTTTTACCTAGAGATTTTGAAATTAAATACAACTGCCGACGTTTTCAACCGTTTATAAGCCAAAATGTTATTAAGGGATAATTCGAAAATGTTATTCAGCCTAAACGTGTTGCTTGATCCAGTTTTACTGGCATCAAACATGAAACGACATAAAAGTACAAACCACATACAATGATCGTATAAATATTTTCTCCTTAACTAATAGGGACACTCACACAAACAAACAGACGGACGGACGGACGGACATCAGGACAAATTGGCAGACAGACAGACAGTCAGCCAGTCAGACAGTATTACGTTAAATACACATGACCAGGACAATATACTCGTTCTTCACTGTCACAAAACATAATTCTACTAAAACGAAATTTATTTTACAGCCTTCGAGTGACGTTAACAACTTTGTGGGGCGTTTTAATTAGATCATCCATTAAACGTGATGTTGACTCCCACATCGAACATAATTCACCATCTCAGAGATGAGCTAATAATATTGTCAGACGTAATTCCTTTATACCAACTGTACAGTAAACGACTGAATTCAATGGCATGTATTACAGGAAGAAAATGGTAATCTTAGATCAGTTATTGCTCAACCGTAAAAATACAAATTTTACGATCGAAGACATCACATTTTAAATAATAAAAATGCTACTGAATATACACATATCTGTTATTTACCATTTAAAACTGGTATTAAAACCTAAAAAAACAATCAATAGAATAAAACAACCTTACAACAAGGTGAGGCACGTTTTGTCATGAAATTCTTACCATAGATACGCCTACGAAAACCGGTCCCCGGATGAAGGCGCTATACACTAATTTTCCTTTTCTTCGACAAGAGTCTCCCAAATAAATTTAATTTCTCCAGTTGGTATACGGTTGACGAATGTTTGTTTTCGATAAAGCCGTTAGATCCGTCTTGTTTTAGATACAATCAGAACGCTAAGAATTACTTCACGATAACTTCGATGACAGATTATTTGGGGCTAGCGCGTTGAAGGGATGGTGTATAATGCTGTATTAGGCCTAAAGTGGCCACATAGACCAAAACATATTTATCAATGATCACATATATACATGTACAACGGTCGCGACTTCCGAAATGACAGTTTCTGCACCAAGTTTATTTAATACTACGCATTTTTCAGAAATCACTCAAGTTTTTAATAACTGGTGCCTACAGATAACTCATACATTATACTACACATAACCAATAAGCATTTTGTCCAATTCAAAACACTGAAGCAGATATTTAGTCTTTTTCGTCCAAAAAATCGTCAATTTCGTTATTCGAACGTGACCTCGCAACACCAAATCAAGCGAAATTACTGTACTAAATACACCTTAAAACAACAGGTAGGGGAATGATAGCGCATGCTAACCACAAGTATCACTAGAATACACGTGCTAGCCCGCTATGTGACAGATCCTAAGTACAAATTACGTATAGTATTTTTATTTCAAATTTGGACAAACGACTAATAGCTTAGACGTCTTAACAGATCGTTTCATTTACACTCGGCTGATATCAATCCACTAAAAAAATATTTCACAACTTGTTTGTTTTAATTTTAACGCTTTTGTCGACAGTTTTTAGCAATAATCGACGTAAAAAATAGACACATGTATACATATACTTGTGAGGAAACTCCTTTAAAATGTGTTCAGTGTCTGTCATAGAATGTCCGTACATAGATTCACTTAATCTATCAATGTCTTATACCTAAAGGATAAATGGAATGGCGATAAATCCGTGTGACTTTCTCTATTATTTTTGAATCCCCTACAGAAAAGATAAGCAAAATATTGGTGTGCAGATTAGACTCTCGCGAACACATGACTTTAAAACCGTATTCGTTTTTAATGGGATTTCTTTTTACTGTGAACTACATTACTAAATCTTATCTGATAAAGACATTGTTAGAAATTGCATCGTTTACTCATACAATTTATTTGCTACAAAAATTCCAACAACGTCGCGGAACAAGGCAACACAATATGGGTTATCATGTAAGTTTTGTACAAGTAAATCTGGAATGCTTCAGCAATTTGATACTTCTTGAGTAGTTACATCTAAATGTTTAATACAAATATACTTTAATTTATGATCATATCATAATGAGTGGTCAGAACTTCAGCACTTTCAAATTAATCAGGCGATCAAGAAAAACAATATTCAGTAATTCGCTAACTACACTCTAACTGAATCAAAATATTTATACAGGAGACAATGACTATCTGGAATACTCCAGAGAAGGCATTCTTATAAACGAAATCTTTTGCAAAATTGGACCATTATGTTTTCGAAATACCTGCGTATTAAGTTAAAAGCTTCACGATGACTTCCGAGCTCACTGTATGAAATCTAAAGATAGGAAGGCTACTTTCGGCTAAAAAGCTGACGTTAAACACGCGTACTGGATGTTATTTTGAGAAATTATATTGATTCTGGGTGGTATTGGGCCACAATAAAACCATTAGCAAAGGGGGTAAATAGGCTTGCTTCTTTAATGGTATGCGGTCACAGGCTGGAACATGTTGTTGACAACGAAGAACATCGTGGTAGTAGATTTATTGCAGAAAAAAACAAACATAAGAAAAGCAAACCTATTCCATCATCATTTGCATTTCTCTGGATCTGCTTGATATTTATGTTCAAAAGGAAAGGAAATCAGTTTGAAAACAACTGATGTAATAAAAATGCATATTCAAGATTTCACACGTGACACATTGCGTGGTTATAAAATTCGCGTAAAATATTGTTTTATTCAAAATAGGGTACTTACTAGAAAAATACCCATTGAAAATAAATCAATGTTAAGTACAGATGGAAACACAATCCAGAAAACTACAGTAGACCTCAAGAATTTTTATCAGTATCTAGGGAATGGTAGAGATTTAAGCTACAACGCAACAAATCTTGTATAAACTTTGTGGACAACATTTCAACTAATTGGGTCTATAATTTAATAGTTCCAGCACAACTTTACACTCTTGCTACTATTGTGCAAATTAATGGAATTGCAATGAAGCTCGTTCTATATATGATCTGAATTCCCTGTAGTAAAGATAAATAAAGGTTTGGCAATCAAACTTAATGTATATACAGTTGGGCATCAATGGAAATTAGACTTATTTCATAGTCTAATAAAAATCGTGTATATAAATGGCGAGATTCATTCGATTACATTAAATGTGTACAATTTGAAGCCAATGATGAATGAATCAGAAACATTTGTGGTGGCATTAACACGATCTTAGTTTGTAAACTTGGTACACAAACTTTAATGTATTTTACGCACTTATTTAAATACACAACCTTCTCTATTGAGACATGCCCGTTTGAGAAAAAATGGAAATATTAGATACTAGTATAACGGGTTGGTTATTCCCGGAGATGCATTATCCCAGTAAAACGACAAAGCATATGATGACAAGTATTAAATAATAGAATTTTTCAATGTTAGCAAAATTAGCAAACAATATAACACTTAAGGAAAGAAAATGCCAAACGGCGTTTATAATTTAGTATCTTCTTCGAAAGTATACAAATTGTGCACAAAATAGTGTTAGCAATTATATGCACTCATGATAATAACATGATGAACTTTCTAGAATACCTTTCCCCAAGTTGTTAAAACAACACTTACACTAAAATTATTTTGGAACACAAAATCCAAGAAGAAATCATTACAATTCATCCGTGATATTGAAAGAAAATCTGGGAAAGCCGTTCTAGAACTTTCCCGGAGTAAAGTGTAAGATTGGGCTTACCAAACTAATTTTATCCTCTGTAGCTTTGCTACAATGTTTCGATCACCATTTTTTGTATCTTTTATGTGTTGGATGGGTTATGGGTTGGGGTAGTATTTGGGGAAAGGTGGAATGTTTAGCATGCACTTCTTTCCAGGAATCTTTTTCCATATTCTAAATTATAAGGTTACGAAAAATCAAGGAAGGAAATCAGAGGGGTAAAAAGTTTGAAATGATTCCCATGTTATACCACGTATTGTAAAATCAACATAAAATATGTGACATTGTCACTGGGTTTTAACGCCCTTTTTCCAACAAATTTTCAGTTATATACGGCGACCGGTTCAACTAACCAGTTTTCCTGGACTGTATACTAACCAGTACTAACTTACCCTTGCGCAAGGAGCCGACAACTTCTCCACATATGGAGGAAAATCGATATTTTTGTCAAAGTTTCATAGAAGGGTATGACCTGCCACGACCGGGGTTTGAACCTGAATCTCCTGGTTACAAGCCCAGGAACACGGTCGCGACTCATAAAATATGTACCGAAATTCACGGTTACTACCCGATAGAACATGTGCGATCTACAGCAAAATTAAAGGTGAAATTAAAGAATATCAACAGATGGAATAAAAGTGGGTTTTAGATAATTGCTTTCTATCATTCAGTCAGCGGTGTTTATACAAAGTGGATAGATGTGAACGACGTTGACACGAACAAAGTACACCAAACCAAACATACCAGACCAGGTGGAGACAACATTCTCAAACCAAGACTGGATACGTTTATGTTAAAATATAATATAAAGCATAACCTGAAAATGATTGATAATGAACAAAAATAGGAGGGGTTCGTAAATTAAGGCGGGATTTGAGTGATGAAAACACCCCCCCCCCACAAAAAAAAAACAAAATGATAAGAAGGAAATGTACGTAGTATATCCCTGATTTGTTTGTTCATTTATGAACAATTAAGTCGATATGAACTTTTGAAATAACAATCATGGTGACAATATGGTTTGGATGAAATTGATAATCAACAAAAGGAAACTCCAGTTGATATCTTCAATGCCAGAATCTGGGTTTGAATGATTACAACACTGAATAAATACATAAATGAAGTCACTTCAGCGGATTGCTAAATTAGTGGTAGAGCACTAACATAACATTTCAAGAACTGCGATCAAACAGTTGCTTTTTATCATTTTTTATTTATTGCTTCAAACCTTGATGTTTTACTCCTCACTTCATATGTCAAATCGAGCGATAATTCTACACCCAAAAATATATTCATCCGGTGAATATGGAAATATTATTGCTCTACAAATGACATTTTTATATTATTACTCTAATAAATGAACTTTTTTCAACGGCGTTTCAGTTACACACTGGCGAGCAATTAACATAACGAGTGTTCCCGGGTTCTACATCCGTACTAACTTGTTCTCCATAAGTAATTTCCTATGAATCACTTGAACCAGCAATGGATTGCTAACTGGCGATAGGCTTACTGTATTCAACCAAATCGTCAATCCCGTGGTGCCCCTGAGATTAAACTGTTGTTTGTTGTATTTGGTTAAAAGCTTTAATTGACAGTTTTTTCAATATTATACAGCGTAAAAAATAAGGAATACGCTTACATTCTATGTTAAATTCACATAATCTATCATTAATCTACCAGAGGGTAACTGGAATAATTACATCGTGACTTGCTGTATTTGTTTTGAATTCCCGATAGCCCGAAACAACATGTTGTATTGTAAGCGGATTTAAACGCTGTTAAATACTTGAGCCAATACACGGTTGAACTTTTCAAAATACATGTACTTTTATTTCACAGTGAATTGCATTCCAGAAATTTAGAAATTTATTCTTTAAAGAGACATAGTCGGAATTGTCATAAATGACAAATATTATACACTTGTGCATTTTACACATACTATAAGCAATACAAAAATTGAATTAACTAATTTAATTTGTTTTCCGATACATTTTCTGAATTCAGTTTTCCGAAGCTTATTGAATAAGAATGCGGCAAATTGTAGGCTAACATAAGTAGGCATGGATAAATTATGAGTGCATTTTCAAAAGCGTAAGCAAAGAGACAATTCAATAGACGTGTTAGTGAACTTGAAATGTAAGAAGTCACGTGGTAATTCTTACAGGTGGATCTTTTCCTCATATTGATGGATTTTAGAAGATGGCATTATGTAACTGGTCGATGTTTAAGACAGTAATGACAAGTTATCATGGTGTGTTTTTAAAATCAAGTCTGACCACACGAAGTAACAATAATACGAAATAAATCCCGATTAACAATTCACTCTCTCAATATAGCCAAATTAACAGATAGTGAGCGTTTAACGTGTTTTCACACATCATCAAACAATTTTAAGAATTTTCATCGACAGCACATACAAGAATGCCAAATGATGGTTTTAATCGACTGAGTCATTGTCGTCTTCGGTCGGCTTACCATTGAACAACTAGCTGTTTACTTTCCTAGAGTGACGGCCGGGGTTCCAGTTGTTTTAATTGCAGTGGTTGTTAAAGACATGAACAGTATAACAAAGTTTTATATCATCAAATACATCCTCCATGTTTCAGATTGTTCTGCATTTCATTATTATATTCTTAATACGTTTATGCTTTTTATTCGATGTGTCTATGTTATTTCTCTAACGGGTGTTTGTTGACCGTGATAACTGTATTGGTTGGTAGAGTATTTTGTACTTTCGTTTTTTTTCCTGGTTAAACTCTAGCTGTGGTATGGGTGATTGAAATTGGTGAGATTCTTTTGAGGTTTTTTTCCCTTTCAATACAATGCGCCATGTTATGTTATAAACGTAATTGAAAATAAATACTCGTCATCGAATTAAACTCTTTCAATACATTCATGCGCTGGAGATTCAAATTCCATTCTTTTCTCTGGAAATTCATTTCAGGGTAATAAAATCAAACGTGACGAGGTGTTGCCATCGAGCAGTATTAACATCAAAACATTTCCATATTTGGCAGAAAAATACTGCCCAATATCATTACTCAAACGAAATGACAGAAAATGTATTTTTTGTTCGCGTTCGGAATGGAATGTCATTTAGTCCTCTCTAAAATGTCATTTGGTTCCAGTATGGGTTTGCCTAATTGTATATTTCTACTGCATTAAGTTTGAATATTTCTACCATGTCTGCCACGGGAATTATGCTCTAGTTGTGCATTTGTGTACTTTCATTTTGGAACCGTTCTCTCGACTTATACCAAACAAGACAGGAGTTAAAATCATTTTAATACATATAACCTCCAAAATACTAAACTTTTATATATTTTACTAACGTTTTATGCCCAAATTGGAAGACAATATCTTTCAGCTGTAAGAATAAACCTGTGACAAACCTTTATATGATTCATAAATAGTTATTTCTGAGGGTTGTTGGTATTTATTTAACGACATATGGACGTGAATTCAATAAGTAAGTAGTTCTCCGCACTAAAGATGTTAGATTTTTAAAATATCGTAAAACACATCATGACCAACACATTGTATTTTAACTTTATTAAGAAAACTATTTTCTTTATTAAAGACAGCTTCAAAATAGAAAAAAAACGATATAGTCATAAAATCAAACAAAAAAATACCAAGCGTAATTTGACAATAAAGCAACACATATTTTAAAATAGTAAAATACCTGTTACAAAAACTAAAGGATTTATTCGTAGTAAATGGTAAGTTTTATACTTTAGACAATCATCGAAACAGTCCGTATTACGACTATTGTTCATCCAATCGGTTCATTAGGACCATTACGGCATACTGTGTTTGCCTGGGGTTTCGTATATATTTTGTGTTCTTCCGATGTTCAATTTTTCTGTATTTTGTTGGGACACTATTGATGTGAGTCATGCAGTCATGCAGTTTGCTTGTACAGGTGGATGGCCGGATTGAGGCGTACTGGAGTATTTGACTTCATTTTGTCAGGTTCTATATTTTATGTATGCTTGTGTTAGCTTGTACCGAGTTTGATTAATCAATGACTGCGTTTGGCATAACATGTTTTTGCATGTAGTGATGTATTTCATGAAAATACGTTTTTATTTCCATTTACTATGATAATGTCCTGTGTTTCCTGGCTTAAAATACCATTTATCATGGATCTTAAAGTGCCTACATGAGGTAACAGAACTCCTATCAGATTAATGAAGTCTGCAGTGAACATATCTATTTCTGCATTACAGTTTGCATTCATTAGACCTCTTCCCAGTTTCACATTCAAAGAATGCTATGTAAAATAGTCCCGTATTCATTATTTCATACATGACACACTGCGTGGCAATAAGATACCTTTGATAAAATGAATATTCCTTTATTCAACACAGGACGAACTCTTAAAAAACGTATCCAAAAATACATAAATTGTAGTGTAAAAAGTGTAAAATGATAAATGGTTTAAATTTTCTCACGCAAAAGGAGTCAACGTTCAAATGGAAAGAACACAACTGCAGACTATCAGAGTTTTATCGTAACCCAGGGAATCGTCTAGACTTATATAACAACACTACAAATATTTTATACACCATATTGACAACATTTCAACAGTTTTGGTATATAAGTTAAAGCCTCGAGCAAAACTTTGAAAACTCCTGGTACGGTTATATGAATTAATGGCATTACAATAAAATTCGTTCTATACATGATTTGAATTCCCAACAGTAAAGATAACCAAAAATTAGACGATAAAGCTCAATGTTTGCCTAGTTCGGCGCCTATGAAAACATGAACCATTTAACGGTCTAATAAACCGTTCTTTAAATGAGTTTTTTCAATTATTTTGAATTTATACATTTTGATCCAATGAAGATTAATTAGGAAACATTTGTGGAGGCGCTAACAAAAGCATTTTTTTGTAAACGCGGCTTAAATAGATGTAATTTGAGTATCCAAAACACACATAAGCTTTTATTAGTCCCGCTGTTTTGAGACAAAAATGGAAACATCAGTGAAAATAGGTTTATGGTTTACTCTTCCGAAACCGTTAGTTAAGTAACACTGAGACAAATCGTGTGGCAATTGCAACACACGGGGTGTCAATAAGTAGTCAGACGAGCTAGTGGAATTTTCATCAGAAAATCTTTATCAGAATTGTTTTGAGAGCCCTGGTATTGAAGGACTTGTTTGGCTTGGGAAACGATTTTTTCAACGTGATAAAATAACATAGCATTTCGTTTTCAAGTGAATGCGTGTTGTTAAATTATGACACTGAAGCGTACGATAAAAGTATGGGACTTTTTGTTACATTTCAAAATGATTGAAGGTCATTAAACACTTGAATGTATATAAAACTGGATTTTGATATTTTAATACACTTGAACGGCAATAACATTTCAGTTCCTTTAAAGTAAAACAGATTTCGCGTGCACGCTTTCAATAACGCTCTATTCATTAAAGTCCATCAGGTGTTGTGTTGCAATATGTGTGGTTCGTCAAAATAATGGGTGAACGTTGTATATGTATCACTGTGTAATAATACACAATCAATATCACCATTGAATTTCAGTGACACATCCAGAAAAAAACACCCAAATGCAACCTAACTTATGGAGGCGTTATCGAGGTGTTGTTATAAAAATCTCGTTAGCTCAAAATGATATTCCAAAGCGACAATAATTTGATAAATTACTTTGCTATAAAAACATACACTCACATTTACACGATTTTCCCCAGCACTGCGAAGAAAGAACGCGGGTACAGGTGTCATTGTGCAATGTACAAAGTATCGTCTCCCACATGGAATCAGCACTTCACAAGTTGTAAGACCAATATGCTACTAGACCGTAATTATAGTATTTGCAGATAACAATTGTATATCATAATATTCACAGTGAGTAAAATATGCAATGAATTCATAGATATAAGCGTGTTATGTTTTGATAATGAAGTTAGAAACAATGGCTACTGTTTATAAAATCATAATACAGTTTTTACAAATCTTTTTAGCACGTATCAGCTGTTTAATTGCGATTTTTATGATTAAATCACTGGAAATGACCAATACAAATAGCCTATTAAGTATTTTTTTTAGATTTTTTATGTTTTTAATCAATCTAAGTCTGCTATCGTTACGTAAACGTCTTATAACCATTGCGCTTCTTTGAAATATCCTAGAAGACAAAAGCACACAATTAAGTCTTATAATTCTTTGGTTGGTTAAATATATTCAAAGTAATACTAGTCCATATCATTAAAATATTCATAGAATACTACATACACAAAACAGTCGCCCACAAGACCAAGTATAGATACACTTTAGATTTTATCAAAAATTCTCTGAAAACTGGAATTCTCAGAAAGCCGGACCTTTAGCCCAGTCCGGAAGGAGTCCGGCTTTCAGGGGTTATACTTAAAGTTTGTCTCAACAAAAGTTTCAAAAGGTGAGGTCAAATTGCTAGCAAAAATTTCTGTCAACCAAACAATTTAAGAACAAATACAAAATCTCAGGTTATGTCACATGCAAGACCTGTCTAAGTATTCTCATGTTATGCAACATGCAAGACCTGTCTAAGTATTCTCATGTTATGCCACATGCAAGACCTGTCTAAGTATTCTCATGTTATGCCACATGCAAGACCTGTCTAAGTATTCTCATGTTATGCCACATGCAAGACCTGTCTAAGTATTCTCATGTTATGCCACATGCATGACCTGTCTACGAATTCTCATGTTTTGTCACATGCAAGACCTGTCTACGAGTTCTCAGGTTATGCCACATGAAAGACCTGTCTACGAGTTCTCATGTTATGCCACATGAAAAACCTGTCTACGAGTTCTCTTGTTATGCCACATGAAAAACCTAGGAAAGTCTCCGAAAACAAGGAACATCAGCATACTAACGAACAACAGTCTCAGTCTTATTTTTTTATTTGGTTCGGATTTAACTTCGCACTAACAGACAGGATCATTAAGCGACATTCCAGCAATGACGGTGGTGGGAAACCTCAGGCGTACACATAGGTAGAACCATCGACCTTCCGTTGAAGTCTTCAATGGAAATAATATTACAATTTTAAGGTTCCAAATAGTATAATTATTATTCTTTTGATAAACATATAAACCATAAAATACAATCGTTGTATTAACGAACGTTTTACCCATATATATTCGGAGTAAGGACGAATATGCAATAATAGCGAAGTTTTATTACACAGAACTTCTATTTTTATTCTAAACGATCGTTGAACGCAGAGTTGTGGCTAATAAAGACACAACGCAGAGCATATTTACGGCCGATAACAAGCATATTCGATTCGTCAAAAGACTAATATGATTTTCAACTGTATTCTGTACCTTCGCACCCTTGTCTAGGTGTGTCATAGCATGTCATATCTCATAACAATACTAAGTTTAACGGCTTAAATGTCAAACGTAACACGTACACGATAAATCGTGATGCTCAAATACATTAATTAACATACCCAGCGAACACGCGGGTAACCGCTGTACCAGACATCCTCACAATTCACATGAATTAATTTGTATACTGTTAATTAATTATTACATTAACGTTTTACTGGAATTTCAACTTTGAACATATACTTTGAACATAAAATCAGTGAAACATGAGACGTAATACATTGGGTTTTGTAATTCTATAGACAAACATTCAAAAATCGATAAAAGTAAACAATTATATATTGAAAAGGCGACAAACTTTGATTGGCTGAAGTTGAAAATAATTAAATGGTTAAACTTAAGGAAAATACGCCTTATCATAAGCGTTTCATCAGAAACGAACCCACACATTTTGTAAGAAACGAGTAAATTACAGATTACTTCGATGTTTTTATTGAATATTTTGCAGATTTTAATTTAAATCAAATTTCGCAACTTTGATATTCGAGCAAGGCGCTTATTAACGGTAATTTAGTCATCATCTTTGAGAGTCTAACAGTCCGATCGGACGTGTTACCATTCCTTTAACTTGATTAAATGATTCTATCTTTTAATGATGGCAAATCATTGATAATCACTACACAATACATCAAAGGCAAATAAATAGTTTAATTACATTCATACAACCCACATAACTGACCATTCCTCTTTCACACGTTTGCGCACACGCAAACAGTCGACGGAAAAATTTATCTATAAAAACAAGACTTGGATGTAGAACCATCAGTGGAATATCGGAAATTGTACGCGCTGCTGAAAGCACTAGAGTCGCGAGGAACGAAGTGCGTTAGCTGAACCTTGGAGAACAGCTGGACAAGAGAAAATTCTCAAGTTTTTTAACAAAGCGGGAAAACCAAACAGAAAAAAACACTCAGGACAATGGATCTTGCCATATCAACAAGAACAAGTTTTAAACATTTGCAAATCTTTGGACTTGGACTACTTCTTGTGATCTGCCTAATCTCAACTCAAATAGGTAAGTAAATTACATAATTGAAACGTATGAATTACACTAAATTAAACAATATTGCACACCTAAATGATTGTAGTTTTTCACTTTTATAGTTTAATTAAATGTAATGAATGAAATTTGAAAGCTGAATAAGACTTTCTAAAGTAATATTGTTAAGATTTTTTTCAAATACTGGTCGATCTAAAGCATTGAATTGGACGTTCAAAAAAAAACAGAAGAGCATTAACCTGAGTTTATATACGGCGTGCATGGAGTTTTGTTTTCAAAAAATCAACAGGTTAAAAAATTCATGCTGATGTAAACGAGGTCTTATTTGTTTGGCGACTTTATTTTCCTACTCAGATGCCGTTACGGAGGTTGAAAAATTGGAATCAAATCTCCATTAAAAATTCATAGCAACATGTTACTGTCATTAAAAGATGGTTGAAATGCTTGTGTTATCAATTTTCATCATGACGGATAACTATTTAGTTAAACTAGCAGGGCAGCTGTATTAAGGAATTAAGTTTCGTGCACCGATAATAATCTCAACATGATTCCAGTTTTTTTTCTAATTTAGAGTTGAATATTTTCGAAGGCAATAGAGTTAATGCGATTTCCTTTTTTAAGTGGATCTATTATAATTTATGTATTGAATAACCAAAGAAATTAATGAAGAAAACTTTTAAGAGGGAACAGATTTATATCAATGAAAAACTGAAGCAGAGCTTGCGAGCTTAGGTAATATCCCACAGTGCATTGGCTTGTATGCATGTTAAGGACAATTAGTATATATTCAGACGTCGATATGCAGTTAAATAATCCAGGAACAGTGAAGTATTGTTATCGAAAATTTTGACGAGTCCATACATCATAAAGAAAAGTTCTGATCAATGCTTCACACCAGGTAGTAGGCAGTGCCTTGCGAAGAAGGGGAAGGGTTAGTACTGATATGTAACCCGGGAACTGGGTTATGTTAACTTATCGTAAAATATGACTGAAATAATTTTGAAACATAGTGAATAAAAAAACAAAGTATTCAAAATGTTTCATAAAAAGCACTACAGAGAAACACCGTGTTTTACTCGTCACCAAATTATGCTAAATTATTGGACATGGCTTTGACAAATGTGTTTTGATCTGTTTCGATAATTCATTCCATATTTTTAACAAAAGCTGTTCATTCAGCATTCAAATTTAATGAAGAAGTATCCAGTGGCTTTTTTATTTGAAACAGTATCAATGAGTCGGCACTATGGAACTTGCATGATGTGAAGAAACAAAAAGATTGTAAGAAGTAACGATGCATAAATAAATAATTACTTTCAGTTTTATGATACCACTCACCCGTGTATTTGTAATTAGTACGAAAGCAAAGTAGAAATTTAAGGCCCCTATTTTCTAAAAAAAAAAATAGAACAATCAAAACACCAATAGGGCATTACTTCATTCGCAATTTATTTCATCTTATTATCTATATCACATTATTAATTCTTCTTTTATAGCAATAGATTCCTTGAAATTGTATAAACTGGATATTTCCAGTATGTTGTCAGCCCACTAAAGGTTAATTTTGAGATATGAAATATGTTGTTGCGTAAAAGCGTTTTCATATGTTTCCTATTCCTAAAAAACCGGTCTGTCTCTATTCACTCTCGTTATAAGTATGCATCATGTTCTTTTAATGTTCGTTTTGTCCCCGTTTGCTTTATTGTTTGATATCCTATTCATCAACTGTTTATGCCATATTTTGAAGCAAACCAATTTTCTTTTGGAGGTGTTGTTTCTTCATTTAAAAACCCTGCATTGTTAATTACTTCAATTTCACCGAAAAACGAGATAAGCCAATCATGATTCGAACATTCGTATCAAGTGCTACAACAAAGACGCATGTATCTATACGTCAACTCTTACAGTTAAAAGCTGTTCATTTTTAAAAACTAACGTCATCTAATTCTTATTTGTATCAACATTTACAAGTATGTTCAACTTCACTTTCTGGGTATTTACAATAAAACATTTAAAATATATGTTTTTTAAAGACCAAAATTTGTAGTGAAAATACGATTAAATGAATGGAGTATCATACTGTGTATTATTGGACGGAAGGTCAATTTAAGGCACGGGGATGAATTCAATGTTTCAGGCTCTAATGTTCTACGATGAATTTTAAGAGGTACAGAAAGAGTAAGTGATAGTGTTTTCAACAGTGAGCAAAACGAATTGGTCGATGTTTCAACAATACAAGATGTTGTCTTTTCACGTATTCCAATCTTCACTCCTACCATTAAACAATGAAGATGAATACTCTGAGAATCTCGTTTTAACAAATCAAATTTATTATATAATTCCCTCTTGTGTGTGTGTAAACGTCAGAATAAAAATATCATTCGTATTTCTCAAAACTTTTGGACATCATTTGTCAGATGAAACAAAAAATGTTTCAACTTGTAAGACTTCCAAAGTGTCGGTAATTATGATATCAGAGGGTTTTATTCTTCAAGGCTGTGTAGACAAGACGTTCCTACTTCGGGTCAGCAGGTAGTTGTTGAGCACTGGAAGGCCTTAAGTGATGATCCTTAAGCATGTTTTGGAGTAAGGAACACACGTATAGGCAATAATATATTGAACACTTATTCGTTAATTAAGTTGCTGACAGTAAAGGAAAAGCTGTATGGATCATCTTCATTATTGTCGCTATATAATATTTTATCATTTCTTGGGCAAGAGTAAGATTGATAAATCTACCAAATCTGCGAATAGTTAATGACTATAGGCCTTTACTAGGATTTTTTTTGTTTTCGCTTTGTGAATTAAGTAATTCCATGTGACGTCTTTGTTGCTCCGGTGTCTGTAAGTATGAACCGAGTTAGTTGACTTGTTAGCATTTACGTCTACGTGGAAGGATGAATACGATGCATGTATCACATTATGAGGATCTGTTTTCATGTCCTTTCCTTGGGAAAGCACATCTGAATGCGCTATCCCAACGTCAAAGGAAGACACAATGCAACAAATAGCAACAAAAGGTCGATTCTGTAGATTTCATTCACAACTTTTAAGGTTACCGAGAAAACCAGATGGTCAGGAAAATGTTGCTGATATTTTTAATGGGTATCAAATGTAAATGACATATTTTTCATTTAAAAAGTCAATGCAAATTTTCGAAGACAAAGATTGTGACACATGTAACATTAAGGAAAAGACAGAACATTTTAGTGTGGTTTTTCTTAATGTTCTCGGACCATCCTGGGAATGTAACATTTACGTTTATTGAAAAAAAAATCTTGGCACGGAAAACTTTCATCAGTCTTTGTTTGCTGTTGTAAATCATGATTCTTCATCACGGGTCGAAACGAAAAATGCTAATGTTCACATTCGTTGAAACTGTCTACTAAAATCATGTGTATTATATATAATTCCATATTTGGTTACTTCATCATAGAGTCAGCGCTCCTTGATTATGCAGCATAACTGTTTAGTATTCGACGACTAATTAGACGTTTGTACAACCAGTCTTAAATGAAATACACATTATTTCCAACATAATAGACTACGCATACCAGAAAGTTAAAATAAGTGTATAATATAAGTGGGGGTCTACGGTGTCAGAGGGGAAAATGGGATAAGCTAACGCCTGAGCTATGGGTCAAGTTTTCGTACACAGAACCAGATAAAACAAGAGCCGGACATATTCTGATGTTCAAATACCCGCTGTCTCTAAGAAAGAGGCAAACAACTGTAATGTACAATCAGCCATTTCACTGTAAGTCAGTTCAATTTTGAAATACAGTTGGTATGGCATAAAGTATTAAAAAAGTATAAATACAAATTCATTGCACTGGTTTCTTTGTAGATTACTTTACAATGCACCACAGTCAGTGCTAGATAAAATGGTAGGGAATAGAAGTGAATTGATAGTTTGTATAAAAATCTGTTAAAGAGATGATGATATACCAATATATGTCAGGTGTTAAAACAAGCTAACGCTTTTCAATGAAATTAATTAATCACAGACAGACACACTTTAAAATGCCAAACGAACAATGAACAAAAATATCACGACAAAATACCGAACATAACCTTTGTTAATAATTTAAATCATGTTGTTGACATAAAATGACAAAATAAAATGCCTGCAGCCAATTTCCTGTACGAAGACAGCAATAAGTGTTAAGCGACAGATAGTAGTCTATAAGGCTATTATTTCCATATTCCACATTATAAGTATCAGATTCTTAAATCCCATACACACAATGACTTGCCTCCAAAGATATGTTGATTAAATTCATTCAGCAGAAAATTGTATGTATAAATCGGTAACGTAGATTTCTCAATATCTTATAATAATTGAGAGTTTTTGTTAGAGTTAAACCACCATACACAAATCAGTAATTCAAAGCTAACTAACCATAAATATTGAAAATTTTATTGCTTCAAGAATTTGATAACAAATCAAGACGTGTACATGAAACAAGCTGAAAAGATAATTGCGTTTGATTTTCGGTACATTATACATGTGTAAATGCGTATGTCCCAAAACTATATCTACGGGGTAATGTGTAATTTTATTGGTTATCTTGTATATTCAGTTTTTATTTGTTGTTGAATTGCTGTGAGACTATGCAAATTGGTTTGTGGTGAAACCACGGGGTTTGGCGTGTTATGTATATTTGGGACATTCAGTGTTGTGCATGTTAAGATTTGATGGTTGTAATGCTGTGACTGATGTTTTATGGCTGTGATAGTTTATATAGAATGGAAGAATACTTGCATGTGGTATTTACTAGAAATCCTTTCACTTTTTATTAAGCAGTGCCTATGGAACTAATATGTAATGCATCGCGTAAACCATATTTTAATAACATACAGTATCAGACATCAATCAGAAATTCATAGTTCCACTTCTTCTGTTGGAATCGTTATACATTATCCAGTAAACATGATAATGGGACATGTGTATCATAGAGACAATATCAACAGAATGTAAGACCCAAGTTGTCTACAGTTTTGTAAATGTCCGTTAAATCTGTTAAACGCTAAGATGATGATATCGTGAGATATAAACACTTACATCTTGCCCTCTGTATCTAGAACGTAAAAAACAACGTGTCTTCAGAGGTGTTCAATTATAATTTAACGAACACAATATAATGACAACACAAGTCCGTCATTACCACTTATATGTGATATATTATTATCGGGTATGTGTTAAAATGTTTCGACTCATGATTGGCTTAATTAAGACTTCCCGATGGTTGGTAATTAGTAACGGTTTTGTGTGAAACGTCATATTTACGTATATGAGCATTGTTATTACCGACAAAAGATAATCAATGACGCTTTACTTGATTGAAGTAAATGCATACATTTAAAAGATTGGCTGTACTACTGACTCACAATAAGCAGCCATAAATCACACAAGCATTATAAAAATGATATAATATTGCAAACGTGAGAAGGGGGTTATGTGAAATATTACCAAATGAACATTGTAGACAAATACTCCCAAATGAAAAAACATTATCATCTGAAGCATTATATAAAGGCTTTGATAATGAGCAAAACGACCACATTTGTAAGGAAAATAAGGACTATGCATGGATTGTATGACATCATACTGTGACAGGCTTCATAATATTTTTCTATATGTTGAATTATTACACTTGCGTCTGTACAGTGGAATAATAGCATTCATATCTGATATATTTCAACGGGTCGGTAATCAAAGAAAGACGCAATATGCATACTTAAGTTGTACAGTAAGCGACTTTCCTTGTTCTTGTTCGTTTCTTGTCACGTAGCTTCACAAAAGTCATGTCTTTTTCTGTAAAACCTGTGAAAGACCTGCTTCACCTTTATGGTGTTCATGGTGTTTTAATTTGCTATTTAAGTTTATCTTTCATAAGCATTTGGGAGCGTCAACCACGGTTTCACTTTCCTAAATCAAAGTTGAAAATGAACGGCACATGCGAAGTTACACAAGGCCATATGATCAATGACACTGTATCTAATGTTTTAGACTTCGTTTCCATTTTAACACAAATAATCATTGCAGTTGGCAACCGCACATATTAGCAAAAGTTACGCGTCTAAAGTCAGCCAAATAATACGTAGAAAAAATCAAAGAAAAAATTATTTGCAAAAAGCCGAACATTCTATGCAAACTATCAAGAGCACTTTATCAGCAACGCGCCTAAAACTACAGCACATAGTGCATATTTAACACAATTGTACAGTCCTGCATCCGGTATGCCACGTTCAAATAGACTCATCATCAGTCTTCCTGAATACGATAGTTGGGTAACAAAAAAATCTTAATTGTCGAAAGATTTTGGGTGTGTTTGTCCTAAGATCACTTGATACAAATATATGAATAACATTATCAAAGAAAGAGACTCGTATCAAAATACAACACCATCGTAGAAACAAATCAGCTATGACATAAAATGGCCTTAAACGCATTTTAACAACAGGTTCTCAAGAAAGAAGCAATAAGTTATGACTGCAAATGAATCACATGGGAATTTTAAGACAGAAATAAATGCACATAATGTCGTTATACTCCCTGAAGTCCATCATCTTTTATCAAAGTAGTAAATAGACAAGCTGTTCGGTGTAAACCTACAAATGGAGGTAAAATTTAATTTATCAGATAAATATCACATCATATCTCGCCGATGTTTTTTTCTCAACAGTATCAAGACATTTTGAGTCCAGTTCCAATAGCATTAAAGTGAAGACTAAAGCATCTGGGAATTATCCGTTGAAATATCTTAAATTAACGTAAAACTCCAGTACAAACGCTCATAAAATGTTGAAGTTATGTAATTGATGAAGATTGAAATCGCTCATGAAAGTCAGGTACTGTGGGTTTGTTACTAAAACAGCAACTGAAACTGATATTCCATATCAACATCGTTCCAAAAGTAATAACATCCATACTAGTCAATATGCTGTAAGTTATTTTACCTTATTTAGCTAATGATATCAAGATGAAACTACTCTACATGCCAGCCATTGACATTACGTTGGCCTGGTTTTACGGACGAGTAAATGAAATGACGCTTAGTATAAGAGCTATCGAGAGCACAGCCATAACTCTGATTTAGATTGAAAAAACATCAACACGTAGCGTAATCACATTTGCTATCAACAAACAAAGGCATTTTTGGATAAGAATAAATTTCCAAGAGGGGGGGGGGGGAACGGACGTAAAGAAATGCCGCATGCCACAAACTACACACATCATATTTCTTTGGTACATTCGTGCTATACCATATCTGGACACGGCAGTAGTTAGAGCACATTGAAATTTCCACGTGTTTCAGTTTTTCATTTATGACTGACTAAGCGTAAAACGTCAAATCACGAACTAGTATCGTACCATGACGGTAATAATTGCTTTGCTATAAACAGACTTTCAGGCATCCAGTGAGATGGGTAAATGTTGAGTAAGAACATTGATATTTCTACTTAATGTGACATTATAAGTGACAATTTTAAACAAACAATAATATTGTTCAATCTTAGCAAAACGTGCAAAAAGGAGCGAACAGCAAAGTCAAAAACAAAATGAATGGGGAACGACTGCTTAGGGCATAGACTCCAAAGTATTGATTTTTTCGAAATCTGGAAATTTCTGTTTGATAGAATGTATGATGAACAAAATATTAAGAAGTTAAATGCGTTTATTTACTACGCCACTGGTTAAGGTTCTCGATATTTAAGTGAAGTCTATAGCATAAGTCATGTAGCAGAAATATGGCAGAATTAAATCTGAATTCAGTTGTACTATATCTTCGTATTCATTAAATATTTACAAAATTGTTATTTATGACTGATAGAAACTTATAAAGTGATATTTTGTATGTTTTCATTCTCATGACTATTGTTCTAACGCGTTATGCTCGTCTTTGTAACGAATTTCGTTGGTACACATGTCACAAAGATTAACAGCACCAAAATGTGGCTGAACAAAACGCTAACAAAATAACAGCCGAGCAGATTGTTAGCTTCATTCCACTCTATAATGCTTTGACAATATTTCAATTGTGTGAGTAACAGAGCGATGATGAGGTTTCTTTTAAAAACAAAATCCCATTTCGTTGAAATAAAATACAAATTCTAGAGAACTTTAATCGGATACGATAGATCAATGTCACTTCATTTAAATACCTATATTTGGACATTTTTCGAGCTTTGGGGCAAAAATCGATTTCTGAAAATGAACTTCATGAATTGTTTTAGGATGGACAGTTACAGGATCAGAATAACAGGAAGATGATGATTTAAAACTTGCATACTATAAACTTATTAAATCACATTTTGGGAAAGTATGATCCATGTTGGTGTCATTTAAGGAAGTTGTAACACACTCAATTATAATTATAAAAAATGTACTAGTTTTAATAATTAATTAAAGAATTTTGTCTTATCCACACATTAAATGTAATAAAAAAGAAAAAATGGTAGAAAAATAGCATGATAAACTTAACAAAACGTTTAACAAAGGAAGCCTGGTTAGTTGAAGTTATACTTTTAGTTTTGATGCAAACGACATATAAAAACAGTAACACCTCGATATCAAGAAAACTCTTTGAGGGCAAAGTAAGATCTCAGAATTATATTGTGAATCGCAGAGAAAAAACGGTCCAAATTAAGTGGTCGTTATGAGAGGTAGTATTAATACTGAATTGGTTGCTATGTGAGGTTTCACTGTAAATACATATACCAAATATTAATCGTAAGATGTAGGCAGACAGCAGATGATATATAAGTCATAAATTACCCCCACTCTAGGATATGATAAACTCAATAATATGCCCCAAGGGAGTTTACATGATACAAACAAGCGTTTCCAATGGAACGCATTACTTTATATTTTAAACGAGTCAGTAAGGGAAATCCATCGATGTGTATTAAAGGCATTATATTACAATTCAATGATGAATCGAATTAAATGTTGAAAATACACAATTAACAAAATCTCTGAATGCTTAGCGCATCAAAGTGCTTGGCTTTTCTATCAGGATGATGTGAAAAGCTATCACAGAAAATCAATCTAACCTTGATAAAGCTTGACGATCATAAACACAGATATTTGCCAAATTAGGCAGACATCATGCGTTAAAACCAATTTTGGTTCAACAAAGCCGAGTAATTCCCATGTCGCTAGTTCAAATAAGGTGAAACCTTTGAAGTATTGGATGCAGGCAGTGGTGATACTATGAGACTTGTATTATATGATTTTCCGTGCTAAGATACAAAACTATAACATAAATAGAAAATCTGACAGCGGAAATCAATGTTTTAGATACTGTCTTTATCTTACATAGGACCCCTGGTGATAATTCCCATACATTCCGACTAATTGTAGTAAAATACCATAGCAATGTATAAATGCGTCTTTTTCACCATGTGGTGTAACGGAGATGTTTGCATGTCCTATTTGCGTTAAAGCAATAAACAAAGCATTAAATGTCCAGTTAGAAAATAGCGCATATCTTCTCATATTATTACAGTTGGAAATAACTGGGGAGGTGTGATGAAACAATAAGTTAGATCTACTTGCAAGTGAACTTAATGAAATTAAACAAGACTGTCATTAAATGGAAAAGTATATTACGCGTATAATTTGAAATTGCTAAAACGTAAATCAATTGATTAAATCGGATTGGTGATTTGGTGAAGTGTTTAACACACAAAGAACAGCCAAAGCTTAAGGCAAACTAAGCAAAATGAACTGTCAAATTTAATTGTAACGTTTCATATACAAGACCTTCCCTTATTGTGGTTGTGCCTGCGCCAAGAACAGTGAAATGTCTCACAATGCCGATATCTCTATACAGTAGAATATACTTGGAAACACTATACGTAATGGCTAAATTGCTTTTATCGGAGACAACAGAGACTTCAAATGCTCAACACCAAATATGAATACAAGTCTTATCAAGAAAAAGCACTTGAATGTATTCAATCTAATTCAAATACAAGCCACATCAACCTGTCTGTTCGATTTAAAAACAACATCGCCAATGTTCTCATGAAGAGCATTTGTGTTTTTTCTCTGTATCTATATTCTCTCTGTATCATTTTAATTTACAACGCTAGTGGTTTTACGATTCGCCGTCACGGCGAGTAAGTCAAAAGACAACATTTACATTCTGATATTGGTAAAACGAACGAATTTATCTGATATTTTCAGGAAATACAGAAGCAAGGACAATCACAAGAGATGACGACTTTTTTGAAACACCAATTATAAAAAGAAATAGTAAGTATTCCTCCACTTAAAATATTTTTGAACAGATTTTTAAACATGACAATTCCCCAAATGTGATAAGAGCTTTTCTTCAAGAAATCTTTACGTCTTTCAGACCAGGAGCCTCCTCTTTAATGTCTCGTTCGTTGTTCCAAACTTCGCATTTCCTTCACATGCAGAGACATAATGATAAGATGATACATGCATGCAGACTGTTTCCTCGACCCAGTTATCCGAAATATCAAATTTGTAGCACATGCCATTTCATCAGCAATGTCCGGAAACAAAATGGCCGAAATTCAACCAGTGTCAGTGCAATTTACTTACTTGCAGTTTTACGAGAATCAGTTTTTCCATTCTTTTTCTTTTCTCGATCTGTTTGAATTCTAGAGACTGTTTCACAACCTCGATCACTTTATCATCATCGTCCAAATGGCCCATACACTGTGTGCATACATACAGGATCAACACATAATTAAAATCAAAACTTGATTGAAAGTACTCTGCATACAAATCACGCAAAGTAACAAATTTGAGCCAATATAATGATTTTGAACCAATGCACAATACAAACATCACAGACAAATGTTGGGGTGGAACATTACACTTTTCAATTAAGAGCGGTATGTGTTTTATTACAACCCATTTATAGAACCACTTCAAAGCTCTATACTTTCATGCTTATGGTAATTGTATTTATCCTTTATTTCAACTTGTTCAAGTTTATCAGATCATACACTAGATGTATAACAGGTTTTTAAACAAATACCTCAAAACAATATATTTGTATTACAGCGCAAAGTTTCCATTTTCAGAAAATTTAAAGCACAATAAAACAAGCTTTCACTTACATACGCGAAACTTTCACACATACCATGAGCAGATGAATAGTGATAATGGAGAATTAAGATATGAACCGGCCATTAGTCGAATCTACAAAAAAGCTTTTAAATTATCTCTACAAAAGAATGTGACTTACATGCTTTAATGTTGGTTTGAAACAAAAATAATTTGCTCTACGGATAGCCACATATAGCAACATACCAAGAAATAATTCAATAATCAGATGTATCAGCAACGTTGTATAAAGTATTGATGGTCTAGCATACAAAAATAATACAACACAGAAGCGGAAATGTAATGACAGATTAATGCGCCATCAAACGTCAAGATTTGACAGTTCAATGTGAAATGTTATTCAAATCCTTATAATTATGACTGAATTACAAAACACGTTGCAACAGCCCCATAAGTAGCTTGTTTTCAATTTTGTACTCAATATTTTAAGGATGTTGAATGCCACGGTTATGTGGGCATTCAGCAAAATACGAGTGAAGAAAAACATTTGAGTACAGAAACAAAATGCTAAGACGTCCTGGAGAATACATATTTATTGCTAACAAATCGCGCTGAATAACTGATTCACTTAAATGTTCAACTTCTGATAGTTATCTGTAAAAAAAAAACAACTGACGTTTGTGTTTGAACTCCAGTTAAAATAAATAATTGTCACACGACTAAACAAAATGGCAAACAGTATTCTAAGGCAATGCAAGTAGTTCTTTCCACACACACATACTACTATCAGACAGTATCAACAATTATGGCTCCACATAGAAAAAAGAAAAAAAGAAAAACAAATAAGCTCACCTACAAGACTCAGCAATTATAACGTCTCCCACCAACCTTCACGACGCCAAACAACACTCACACAGCGACAAAACAAACCAATCAGCTCGGCACACACCAACCGTCACACAACAATATGCAGACAACACATTATCAACAAAATTAATGTACTTTTTAATAATGTCGCTGACACAACTTACAGACAAAAGAAACAGCCGTATACTATCACGTATGGCATCTTTCGTTTCAAACCTATTTTTCTAATACTGTTTGGTCTTATTTGGGTCAATTAATTAACTCACATGATTTCATGAAGGGCAAGCATTAATCTACTATAAATTGAAATCTTACAAATACAAGAGAGTAACAATGCGGATATTTCTATTTACAGCATGGTGGACAAAAAAGTCACTAGATAATATGGATGCCAGACCTCAGACCAGTAAGTAAATACTCATTATTATTTTAATACTCAGCTGAGGGAACATCGCTCAGTGGGTTTCATATTGATTCAATGAAACGAAAACACTGAGAAAATGCCATCTTCTAAATCTAGATGCATTAATTAACTTACGAACGACGAAAGACATTAAAATTTCTCCTACATTTCTGTATCTAAGTGGAAAATTCATACGTGCGTAACGTGACACTTATGGAGATAGTTTCAATAGTTGTCCATTAATAATAATGTGCGCTACGTACGAAGGTTTGTTTCTATCAACACTTTCAATTCAGCAGGCTGACAATAGCATACAAAAACTATTGCCAAGTTCCCAATAGAAAAACTTTCAGTCTTCAAGTTGAAATGACAGAAAACGCAGGATAGGCTTTGGTACATCGCTGCACCATCGACTGTTTCTGATACTCATTAGCAAAACAAAGTCGGTATGTCAGTAACCTCGTCAATTAATTATCTATTCATGTTCCAAAGCAACGTGAAGCTGACGTTTGATAACAGAGTTGCATGTGATATGAATGGGTCGTAATTCATTATAAACTAATTAGGAATTTATAGCATCATTATCAACAGTGATATCAATCATTGTAGCTTGTTGTAACAATATTTTTACGAGTTTCGCTATCACCAAATATTTCGTTGACGTATATAATATCATCTACACATTATTTCAGATTTTGAACCCAGTGACCAGAACTTTGGTAAATGCCAGGAATCCCTCGAGGTTTATGGTAAGTCTCCGCTCTTCATTAGTTTCAGATAATTATGACAAAAGCCAGGATAGGGTAAATTGAGATATACGATACAGACTATCAAATTGAAAACATAGCAAATAATTCAGAGATATGTAATAAAAAGATACTGTCAAACATTAGACTTGATTGGCGTAACACGAGCATCATTCAGTTTTCAAAGCAAAATACGATAACTCATTTCTGTATAAATCCACCTGAATATAAATTGACAATACCGATTTCATTAGATCTTATGAAACATCTGTTAATCGCAAGACTATCAATGCTCTTCAAACTACTTCATTAGGGCATGATTGATAGATTACCTGACGGATATTGCCAACGTACAATTGAACCATGATGTAAATTGATCAGGTCCGTTCTTAGTCCAAGCTTCTCTAACTGTGGCTGGCACTCAGCATGAAATTGGTCCGGACTTTAACCCAACTAAAATTCAATATGTCAGCCAGCATATAATTAAGTTTACTTAGTACATAAAGCGTAATAGAAATGAAACAGAAACCTGCAAGTACTTTAGCTTGATTAGAGATGTGCTTTGATTTGTTTTTCAAATTTCGGCTTAGACGTTCGGGTGTCACAGTTAAGATATTCTAAAGTAAAAAAAGTCGGACATATTTCTACATATTGCCAACAACCGGGTTTAAATGTCACATACCACATACAAACACAGACTTTTTACTTACGCACATACTTAATTCATTTCCATTAAAAAACTTCAAAATCAGAGTGGTTGTAGTATTGTTTCCACCAAAGACGATATTGAAGCATAGCATGCAATTAAACTTCGTTACAAAGACCAAAATAGAATAAGTGTGCTAAAAAAGTTTACTCTCTAATAAACTTCAGTTTCATTCACGTCAGTCTGAATATTTATTTTCTCCATTTTAGAATAGGTATAATAAGTTTGTTCATTAATTCTGAATTATTCATTCCACTTTATCCAACAATAAATGATGATCAATGTGAACTTATTAAGAGTCGCAACGTTTAGACGTGGATCATGCTATCTTTCTTTGCAAATATCTACTAACAACTGTGAGGCTAAAAAAAACTTGTCGTTTCATACACATCTTTGCTAAAGAAGTAGATTCCAACTCAAATACCATGTCAATGTTTGAAAAAATAGAAAAATACCCACTATTAATTGAACTTGCGAATTATTGAGACCTAAGGTGAATGACAGAAATGCCTATCATTTGCAAGATATTTTAAATATAAAAAGCCTAGTTAGCTAAGAAATATCTATAATACGACACCCTATACCGCCATGCTGGTGGCAATTTAAAGTCAAGCCCAATACCCACAAAGCAATTGCACATCTCCATAGATAACGGCCATTATTTATGCTTCTCTACACCATATTTAATAACCAGGAAAGACTCCAATACATGACTTTATTCAATTGTATTATTGGTCGTAGAACAGGCGTGATAAAATTACGAAGTAGATACTGACTGTTACTACAACTCATTCATATAACGTACTTTTTTTATTTCAGCTTGCTATGTAGAAAGATGTGTGCAAAGCTTCGTATCTTGCTCGCGACAAGCTGGATCGGAAGAACTGTTTAGTGCATGTAAAATGTTACATAAAATGTGTGCTTCATCCTGCGCCAATGGTAATCAGAAGGACTTCTTCCGATTGTGACCTGATGACGTCACAGAACTAAAGAACATATAATCACTCACATTAATTACAATCTAAGTGGACAAAACTGCCTTCTTTTCTTTAATTTACACTGGCTAATATGTTCAAAACAAAATTCTATATAGCATAACAGTTGTTGTACGTGTGGCGTTCTCGTTATGTCAATGTCTCGTATTTATTTTGTTCAGTTAATTCATTAAGTGGTTTCGGAGATATTTATCAAATGCATTTTATTTAAGGCAATTAAGCAAGAATAAGAAAAGACAATGGCATGAATAGAACCAATTTAACGATATCTCTATAAATGTATTTGGGTGATCTTTTTCAGAAAATCAAAATATACTTGTATGCACAATATAAATCTTAAAACACGTGTGTTTGTTTATTTGTGGTCGTATGTTGCAGCCATATAAATTATTTTATAGGTACACATAGGTGTAGCAAAATTTTAAAATGAATCAATGTTTTTATCAGTTAATTTGATGAGCCAATGATATTCGAAGGCTTACTTACCAAAAACTATAGTATTTCACGCAAAGGTTTAGGTAAATTATGTGTCTTGGGAAGCATGTCTCGTGTTGTAAAAACATTTAGATACAAAATATTGTCATTGGTGTAAGATATATATTATTCATTTGAACAGGAAAAAGTTAAATTACATTTTTCTTTTTTTTCATTTTTCACTTATTTTGATTATTTCCTTTTCTTCTTGTATACAGTATTATTCCAAGATCATTATTATTATCAGACAGAAATTACAATTTTAAGACCAAAAATCACAGTTTTAAGTTACTTAAATACGTTTACAATTAATTCTTATAAGTTGGGAAATATTTCTCCAAAAGCAAAATGATCGTCATGTTAGAATTAGCGTGTTCTCCCACTTTGTACAATATTGTTTAGCGGCTCAGACAAGGGTCGAGTGAATGAATCATTGTTTGGATAACTTTGTCTCATTATTTAACAATAGAAAAACTATGTCTTCATAGTTCAAAGTGACTTGAATCGGACTTTTGACGTAGATATAATTTACAAATTTATGAGCTAACAATATATTAATATGGAACTTAAAATCATGCGCATATAAAACATTAATAATTTTAATTAAAATTTTCAAATATGGTTGTCTCTTTAATGAAGATTGAAATGGTATTATATGAAATTATCTAAGTAAAAGTACAACTGCATATTACTGTCTTGTTGACTCTTCCTAAAACACTAACGAAATCTGGATCCAAGGTGAACAAAACTTGAAATCAGTTAGCACCCACATCTTATTTCTTTCTCAATTTAATTCAGCCAATACGTTTGTCTGAAATATGTGCAAATACGAAGGTTGTTCGATATGTAATATGTATTAAACCGCAGCGCAATGACGCATTGCGCAATTTCATGTATTTTTGATACGTTTGAATAGCTCTGTTCAATACCTTTCCAAACAAATAAACTCGAGCCTTCAGCTCTTGGCAGTTTTAAACTTATAGTCATTTCAATAGAGCCAGTCGTTGACCACTGTTGTAAAAATGGTTGGTAAACGAGTTGAGAATATAGAAGAAATTAGAGTTAATACAGAAGTTCGCACAAAACTCAGTTGTTCAGTAAAGCAGGTTTTTACTGAATTGGAGGAAGTTTATGGGTGTGATAAGGTATCTTATGAGATAGTTCGAAGGTGCAGAAAGAAATTTTTCACTGGCACAGCGTCCGTCCAAGATGCAGCAAAATCTGGTCGACCTATGACAGTAACGGGCAAGACAAATGTCTCAAAAGTCAGGAAAATGATTAAAAGTGATGACAGGTACACGATTTGTGATTTTGCTAAAGCTGTTGGCATATCGTTATCGCGGGTGCATTTCATTTTGAAGCGTATTTTAAAAATACGGAACATTGATGCCCCGTATATTGACAGATGACCAAAAAGGATACGAGTACAAACCGCTAAGCAATTGCCCAAAATGTTTCCAAACTTCAATCAAAGACAATATGCAAACATTGTTACTGTGACGAAACATGGGTTCACTATTTTGAACAAGTAAGATAAATTGGAAACAAAATATGGCACACCAAAAACGGTAGAAGGCCTGTAGTTGCCAAAAGGACCATGAGCACAAAGAAGGTTTTTAAGTACATATTCTTCTCTTGTGATGGAATAGCCGCACAAATGCCGGTGCTGAAAGGCAAACGTATTGTAGGTCGGTATTACTCAAGAACTCAAGAAATATTTTCATAAACGACGCTCTGTGACAGGATTTAGGCATGTTCGTCTACTACATGATAATGCTCCATCACATACATCTGAGCTTGTGAAGCAATTTTTAAAGTCGAAGAAGGTTACCGTCTTGCCACACCCAACATACTCTCCAGATCTAGACCCAAGTGATTTTTTCCTTTTTCCAAAACTTAAAAAGTTCTTATCTGGTCGTCGATTCAAGTCCCGACAGGTCCTTGGCTTAGCCATCAGTTAGTGTCTCAGAGGTATATCGAAATCAGCGAACCATGACGTAGAAATAGATTCAGAGATTGAAATTATGTATTTCAAACCGCGGAGAATACGTTGAGAGATGTAATGTTCATTTCACTATTTGAATCAAATGCTTTTGAAATATCATACAATATACAATACATATCGAGCAACACAGGTAATTCGATCGCACAAGTTTAAATCTATGTCATCTTATTATAATGAACATTATAGTAACAGAGATTTGAGCATCTCTAAAAACCAACAGACAACAAATTTCTCTACGATCGCCAGTTGGTGTATATGACTGACACCTTTGCCATATATTCAGTTTACCTCTCAGTATGGTTTTAATGTCCGCGTGACGTATGTGAAGCTTGCCGAGTCGGTGCGACCCATAATGTTCTGCTCATTTCACTTTTTGAAACTGTACCAGTATCTAGAACATACGTATGGCAATTCATCTGAAATTCCAAGCAAGCACAGTCGAGTAACGCCAATGTGTCTCCGTAATTATTAACTGAAGGTGTATCATACATTACCGATCGTCTCCACCTCTGGATAAAACAGCACGGAACGATCTGTCACAAGCTTGTAAATAAACAGATTAGTACCCACAGTTTTTTTTGTTTTGTTAGTTCATGTATTTGTTTTATTGTAAGTTCTAGGTTTAGACGCAGTTTATCAACAGTACTTCAGTAACTTTTGACGGACAGAATACTTAACAGGAGTTCCTGGGTTACCTAACAGTACCAGTTTGTTTTTCCCACATTGCATCTATATGCTTTAGCTTTCGATGTGTGAATCCAAGATGAGAGACTTATTTCTTTCCATACAACATCTTCAGTGAAATTGACAAACAGACATACCGCAAATCAATGACCAGCATTCTTCAGAGTTGGTAGAATGATCAGACACATTTGCAATGTTAATTGTACTACGAAATTGCCACACCTTTTATAACTGAGATTCATTTTATCAAATCATACTTTATAACAAGGCAAATTATCATTTCCGTTCAGTAAATATTTTGATAAAACAATATAATATGACACCAAAATGCATGAACTGTTTACTATGAGAAATTCATTTTTTATCCTTGTATTCAAATAATGTCAAAGAAGTCGGAGCTATGGGTTTTAAATGTGCTTAAGAATATAATATTAGTTCCAGCTGTCGAAGATTTAAGCGCACAATCAAACACCGGTGAAAGGTGTCAGGCATTCCATCATAATAACTTGTTTATTTGATTGATCATATAAGTCATAACGGGAACAAATATTGATAAAAAAAAAACAAAGCACAGAAGTGATAAAATGTAATAAAAACATGGATTCAGAATCAACTCAAGTCCTCATCTATCTGAATCAATTCAATTGAAAGTACACAATACAGGCATAATTATTGGATTTGTAATTTCAGCCAAACCTTTTTCAGGTGGATCATCAGCTGCCACATGGAGGCGAGAACTCCTTTATTAACATTACCATCTGACAGGTGACCGATAAATTACACCACTAAAGTAAACTGTGTAGTATGAAATGTAATCATGGGTGAGCATTCTTGTTCATTACTTGAACATTATGATGACATTTTTGCTGTTTATTTAAGTTATTTTGCTGTTATTCAATTTATAGAGCACTTAAGTAAGAAACTTTCAAATAACTCCCGCATTTAAGGGGTATTGTAATGGCTAAAAAATAAAGTAAAATTCGAGCTCGGTTGGAGCTAAGCTTGATTAGAAAGAATTCAAGGGAGTGTTTTCAATCAAAAGCATTTTAGGTTCCAAAATACCAAGACAAAAAATTATGTAACTTTTGTCTGCCACAACATTCAATCATAAGACATGTCTAGATATATAACCCAAAGGTAATAAATGTTGTTTCTGTATTTATATATAAATTATCATTAACATAGCAAATCTAGAAATGAATTTATTCGTAAGCAGCTGAAATCTTACAAAAAGCATGATTCAATGATATTCCCATGTGAGACAATTCATCGCCACTAAATCCAAAACTAGACTCTTAATTTGCATGACTGCAACTTATAGCATAAAAATGAGTCAAAACAGTCATGAGCCATACAGCATTACTTTGACAACATTTCTAACACCATCCTCCATTTCCTCCGCAACGTTTTGGAAACAAGATTGAGCAAGCTTATGTTGATCCTTGTCCTTAGAAATAACCAGCTCACCATAAAGGTATACACCCATAGCCTAAAATAAACAATCACAATCATTAAATACAGGAATCTACAAATCTAACAGATTATAGTCTAAAGCATTACTATGCAGTATAAAAGAACTGGCGTAACCACCACACACAACACACAACAGTCGTAACTACACAAACAAACAAACACTGTTGGGTTATTTTGAAAAACCGCATGTCATTTTTCACATTTTGAGAAAATCGCATTTGAAGTTTTGAACTGCATAAACTTTAAGCGAGTTACGAGTTTATGGAATTGGGATTAACCCTAATTAGGATCTGCAAGCAGGTAAGTATGGTCATTGTAAAGAGCACATCGAGACGAAAAAAAATGATTGCCAAATCAATATTGCCAAGAATTGAGATACAATGTTGTAGTAATAAGCCAACGACATAGGTCACCAAATATACAATTTAACAAAGACCAATATAGCAAAGCGCTATAAAGCATGCATCTATAAAGCGAAAAAACCCTCCCCCCAATAATCACTCAGGCTGAACGACCTTTGGAAACGAATTGAAACAAGAGGCAAATGATAGAACATAAAAATAGATTTCCAAGGATATACCCCGATAAGCGATAATATATGCGATAAGATCAACATTTCTATTTATGCTATCAAATAGGCAAAACAAAAATAAAGCTCAAGGCAACAGCCACTGAAATAACACATACGACATAAAAACGTGAAAAAATGGCAGAAATACAACCTTGTGATACAAGCATACCATTTCATAACACTTACTACCAATATACAGATTGATTCCCCACACCTTATGATCGGCCACGCACGCAATATGACTGATATTTGATTAAAAGTAGAGTTAAAACACACCATTCCTGGTAGCCAACAGAAAGAGTTGTAAAAATTGACATCGTCATCTAAGGATACATTTATAGTATATATATTATATAATATATATATAATATTCATATTAGTAAGAGTATCTTATACATACAGAATTGGTATACTTGATATGCTTTTGGTTCAAAGTTAATTAATTTTATATAGTAAAACCACAACATTAAAACCATCTTTGGGACCAAATGAATCAGTCTTACTATTGAGGCGGTATCATAAGTTGAAATATAGAGGAAATACTGAAAAACAGTTCAGAAATTAAGAGGTCGTAATCATGAAGTTGTCTTAATACTGAGATGGTCTCATTAACGCTTGTAAAATAGTAACAGATTCGAATAAAAGTGATCACTCTAAAGAGGCGGTAATAATATTGAAGTGGTCCCTATGTAATATTTGCTTTTGCATATTATCGATCTACATGAGTTTTACAACTACATAAAACAAATGTCTAGTTCTTTTACAGATAGCAAGCGTTCATATAAAGGAGTTAGTATTGTGGTTCGTCAAATGTGACTGAAATCAAGTCTGTATGACATCATGGGAAACCCATGCAATGTTTGCTTAAAAACTGAGAAATGACACAAATTCAGTTAGTATGATTAGTCCCATGAAAACTAATCTATAGTCAAAGTAATCAATAATCATACGAGGGCTGTTCGATATGTAATGTGTATTGTAAGATATTTCAAAAGCATTCCATTCAAATGGTGAAATGGACATTACATCCAAGTCACATGGGTCTAGATCTGGCGGGTGTGGCAAGACGGTAACCTTCTCTGACTTCAAAACTTGCTTCACAAGCTCAGATGTACGTGATTGAGCATTATCATGTAGAAGACGAACATGCCTAAATCCTGACACAGGGCGTCGTTTCTGACAATATTTCTTGAGCTGTTTTAGTATAACATCTCGGTAATGCCGACCTGTAACACTTTTGCCCTTCGGCACAGGTATTTGTACGGCTTTTCCATCACAAAAGAAGAATAAATAATAAAGGACCTTCTTTGTGCTCATAGTCCTTTTGTCAACTACAGGCCTTCTACCGTGTTTAGTGAACCATTTTTTGTTTTCAATTTTTCTTACTGATTCGAAATATTGAACCATGTTTCGTAACCAGTAACAATGTCTGCAAATTGTCTTTATTTGAAGTTTGGAAACATTTTGAGCAATTGCTTAGCGGTTTGTACTCGTATCCTTTTTGGTCATCTGTAAATATACGGGGTATCCCTCTGGCAGAAATCTTCCGTACTTTTAAAATACACTTCAAAATGAAATGCACCTGTGACAGTGATATGCCAACAGCTTTAGCAAAATCACGAATCGTGTACCTGTCATCACTTTTAATCATGGTCCTGACTTTTGAGACATTTGTCTTGCCTGTTACAGTCACAGGTCGACCAGATTTTGCTGCATCTTTGACGGACTCTGTGCCAGTGAGAAATTTCTTTCTCCACCAACGAACTGACTCATCCCATAACTATCACACCCATAAACTTCCCCCAATTCAGTAAAATTCTGCTTTACCAGAGTACTGAGTTTTGTGCGAACTTTTATATAAGCTCTAATTTCTTCAATATGGTCAACTCGTTTCCCAACCATTTTTACAACAGTGATCAACGACTGGCTCTCCTGAAATGACTATAAGTTAAAAACTGCGAAGAGTTGAAGGCTTGAACTAATACTGTAAAAAATCCATGAAATCGTGCAAAGCGTTATTGTGCTGTGTTTCAAAACACATTGCATATGGAAAAAACCCTCGTACATAATAACTGAAGTCAATAAGAGACATCGTTAAACTTTTTTATGTGACTTATTGTCACTGGGGTTTAAGGCCGTTTTTCAACAGTTTTTCAGTTATCAGGGTTCCCACAAAGAAGAGAAATCAAAATTCCCTGACTTCTCCCTGACCAAAACCATTTTTCCCTTACAATAACAGTGTCCAGTGTGCACAATCTTTGAGCATTAAATGCATTTTTAAACCCCTTTCAGCTTCTTCTTTAATAAGTTAGTTACTGTAAATGACAAGAAATATCCAAAATCTTCAGGCATAAGCATTGTTTAGAGTAAGATATTTACAAGAATAAAAAAAGATGCTCATAATCATAAATAACAATAAAGATACCCAAAATAATAGAAGAAACTGCCTTAGCCTTTACTGATTTTGCTTCCTACTGTTTGACCAACATTCTTCTCTTACAAAATTCCTTGACTTTTCCCTGACTTATGCTTATTTTTCAAATTTCCCGGACCAATTTAAAAATTCCCTGACTTTTCTTGACCTTGAAAAAAAAAATTTTTCCTGACTTTTCCCTGGTTATACATGGTGACTGGTTCACCTAACCAGTTTTCCTGGACTGTATACTAACCAGTACTAACTTAACTTTCCACAAGGAGCCAGCAACTACTCCACATATGGAGGAAAATCTACATTTTTGTCAAATTCTTGTAGAAGGGTATGACCTGCCGCAACCAGGATTTGAACCCGGATCTTAGGGTTACAAGTCCAGCACACTAACCATTGGGCCATGGCCACAGCCACACAAAACATCTGCTTCAGACAAAATGCTGACCATAAATTCCTTTTCACATTATCGTCCATTTCTTGCATACAAAAAAACATGATGGCAGACCGAATTTTGTGATTTCCCAAAAGCTAATATTTTGTCTCTTATGACATGCTTACTGACTCTAGTCTTGGTCAATTTTCAACAACTCATTCACAAGTAAATAACGACCCACCATTTGTAAAAGCAGAACAGGTAAGTCATGTAACCATGATTACAAAGAAATAGTCTCCACACAAACAAAGCAGTATCATGATATGTCAACAAGGAATAATCATCGACTACTTTATAACGGTCATAAATAATTACTTTATTACAACAATAAACAGCCTCGGTCATACCGCGCTGCAGGGTGAGAACTGAACCAGAACGTTTTATGCCAGCAATTAAATTTACCCTGATAAGCAATAACAACATGAGCAATCAATCTATTCATTATTGCATAGCATGAAAACAATACATTACAATCCATTTACTATACAAAAACGCAATAACTAGGGCTATGATTACAACCTCGACACATGGGGTTCAGATAAATTAAGTGAGTGTACTTATAATATAATGATTCAGAAAAATAAGTCAATATGTAATTTAATATTCCCATTGAATGAAATACCAGTGATTACAACAATTTACAGCAACAGTTTAAACAGTAAACAATACCATATTTACTGACAAAATGGATATGCAATCAAACAAAGTCATGAATTGACAAAAAACGCGCTGCTAATGAATAACCCCGATGATAATGCGATGGCATGGTCTGGAACAATTACAAGAGAATAGTTAATATTTGCATGATAGCTTCATGAAATATACCACATTAACCCATGCAATAAAGTCACCTAGCTGTTTAAGTAAGGTATAGATTGGAATTTGCAAATACTGAAACAAAGTTGAATACGTCGAAACATACGCGTTCACGGTCACATACACTGTGATCTGACCGATATAAGTAAGTAACACCCACTGACAGGCACTAATGTGACATTTAACATAAATCTCAGTTCAGACAACCGACAACTCCTGCTGGAACAGATTTGGAAATACTCTAAAAAGCTTTGGTTTAACAGACATGCATTCTTCTGAGCTTGTACATATTTTTGATCCATCAATCCAGCGAATTTGTTAAATGATGAAGTACAAAGTGCAATTCTTTCGATTAGGATGTGTATGCTCCTACAAACCATTATTCAAAAGGTCTAAATGAAACTGAATCAGTTGAATACTATGTGTATAAGATGCATTCTGTTCAGTCCAATAATCTTCCTACCTAAGCTACATCAATATAATGCAAATTTTCAATACTTTTTTAAGCCGTCTAACATGCAACCCTGGATTTTTACCCATTTGAAATGAGGAAAGGAGAAGGAACACACTGTTGTGTGTCTTATAAAATTTCGAACAAGTGGATGTTGTATTTGAGAAATTTCTCATGAGCACATTTATGTTCAACAAAATATCTTGTTTTAGCTTGTTCTAAAACATATTCATTATCAACATTCTTTCTCTTTCTTTGTTGTGACATTTTCAAGTTCTGTGACTGTAAGTGTATCCAAATATTATAAGATTGATTGCATGGTTGACCTATAAGGAAATGTCAAACGCGCTGCATGCGAGTTTATGGGATTTTATTTACAATCTACAGACAATTTTGTTTTAAGCCTAAAACTTACTCAGTTGTTAGATTTTCTACTCATGTTCCTGGTTTTATGCCTGTTTTCAACAGTATGTCAGTATATTAACCTAACCAGTGTTCCTAAAGTCTGCACTAGTACTAACACTGATCGGCCCACATAACTGCCAACTTCTCAATATAAATCACACGAACCAGCAGTAGAGGGCAGAATGGCAATACAAGTACATGAACATGAAATGTTTTCCACCAGATTGTCACAGAGACCATGAGCAAAGGCAAGAGTTTTAATTCAAGACATCTGTAGACCTGCCAAAGTCCCTATTCAGTAGGCAAAGAGAAAGATAGTTGATCAGGTGATCATGAATTCGCAACCCAGCGTTACATCATTTCTGGTATATAAACAGAGGGGCACACATTAGATTAACTGACCTATGTACATAACTGAATCGATACTGGTACTTGAAACAAAATGTAAAGACAGGAGGAAATACAGACAAAACCATACCACTAGGTATTATAAATTACACAGTCCCACACAATGAGTATTTGGGTTAATTTATCATTATTATGCCCTAAATGATAAGGATTACAAGTGAATGGAAATTTAATACCACAAAGTCTGTTTTGCTTTCTAATTGACTAAAAAACATTTAATTCACATTAATCATGTTGTTTCCATTACCTTGTTTGGCTAAAAAGTACACATATTAATAATTACAATGCATTTATGAGGTCTGAACAATCTCAATACTGGATACAAGTTGAGAAAAAATGTGTCATTTGACTATAATGCGTTTAGGAGGAAGTTGAGGTTTTGAAATGCAAACCAACACATTTTGACTGAAAAGAGCAACAGTAGGGTATTTGTTTTCAAATGAATAATGTTGCAGATGTGTTATTATCATGCCGAATTCTGAAAGCATGATTTGGTGAGTGGGTTTGTGCTGTTTTTGGGTGATTTTTGTACATTCTGTTTGTACCTGTATTGGAGCAACCCTATTTGGTTGGTTAATGTTGGTTAACATACACTTCTACATGTGGCACTCTCTAGGTGTTTTTATTTCCAACTGGTGAAAAGCAAATGCCAGGTTTTATCTTAAACAGTGTTTTTTAGCAAACATTATCATGCTAAACTCATTATCAATATAATCACTGACAGCAGAAGTAATGGTCTGAGTAAATATATCAGAGATCAGAAATGTCATTAAACATTGGTTTTGTAAGTAATCAGCAATTTATCACACATTTGCAATTACTTCAGTGATTGAATGTAGAATGAAAACTTAGATTAATTACATAAAATATTCACATCTGATAGCCAACAAGAGATTATATAATTTCATACAAAGGAATAATACATTTGACAAATCATGTGAAAATAAATGGCAACAATGGAAAGATGATCCATTAATTCATAGCTCTCATGGTCTATCCTTTTGCCAATAGCGTATCAATTCTTCTCTCATAAATCCCCTACAATCAAAGCCCCTATCCCTATGTGAGAAACACAAAAAAGTGTGAATCACAAAAAAACTTAAATCAGATCCAATGAGTCCAAAAACAAATGTTGAAACAATCAACTTGACATATTTAACAAGAGCTCCACAGAGTGGCGCCAATGCTCTGTTTTACATCATTCTATTTGGTAAGCAATTTTGATCAAAATTCTACGTTAAAAGGGGCATAACTTGCACCTTGTCATGATAATCAATTATTCCAAGTGTTGTGTTGATATCTTTAAAAGTATTTGAGTAATGGGCTGCATTGAAGTTTTTGCATGACAATGATGATGACGCAGCAATCATAATAGCTAGACTTTTTCTTCAAAACAGATGAGCTAATAATAATTCAGTAAAATGTAATGCACAAGGTGTTGATCATAGAGTATTCCTTGATAGGAAATATTAATTATGGTCATTATTGAAATCAGAAACAATAATATAATTGAATAAAGATGAGCAAATGATTGCAATATGAACCATTGAATAGTACACTTTGAACCAATAAAGGTCACCAACAAATGCTACATGATACAATCTAATAATTAATTACAACACCTGCTGGCATGGATTTATACTAGTATGTGCTTCTTTTGTGTCATGATTTACACAAGATTTATTTTGTAACTTTCAAGACCTAATTAAGTAAGGAATGGTTCTGTTTACAGAAAATATTTATCACAGTGTGGCTGCTAAATACCTTCCATCAAAATGGGATATTCAGATAGAATAATCCCATAATGCATACTTGTCTTCTGGTAACATTCAAGATTATTCAAAATATCCTTGATACAAATATACAAGGATTTTTTTTTGCAAAGGACATAAAAGACTAAAAGGACATAATTTTAGATATACCAATATTTTAACTTGCCTGATAATTTTCCAAGAAGATGTAAACATCACTGTAATGATTAGACAGTCTGTGTTTCACCACAAGCTCACACCATTTGTGTCTTACCTAAAGTGACACAAGAAAAAATACATAAAAATGCTTCATGTAAGCTGTTGTTTCATTTCTGTAAAATACAACAATTTTGCACCATATAATATTACCGTAAACTTTTTTATCTAAATTTGCTAACAATAAGTAGTGTAAATAAAAAAATAAGATTTCAATGTCTACCAAGCACAAGGAACTCTGTTTTCATGCTGTTTTATGTATTTATATACTACTTCCTTTGCTGAACAAGACAGATTTTGTACTGTCATGTGCTCAGGACCGACTGACTGACCGACCCACCGATTGAAACCAAGAAGACTGTCTATGAGTGTATTTATGTGTGCTAAGAATATTACACAAAAACAGATTCATTCCTTTGGAAAACCTGGTTAACAAATTTTCCTTTGGGAAACCGGGTGAAAAACAAATTCATTCTTATTTGTTTGGATCCTGTGTTGGATTTAGAAAACAACAACAGAGTGATATTTCACATCATCACATCAGGTTGATATAATTTGACAATTAACATACATACTTACATCAGCATTAGAACTAGACAGATCAAGTTTCATGTTGAGAACACTAAGAATGGAATGGTGAATTTTTTTGTGTCGCAGTAACAAGTCTAGAAGTAAAAGAACTTGAACCACTTTTAACTGAAAAATAAAATAAAATGAAATACACATAAGTACAGAATCCTGATCATGCCATTTATAATGTATCCGTAATGTTTTAGGGTTGACACATGACAATGCGTAGTGACATTTTGTATAATAACGTCATCCAAAGTATCTAGTGTAACATATCACCACTCAAATGACGCACTTCAATGTTTTACCTTTTCACTGCTAGACACAAGACAATACCATTGTTTGTTTGTTTTTATGTGACATTGTTACTGGGTTTAACACCATTTTCCAACAATTTTTCAGTTACATACAGCGTCAGGTTCACCTAACCAGTTTACCTGGACTGTATACTAACCAGTACTAACTTACCTTTCCATAAGGAGCTGACAACTTTGCATTGAGTCGCTGCTAAAACACGACAGTGACATTATAAATGGCACGATCAGGATTCTGTATATAAGGCCTTTGGTATTCTTATAGTTCTAAATCTTTGCATCAAATCATTTGTTTTCATTTTCAATAATATCATATAAAGTATCTTCATGTTCATTAGCATCCAATACTATTGTTTTGTTTTTTATTATTAATATTCTTTTAATAATATTATAACATCTAAACAATTTCATTTATTTCAAATACAAGTGCTAGAATTCAATACCGAATAAATTATTTTCATCAAAATTCGTTATTTTCAAATAAATATGTTTGAATTTCAGTAATATCTAAAAATTGTTTTAATCAATATAAGTTGCTTTGTTTTTTTTAAATTAGGTTGTTTTAGTTTTATTGATATTTATTCAATGTTTTAATTTTCATTACGCCACAGACATGATGTCAAATTTATATCATTAATATAAATATACATATCAGTCTTATTACATTTATATTAATTGATTACTCTGATTTCAAACAAATAAATATCTTGTCTCCATTATTTCCATGAATTTCCAACCATCAGAATAAAAACAAAACTGAGGACAGATATATGTTGAAGTGACAGCTAAAAGCTAAAACAACTACCAAATACTTTCCAATAAATGCCCTATACAAGACATTTTTTAAAAAAAATAATAAATCATGACTTCATGTAATTGCTATTAATTATCATTCAGTATTAAACAACACCTCAAAACAAGTTCAAACAATAAAAAAAAGAAAACAAAGTAAAATGACCTTGACATTTATTAGGAAACATTGAGTAGATTAATACAATGTATTACTGCTATGATAACAAGGATATCAGGACCTATCATATAATGGCCAGAATAATCTTCATCAAGTTATCAATTATTCATTGTATAAAAACATCATCCCAGTAATTAATGAAGAATTAAATACATTTACTCTAACCAACACTTAATATTCAGATCATTAATTTATTGACAAGTGTGCTTGTGACAGTAAGTGATTGCAATGACATGTTTAGACATTTAAACAAATATAGAAATAGTGAAACAAACATTATCTTGATTATTATTTGTTCATTTTTGCAGCAAAAACTTGTTTCTGAATTCCCAATGCAATTAAAGGTATCCTAGACTACCGATTCATAACTTTTTTCAAAACCTTGAGATTCCTGTCACCTGATAGCAAATATATTAATAAGAAGTAAATCAAAGGTGTATCATGATTTGTTGTAGAAAAATAATAACTATAGTAATAAGAAATAAGATAAAACAAAAGCTTTATTAGTATCGTTATTATCATTATTATTATAAAACTACTATGGAAATGAATTGTGATATTATTACCAGAATTACCACAACCACAACCTATATTTAAAATGTGGAATATACCAGTTTAATTTTAAATTGATCAAAATCAGGATTAAGTTTCATGAGGATTTCATTTTCCGAAGAAATTTCATTGGCTAAATGGGTAGGTCAAGGGTCATTATTAGAATATGGTGGTAATTGACACAGCACATATTATATGAACAATCATAGAAACAAAGAGCACTTTGGAAGTATGACATCACCGGTACACTTATTACCTGAGGTATGTCTAATAATGGTGCAACATATTACCGGAGGTATGTCTAATAATGGTACACATATTACCGGAGGTATGTCTAATAATGGTACACATATTACCTGAGGTATGTCTAATGATGGTACAGATATTACCTGAGGTATGTCTAATAATGGTACACATATTACCTGAGGTATGTCTAATAATGGTGCACATATTACCTGAGGTATGTCTAATAATGGTACACATATTACCTGAGGTATGTCTAATAATGGTACACATATTACCTGAGGTATGTCTAATAATGGTACACTTATTACCTGAGGTATGTCTAATAATGGTACACATATTACCTGAGGTATGTCTAATAATGGTACACATATTACCTGAGGTATGTCTAATAATGCATGTACGTCAACCTTCTGTCTTTTTCTCCAGTGCATCTTTAACAAGGTTTGATTTTGTTCACTGATCTTTTCTTCCTAGAACAACAATGACTAAAAATACAAAACATGCAGCAAAATCTGCAGTCTTTAAAACAATGCATTCATTCAGAAACTTAAAGTCTATTTAAAAGATAACGTAAATAGGTAAATTTTCATCAAATTGCATGCTTTTCTGTAATCAGTGATACTGTCAATCTGGATGTCACCTAAAACAGTCTTAGTATACAGGTGAATTCATCATAAATTTGAAATATAAAGAAAATGTTTAAAAAACTGGTCTAAAAATTTGTGATCATCGAAGCAAGGTGGAAGTAAAACTGAGGTGGTCACTAGGTGAGGTTTTACTGTGGTTAAGTAATACAAAAGCCCTAAACATTTTAACACCTAATCTTACAAAACAACACAACAAACTGATAGTATTGATCATCATAACAAGAAATAAGTGTTACATTAATACGAAGTTAGGTACATCCATCAATTGTTCTAAAAAATAGACATTTATGGAGCTAAATTATTTGTGCATTGTTTCATTTCCTTAGTCATTGTCTCCAATGCCTGATGGTTATGAGTAAGTGATCATTTTGCATTGAGTTCAATACTACACTAACTGTACATTTGGACTAAAAGTGTTACAACAGTAACACAGAAATATGTAACTAATGAAATAGCATGTATTATAATAATTTATATCACTAATGTTTTTCATAGAAAATTCAAGATACCAATTTATTCAACATAAGAATAAAAATATGGAAAATGTTTGCAATGTGAATAAACTGACAAATCAATCAAGGTCTGCAAAATATTACCAAGAGTGGTCAATCAATAGTATTGCATACAATGATAGGTGGCCACAGAGTGAAAATATATGAAAGGCACATACCAGTGCATATTAATAACAGCAATGGAGTTAACTGTGTGGTGAAAATGCTACAGAACTAGTTTTCTTACCATTTCATAAGTCTTTTATACATCATAAAAATATCCCTCCACTTTAACAGCTTACAACACAATGTTTCATTCTTTGCTTGTTTTTTTTATTGCTTGTTTTTATGTGACTTCTTGTCACTGGAGTTTAACATTGTTTTTCAGCAATTTTTAAGCTCACATAACCAGTTTTCTGGGACTGTACACTATACCTTCCATAAGAACCAGCAACTTCTCCACATATGGAGTAAAAATCGACATTTTTGTCAAATTTTTATGACCTGCCACAACCGGGATTCGAACCAGATCACCGTGTTACAAATCCAAAGCACTAACCACTGGACCACAGCCGCGGCCTACTGTTTCATTCAATGAACAATTTAGAAGACAAATATCTTTAAAAGTAATAGTTTGCAGGTAGGCTAACCAACTGATATGACATCTAACAATCAGACCAAGACCAGACCATGTCAACTGGGAAGCTCTAAGCATAAAAACTCTTGTTTCAAGTTTGAAGTCAAAACATCAGAAAGTCTAAAAGTCATGTCTGAGACTATATCAGGATAAAGAAGAAATAATGTGGAAAGACATTGTTACAGACTAATTTAAATCAATCATATTATAAATGATACAAGGAGTGTTTGAGGGTTTGTCAGTATGGTTCAGTGAAATTCTCTGTTAATATATGGTGATGTTACTGTGTGTTAGTGTGATCCTTGTTGGATGGTTTATGACTACTATTCAAAATCAACCCCTAAAGCAGTTCTTAGAAAATAGTACAAAAGTAAATAAACAAAGTCAAAACACAGACTTCATACAAAGATAAGTAAACAATGAAAATATTAAAGTCACCAAAGTTGTCCAGTAACTGTGGTTGCATGATTTTATCAGTTAGATCAGGAAATACACAAAGGAAATATAATTGATTGAAAATTGATTTTTCCACATCAGCTAAAGAATAGATGAAGGGCAGGCATATGGACAGATACTGCCAGTCCATTACAAATCTACATTACGATTTTAATGTCAATATATGTACCTGAATGCATCAAATTAAAATTGTAATTAGAAAGAGGTATATATTAAATTTACACTCACCAATCCAAAGACTTGTTTTGCTATCACATTTGTATTCATGATAGGAGTTGTTAACACCTTTGAGAAATAAAAAACATCACTGTTAATAGAAAATGCATGCAGCACTTGAGGATTGGCAGCTGTTTTTGGTTGAAGTTTGTATTTTGTTAAAGCTGTAAATTAAACATCTTTGGTGGTAACATCTTTGTTTAATTGTCGCAGATTTATATTTCAAGCCAAAGACTACTTTTCTTATCTCTACTGATTGAGCTTACAGGACGGTCTAGAATAATGACATTCTAAAAAATATTGTTTACATACACAAACTTACCTCAGGTAGTCCAGGAGAATTTAACCAACACTTAACAATTGTGTCTTCACAGAAATCCACTGTCCTTAAAAATAGCAAACATTTATGTCAAGTTGACACATAAGTAATATTTAATAGGACAAACAATTCACAAATATTTCAATACCCGAGAGACTGTCAAAAATATTCAAACGATTGCATCTTCAAATGATTTTGCCATCTTTTGCCATTTTGACAAATTATATAGATACATTAACAGAGCAATTGGCACACAAATGTGTAGTTTTGTAAATCAGTGACGACTTTAGTTTTACTGTTCTAAACATGTCATTAGTTAGTAAATTAGATCATTTGATTGGCTTATTTCATATCCACTAATTGTATTAATTTATGCAAATGGAGTTTTTAACAGTTAGGAAAAATAGTTCATTACATTACATTTCAATGTTTACATGAACTTTCACTTCATAAGTAACTGCTCATAAAATATAACTAAATAATGTTCATCTGAGTTGAGGGGGACCTAAATTTTACTTCAAAACATTAAAACATGGTTTGATATAATCCATTTTTAAACACTAAGTAATGGAGTTGATCACAATTTACAAATACGTAAAATTGAGCTATTCCTCTAAATATACATAAATTGTATCATCAATGTATTTTCCTCTGTAATGCACAACTTTGTGCAAATAAAAACAAACCCAAATTTGATTAAAAGTATATTTTGTCTTATAAAATATCATATATCTGCTTAAATATAATATACAAACATAAAATCTCATACAAACATATCACGACTAATCAAACTCAACTTCTATCAAACATCACTACATAAAAAATGTGAAACAAAATGACACATATTAAAAATGTTAAAACAGTTCACACTTATCACACATAGCAGTTGTTTACATGCCTTCAGAGAAGAAAACACCCGACAGTAGACCATCCACTAATTTCAAATACACAAATATTAATTTCACACATCACAAAGAATAGCATGAAATATGTGTCTTTGCAGAATGCAGTCAATAGAGAGACGTTTTTGGGGAAATTTAAACAGGTTTCTCATGGGTTAAAACTGTAGTTATAAATATAAGTTTTGTATATTGGTCATTCTACCGCATGATACTGAGCAGATACCAGCTAAATTTCAAATTGGAAATATTAGTTTTGCTTATAAACAAAAGTTGTACATGTATATGTCAAACAAATATATATATGTCAAAATAACCAGAAGTATTAACTATTTACATAGTATTGAGCCCCAGTGTAAAAGGCCACTATACTGTTGAGCCTGGTACCCTTATCTCCAGATTTCCCTCATAAGGGTTTTGTGGGTATGTAGCCTTCGTTGCTTGCAGCTGAGTGTTCAATACTTTGATCGTTGTTGTTTGAATCATATTATCATCAGTTTGTGCCATATTTAGCGCCACATGTGGTTTGTAGACATATAGGAATCTTATTTCATTTGATGTTATATTATGTTTTTCAATGTTTACAATGTCATATATGTACATGTAAAGTGATATTTGTCAAATGTCTGTGTTAGTGTTGTGCCAAGAAACCTGCAATAATATTACCTGTCTGGTCATTCATTAAGTTTTTTGTATTTCTTGTAGAGTAGATAAGACATATGCTACTTCTGTGGACCAGATAATCACTCCAGATCAGAATTTGGAATAATTAAGCCAGTATTTTTACACTGAATTATGTAGAAGGGTAATTGGACCCAGAAATATATTTTGGATAATACTGGTATTTTATGTTTTCACATGTTTTCATGTTCAACAGCTTTAAGCAACAGTCCAAAAATGTGAAAAACATGAACATTTATTGTGTACAAGCTATGAAAACAATTGTCAACCAACCTCATTAATATTTTCTTTAAGTAACGTTTGAAAACTAATTGCTTGAATGCTGTTTGTATTAAGATGTGACGTCATATTAAATGCTGACTGTTATAATGAAAGATGAAGTATTTTCACAGCAGCAGATGAAGATATGGGGCCCATTATCACAAGCCATTGTTGGACAATGCTATATCTCAGCCTTACCTTATTTGCCAGTATAATTCAGTTCATAAATACCTCCATGTGTTGAGCAAAACAGTTTCAGAAATAGTTTAAACTACTGGCATTATGACCAGTCAACAACAAACATACAAGATGTCATGACTATACAAATTATTATCACCAAGGAGACTAACATATAACAGATTTGCAGCACTAATCTCATGAAATCAGTATCATGATAATAATAAGATCATATTTTAGATTAATTGAATTTATGTTTTTCAATATTCTCGACTTTTATACTATTTAGAATATTCTAAATACTGGTGGGGATTCTGATGACAATGCACCATCAATTTTTAATCTACTTCCTGTTTAAATGACGATGACGATAACAATAGCCAGGATAATTTACGGGTTTTCCTTATTTGTATATTCAAACTGGTCTTCATTGCTGTATCTTATATTGAATAAGGTAACAAACATTGACACACTTTGTGTTTATTCTGCATTATTAAGAAGTGCGATTCATAAGCTGATGTGAAGACTTAATGTTGCAAAGAAACATTGAAAGATTATGCTCCGTAAAGCAGGTGCACCCAGGAATATGTAATAGGAGATAGGGAAGGTACTTTCAGATAAGTAATTAGGGAATATCTCAGCTTAATGGGTGCCTCATTTACTGACTTTGTAGAAATTGGAGATTCATATTAACTGCAGTTTGACTTTGCACCAATAGCCAGTGTCATTGTGCAACTTTTCCAGCTTTAACAATGGAGGAAGACCACAGGTGTAAACCTGGCTAGAACAACCAAGCTATCAGTTAAGTCACAGCTTCCTCACGCATGAAACTTGTCTGGTCCTAGGTGGGATTCAAACTCATTGCAATGAGGGGTTAGGGATAACTACTTTTGAAACTATGTCTTTGAACTGGAGATTAAACATCATGGTTCAACATATAAGCACTGAAAGTTATCCAAAGCAATTATCTAATACCTGCCCAGATGTGCAAGTCAATAAATACTGCCAATAACACGTTTTACATTTGATAATACAGATTTCTGACATAAAATGATAAATGCTTTTAGAATATATCACATAAGCTTATGAAAATAAGGCACATTTTATTTTTCCTTGCTTTAACATACCTTGATTCTGGATACATCTCAAAGAAAAGTGCCAAAACATCCTGCAATGAAAGAAACAGTAGAGTATATATTTACCAAACATCCCCTAATGAACAGCCCCATGGGAGAGTGTTACATTTTTACAAAGTTTTCTCCAAATTTGATGAATCGTTGTTTCAATGATTTTTGGGTGTCTAGGATAAATACTAGAGAATATCATTAATGTATTCAATCTAGACTACAGTGTATGACTTTTTGTCTTCCCAACAAAAAGAAAGTAGCATTAATCAGGGAATACGGCCATATACAAGAAACAACATCTTATTTGTTTTTCACACATAACAGATAAACAGGAAATCAATCAAACACAGTATTTACTGAACAAAGTTTAAACAAAAGAACTTATCACTTTTATGGTACAGTCTCTTACTAGATTTAATCATTTCAAGTTATAAAACAGCAGTTTTTTGTTTCTTAACCATCACAGTAAAAGTCAAACAATAAAATGTTGTAAACAAAATTTGTTTGCAACATTTTATTGTTTCCATATCACAATTGAAAAGCGTACATGGAGAACATGAAGAAGATTCATTAATGATCTCATCCATAAAGCATTTTTCATTTGGAACAATTGGTAGCAAGACAGCACCAATTAATGGCCATAACTCTCTGATAACAGAAGGATGAATACTAGTATTTAAGGAATTAAGCCAACATGTCAAATGCTGATTATAGCCCCTATTAATTGACTTGCCTAATGGTCTTGAATTTCTGAAATATTTATTAGCAACTAGTAAAGCAGAATATTAAATACTTCCATAAAAATCTTATTTACAGTTAGTTACACTTATGTAATTAGCCGCGGCCGTGGTCCAGTGATTAGTGCGCTGGACCTGTAGCCCGGAGATCCGGAAAATTTGACAATAGTGTCAAAGTTGCCGGCTCCTTGTGGAAGGGTAAGTTAGTACTGGTTAGTATATAGTCCAGGAAAACTGGTTGGGTGAACCGGTAGCCGTATATATCTGAAAACTTGTTGAAAAACGGCTTTAAACCCCAGTGACAATAAGTCACATTAATAACAAACAAATTTATGTAATTATTTTTTTAACTTATAATTTTTACGATTTTTAATATTAATCAGGAGTCTATTTAAAAAATTACTTCAAGAATTGATCAACTCACCATCGTATCCACCAGCTTATGTTTAAAAGATGACACAAAGTGTTTGAGGAAGTCGTAAAATTTGTCGGGACAGTGTTCATCAACTTTCTTCTCCAAGTGCCGCAGCAAAAAGTATCCCTAAAATAAATAAAACATATAACAAAACCATAACACACAATGAACCATGAAGTAAAATAATGTGAAACTCTTATGTCTTATACGAAGTACTGTACTTACTCAGGCATTTGTCAACTTTGCTCATAAGTTGAGGGATATATTTCAGTGTGAAAAAGCAGGTATTTTAGCTTGACCAGTCCTAGTCAAGTGAAAATTATTTACTGCAGTCTCTGCAAGTTAAAAGTGAAAGTAGATTTTATTAGAGGGAAGTTAAGTAGCCACTACGGACTGTAGAATAGAATAAATCCCAAACTGGTTTACTACCAAAGAGGACGTATCGTTAATGCTTTTGACTTGATTTTCTCGTAATCATCAGCACAGTAAACATCAAAGTCAATAAATGATTGTCTGCACTTGCTTATAAATAGTCACGAATTGCTTTTTAATAAATAATCATTTTTATTTAGAAATTTTTATGGCTGTTTGATAGTTGTTTTTCTTTATTTTTTGGATGATTTCCAAACTCACATATGTGTATAGACTCAAAGAAACCAGGAAAAGTATGGAACTGTCAAGCCTTTCAGTAAAACGAGAGAGCTATGTCCTTTTGTTTTGAAATGCCATTAGATAGACATCATTAAAAATTGGCAAATGATGTTTCAGACTGTTTGATTACTTATCCATAAGTCAAATTGAACTTTAATGACAATCTCAGTATCCTAATTTGGTCGACTTATGGCTGAGTATTTTTGGTAGAATACATGAACTGTGAAACTGTCAATTATAATATGTCTTATGACAGTAAGCACATGCTTGTATTGGAAATCTAACTACTGGGGCTGACTGTATATATATACTGCCATTTTCTGAGTCCATGTTGACTTGGTTTACTGTATCTCAATGGGATTCATGCAAAAATTGACTTGAAAGTAACCTATTTAAGTTCAAACAACAAACTATATTTTGTTTGCATCTGATCCCATTGTTGGACATGTCACTCCTGTCAGCTCTTACCTCACTACATGTATACAAACAGAAATAGTATCATACAAACAGAAATAGTATCATACAAACAACAATGAGAGCATCATATCACACAATATACATTTACATCAGACTTTGCGTCTTTATCCCATTTTCACATGTAAAAAGCCTCAACAAGTTCCTTTTCTGCTCTTTTTTCCATGATTCTCACAAACATAAAAATTATTTAACTTGAGTTGCTGCATCAACAGTTATCTCCTCTTACATACACGATACAATTTTTTTGCATAACTCCATAGAAATTTCTACTAATTTCATCCATGCTAGAAACACTCCTCAGATGACTAAAGATGCAGGATTAGGGAAGAGCTGACTATTGCCAATGACAACAAAATTATGACGCAGTTTCTGGAATATTGGTGATGACCAGAGGATGGTACAGACCAAATTTGGTGATGATCCAAACATATATTGATGAGAAAAAGTCATTTTAAGGTATTACTATTTTTAGCTCAGGAGGCCCCTAAAAGGGGCTGACCAAATTTATTCGAGCAAACTTGAAAGAACCATTTAAGGATCCTATAAACCAAGTTTAGTGCCAATACATCCATTGGTTCATGAGAAGGTGTTTAAAAGCATTTCTATTTTTAGCTTTAATGGCCCCTGAAAGGGGCCAACCATTTTTAGAGAAGCAAATCTGATAGCAGACTATCTAAGAATGCCACAGATCAAGTTTTGGTGATGGTCCATCAATTGGTTCATGAGAAGAAGATATTCAAATGATTTTCTATTTTTTGCTCTGGTGACCCCTAAAAGGGGTCAACTGGTATAACATGAGCAGATTGCAATTAGAACGTTAAAAGGATTCTACAGAGCAAATTTGAAGTAAATCTGACTGGTAGTTTCAGAGGAGTAGAGTATTGTTGATGCTGGACACCGGAGTATATTTCTACAAATCCTAACAGCTCACCCTGAGCTAAAATTAAGAGCATTTTACTTTATCCTAAACTTAAACTTGTAGTAGTCATGCAGTTCATTGTGCAATTTTATAGCATTGTGCATCATGGACAAAAGCATAAATTCATGCACTCCTATAGGGAAGGAGTATCTTAATTATTTATTTCAATTGTTTCGTGATAACAAGGTACATGTATTCAACAAAAAAATTCGCAACAAGTACGAAGGGACTATCTAGCCATCACAATCATCACAAATGAATGTACATGATTACAAGTATAAAATACTATTCACAGTTATCTGAATATATTTTGAAGAAAAAACAGGTCTGATTAGTGGATTCTGGGCTCCCTCTGAAAACAGACCATTCTGTGATTTATCTGGCTTAGTTTGAAATTAAAGGGTTTTTTAACAAGGTACTTCTGAGTCCAGTCATGAAACAAACCACTGACCAGACTGTATTTTGAAACAAGATGCAAATCTAAATCTAAACTTATCTCACATTCCACAAGTCCCAGGGTCTACCATTCAATTCAATCTCAATTTTATGTTTCCCATTTTTCTTTAGTGTATTTATGATATGGCACCCTGGACACAAATCAACTGATCAAAATATTATCTAACATATAGTGAAAGTATAAATATTGGTCCAAAATCTGAAATTTCAGCTCTCAGACTGACGTCAAGTTTCATCACTTTGTACCTGAAACAAGAAGACCCCATTTTCAGCAGAGATAATAAATGAAGAGTACCTTCACATAGTGAACTTGTAGAAAACCTTTATCAGGGTTAATTCCATTCACTACATATTTTGTACCACTGGAATTGTTTACAGAGTTAATATCTGAAGTTTTTCTGAAATGAAGAAATAGAATAAATTGACATGTTATGTAAGGGAGACAACCCACTATAGTTGTTACAAAAAATAGAGTAGCATCCTTTTAGGAAATTATACAATTCAAAATAACAAGAACATTCATTTTTGCGGAGTAACAATTTTGTTCTGCAAAAGGATAACTAGTAATGATTATATTAATAATAAATACTACAAGTAAATATATTCTATAAAAGAATGATTTGCAGAAATTGCTGACAAGTGAATGATCTTAAAGTAAGATGCAATACAACTAAATATTTTTGCTTGATCATAAGTCATTCATGCACAAAACACATTTTTAAAGGCAAATAAATCAGTACAAGCCATAAAAGGATGTTACAAAGAATACAAAAAAACACCTCAACGTCTGAAGTTCATCATCCACAGATTGTAATTCGGCTTGAAGTGTATTGTACTTCAGACTATCATAAATCTCTTGTTCAAGTCTAAATTCTTCAACTGGGACCTAAATAAGAAAATAAAAGTCATAATTATAATCATTAAAAGTTCAATTCAAACTAGCTTAAATGTGATCATCAAATGAATTCTTTTATGGGGAGCAATTCTAGTGAACAGAAAATAATAAAAAAACAGGTTTTATTCCATTTTAACCAACTTGAAGAATACAAATATGAATAAAGGACATGAAAATTACATTTTTTTTTTCAATGTTTGATTCTAATTATTGCCGGATATTTAGTCGAAAAACTCTCCAAGGAATTCCCAGCTGTGTGCTCAATATCTATAAAATATATGCACTGATATGTATACCAGATGTCAATGTAAGAAATAAAATTCAGTTTAGGTGCTTTGGGACCAAAATAAAGTCACAAAATATGGGAAAATGTTCTGCAGTCTTCTTTTATGACTAATTACAAAATAAATAGTCATCTTTATTGTTGTGGTTAAGACTGTAAATCTATTAATCCATCTTGTATTTACAATACCTTGTTAGCTTTAGCATGTATGATTGCCTCAGTGTAAGTACAGAACCCTTCACTTAACCATTCCTCATGCCAATCCTGAGGACCAATCACAAGTCCGAACCATGAGTGACTCATCTCATGAGCTACACGTACCAACATGTGTCCATCCTCAGATAACACAGCCTGGGATAGGAACATAAAACTCGGACTGAAATGAATAAAATGTACAAAGTCAGCCTCATCAGAAGCGTGACTGCTTGCTGATCAGACAATATCACTAATAGCTTATATTGAGGTTTTATAGTTATATACTGTTTTACAGGTCTTTTACAAACATTGTTACCTCACTATATTCAGCATAAATTCTAGTCCCTGGTATTAGTTTTAAGCATTAGTTACCTGAATTATCTTTAAGGTTACCACTATGATAAACTTATTTGTCAGTGAGGTCCATGTTTTCAACACATCATGAAAGTTAACCAAAAATAATGCAGTTTTAATAAAAGTTGAAGGCCCATGGGGGGGGGCAGTCCCTAAGGATTCCTGTTTTAATTATGTGTGGCATTTTTTCTGTCTACATCACATGAGATGAGTACAAAAAGTTCATTTATTGTATGTAGCATTCTCTTTAGAAGTTTTATTAGCTGATAATAGAGCTAGCAGACATTGTTAATACCTAGCCATTCCTAGACTTGCAAAACTTGAAGGAACTATCAAAATATCTAGTCTTCTAAATGGGTGTGGTCCTAATAAGTCATAGGCTGCTGCCATACACCGAGGTATAAAACTACACAACAGTGACTCTGCCAGCTCAAGGTGACAATGTGGAGAAAAAAGTCGACAAGGTAACACCTTTGAATTCTCTAAAAACCTGGAAAACAAGCATGGAATCAAGCTATTCACAAAATATTGTATACATGCTACCACTAAACCAATTAAAATGATTTTGCAGCATGTTATAACTTCTCTAAATAATAGCATTAATCAGACACAGTGCAGTGGTTAAAAAATATTGCGTGAATGATTTCTTGAACATTTTAAGATATCTATACTGCTAACAATAATTTACTTACTGGGTTTAACACAATGGACAACATCCTTTCAGTATTGCTTGTTGTTCACCTCACTAGTAACCAAGGGTGACCAAGAAGTACAAACCTATGTTGTTTGCATTCTTTATGCTTTCAATCTGATTTCAACACTGTTTACTTATATATTAATAGGCAGTTAACTAAACCAATGTCTCTTGATTTAGTACCAGAGCTAACTTGTTCTCCACAAGGAACTACCAATTTCTCCACACGAATCACTAAATCAACCATGGTGTATGAATGACAAAAGAAATAATGTTTTTCAACCAAATCAAATAAAACATGTGCTGTGTCCAGAATTTGAAATCATGCAAGCAAGGTCATAGACATAACAACCAAGGTCACAGACATAAAGCATTCCAATTTTAGCTATTGAGGCAGGCTTAATAATTTAAAAGTATGAAAATGCTATACCCGCTCACTGATATAATTTCAGTGCAGGTCCAATGTCCTACTGCAAGTGCCAAAGTAGAACTTGGTACTTCCATTTCAGTCTGGTAGAAGAAGGTTTTACATCCTGCAAGTATTAAAATATGATTCTATTAGAAATAAAACTCAGATCTTACATTATATGTTATTGGTCATTTCAAAAATGCTACTCAAATATATATACACATGTAAATATTTTACATGAATTTACTTACATAGCATCAACTGTTACTGTTTCTGTGCATGGAATGCTCATGACTAAAAATATGCAAGTACAGTGTACTTTAAAATCTCAGCACTTTAATTAAAATCTCAAGAAAGTGATCATTGTTAACAGTTATCATGTAATAAACATAATAATCCATTCCAAAACCACCTGTGTAAGATTCAAAACCTGAATTTTGAGAGATGAGTATTGTTTATTATTTAGGACAAAGGTAAAGATATCTACCATTCATATGTGGTTATTTTGGTAGAACCACACTTACCCGGGGACACGCTTTCCACAATAGCATTGAAATCTCCACTCATTAGAACTATTTGATCATATAAAACACTGATATGAGCGCTCCATGTAGCTAGGGCACCAGGAACATCTTGGCTTGGAAACAACGATCTATTATTCACCCAGTGTCCATGTGTGTATACACAGGCTCTGAAATAAAATATTTTTTAGCAATTCTTTCAAGTAAACCATTCTGAAAGTCTAAAGCAGTGTATATATCTGTGTATGTACATGTACAACACTGTAATTATCTTGACAAATTATCATGAACAATCTGAATATAGTTACCATTCTTCATTTCATGTAGACATTACAATACACATTACAATGTAGAGTCCTTGATTTAATCTTTCCATGAGATAAAAAATTTCATGAAAATAAACAAAAATAAATACTAGAATCCATACAGAAGTGAAATTATATGATAACCAGGGATGAGCGATATTACTGTTAAACCAGTATATTGTAATTTTATCCAAACATGATACATATCAGTATGAGCTCAGGCAATACTGGTTTTATTGTGTATAGAAAAATGAGTCATAATGATGTGTAATTCACCTAGTAAAGTCTTCAATCCATCGAACACTACACAAAAGCGGTATTCCATTATTTCAATGTTAATAAAGTAAAAATACAAAATAAGGCTTTTACAAATCATCTTTTCTGACAGGAAATAAGTCGGATTGTGATAACTAAAATCTCCATATTGCCACATTGTAATTCAAGTGAACACATTTTCATTGATCGAAATATGTTTTATTTCTAAATGATCTTTATTAAGATTTATTTAAATATGTTTTAAAATGTTTTTTTCAAAACGGATATTTTTTGTCATTTTTCTTTTCTAGTCTGCCAGACTAAGATTAAACTGTTTTCATAAAGGTGCATGTTTTGTTTTAAGGATGATGAAGCATTCCTTAATGCAGTTTAGTAAGTTCAACAATAATCTTGATCTTCACAACATATCGCAATATGTATCCCAATGTGTTCATGGCATATCGCGATATATCATTATACGAAAATTATGGCAATACCCATCTCTAGTGATAATAAATTTAAGTCTGGTTAATCAATGCCTCCATAGAGGTAATTTGTAACACAAGCCGTTACTCTAAAAGTCTCTTCAAAAAAAACTTGAGTAGCTTACAAATCAACTTTTCAATGCACAAAATATGTCATTCTGTCAAACAACAACATGTATTACAAACCAACCCTAAACTAAGTAGTTGTGCACTGTAAACACATTATAAACATGTAAACTAAGAGAAGAAATATCCATACTCACTTGATTCAAGGATTCTTCATTAAAAATAAAGCAAGGATTATCAATATCAAAAGATGTTGTACATGTATCAAAAGCTGCATCTATTACCAAACAATTTGTTTCCCTTTAGTACCAGCGATATGAAAGTGTATGTGATAATCAAATACTCCAAATTACTTGGCTTCAAATAGGCTATTTCAAGGATTTATCATATTTTACTCTATTTCAAGGATTTATCATATTTTACTCTAAGTACATTTGTAAATTAATTTAGATTTTAATGCAGTATTGTTTCATTATGATAATACAATTACTTCAACTGAAACTAGTATTTTTTTCAATATTGAAATATGAAGTTACATTGAAACTTTGATTAATTTTAAGTCCCTATATATATACAACATATACAAAACATAAATGTTGAGGGTGGGACCTCATTATTTCAAATGCGAAACAACAATTTGTACTGAATGGTAAGGTAATCTTAGATATTATTCTGGGTTTATCAGAGTGTTAAGAGTCAATTTTTTTACATATCAGGGTAAAAAAATGTTGATTATTTAATTAATTAAACTGAATGACTGAGCTCTTATTATAAACATTTATTTTGTTAAAATATTCAACCAATATAGTACAGATGTAACTGCACAGGGGGGTATGTTAATTTAGTCACATAAATTTGAAAAACCTTCAGCCAGGTTGCTGAGTTTTTACACAATCTTGTCATAAGTAGTTTTTTTGCCATAGAAATACCATTTTGTCAAAAGTTCTGACTGACACAGGACTGATTTTTGGCCTAAGTGAATTTACCCCTTTCCAAGTTATAACGAAAATGAAAGTGTTGGATGAACATGTCAGAAGACTGCTGTACTTTATTTTAGAAATATTGAATAAAATAACACTACCTGCCATCCTGGTCTTTAGTCCATTTCAGGGAAGGTCCAAGTGCTAGTGTCTTGTATGAAATTCTTATCATTAGTGGGAACTTAGTATCACCTGTATTATCAGGAATCCAAATCTTCAAACATTTCTTTTCTGAATGGAATTTAACTAATTCAACCATATAATCATTCAGAGTTTTCTTCAACTTAATTTTATCACTTTCAATATCAGAAAAAGTTTCATCTCCACTAGGTACAAGCTTATAAACACTTTCTATATCTAAATCCCAAGCATCTAGAATCACAACAATATCATCAGATTCATTAGTCAACTTATCATTTACTTTGTTCAGCAATTCATCAGATTTAGAGGAAGATAATTCATTGTCCTGAGTCTCTGCTGCATCTTGCGTTGGCAACTGAACACAGTAATTATGATCTTTCACTTTAAAACTATTTCTAGCATCTACATTGTCACAAATTGGATTTGACTGACATTGTCCACAGCTTTTCTCATTTGATATTTTATTCGGACTATCATTACGTATACACCGTTTCTTACCTGATGGTTTATTATTGTGGTTTATTATATCACAGATCAAGGTAACTGAACCAACAAAGTTTCTTGTGGCTTCACAGCAAGTCAGGTCCAATACATAATGTCTGACATGGATGTCATCTATATTTGAAAACAATGGTAGATCAAGTTCATGATCTGTATTGTGTTGCTCCATTTTTCTAAGCTTGTATCATAAACACAATAAAATTTAGATGGAAAAAAGTTGCTGGGTTAAGGTGTTCATTATCTATCAACTGTCTCTACAATTTCTGACTATGTTGCAGGTAGACCCACACATTGTTTGGAAAAAGTCTTCATTATTTCTTTTCTGGATACATTTCAACTTTCTTGTTACATCAAGTGTAGAAATTAGACCTTAAAATGAGATATTTACATTTCTTAGAGTCAAGAATGGGCGAGTCACAAGAATTCACATTGTCTGCTTACCAAAAAACATTAACCATTGATTGTAATGAACTTATCTGCAGTGTTTTTCCACAAATGTATCCTAGAATTAGGATTAACCATGGCACTCGTCAGTGACTGCCAACATGTGTTGTTCTATACTCGAAGTCGAAGGCTATGAGATAATAATGACAAAAACAATTTCATTCGACCAAATTTAAGAAAATCTTATTCAGAGACCTTGCTACAGGTTTGAATCATGTCTGCGAACATTGACATACTGTTAAGTTGTTAAAACTCATCATAAACGTAATTTAATTTTACCGGTCACTGGACAGATGTAAATGGAAAATTGAAATAAAGGGAAGTAACTATTCGAATGGTTGATGCTAAAATCCGATTCGTTGTCTAAATTCCGGTACCTGTTTAACACTGATTTTAATAGTAAAATTTAAAAGACTTACAATAAGTTGTACAATGTAATTTTGTGATTATCCGATTTGCATTGAATATGAATAAATGCACATGTGTACCCATGCTTGCCTATGTTCAGAAAATTGAATTTAATTTGGACACGTAGATTGTAAGGTGGAGTCCCTGGTATAACATTGCTTGACCCTGTCCTGAGTCAACGAAATTGAGTGACCCCATCTTGACGAAATAAATGCATTTGTAGAAATCTATGTCCCCAGACAACTAGTTGTTGTCTTTCATTATCTTGACAGAAATAAATTCTTTGACATGTAACAGGATGTTTCATAATATTCGATACAATTACAGCAACTTGTAACTTTTGATCGCATCAACCGATTTTCATGTTTTGAAAACACGCTAAATACAAACCAGTTATTATGCAGAAAATTACAGGCTTATTACATAATATTCCACAAAATAACCCTACTAACAATTTTACTGGAGATGTTCGATGTGACATCCATTTTGCTCCAAAATGAATTAAGTCCATGTTTTAAGTTTTTCAATCACGTTTTTGCACATTTTAAGTTAATCTATTAATTTCCCTGCGGATTGCAGCTTTCAACTTAGATAAGGTCTGTGGTAAAGGCTCATACAGACTTTCTTTTAGGTTACCCCTATTGGAAAAAAATAAGTGGGGTTTAAATCTGATGAGTGTGGAGACCACACTTTCTTGGTTTTGTAAGAAATAACATATCCCAAAATTGCTCTCAAGGTAATCAATGACTGTTTTCTCAGTGTGTGGAGTAGTGCTATCTTGTTGGCACCACAATTTATTAAGATTAATGTCTTTTGCCTGTAGAGCTAGTAAGAATTTGTTCTAGATACTGCTCACAATTAACAGTAGTCATCTCAGAGATAAATGGACTGAAAATGTTGACTGACACACTGTAACTTTTCATCATGTAGTGGGTTTTATAAATAAAAACTTGGTCTTTCTTTGCCTCATACCTGACAGTTGTGCTTATTGACAGGGGCATTCAATCCTTTGTCTACAACAAGGACTTAAGTCAGTCTGTTTGTTTTTGCATCATTGAAAGCCAAGCTTGAAAAAAAACACTTCACCAGTTATCACAATCACATTATAATAATATGCAGTTTTCTTAAAAAAATGTAGTAACAACAGACCTGCTGAACTGGTTTAGACAAAGCTATATATATATAATACAAACTAAACAAAATGTGATCAATTTTTATTTCATTTGTCATATTAATGGATTTGAATACATGCAAAAATGTTAATGAACTAGCAATAAACATAATTATGAGCAATCTACCCATATTGTATAATTACAGGTTAGTTTGTACAGAGACAGTAACAACCTTCTATAGTCAACAAAATTAAAAGCATGACCTCATATAAAAATACATTTTTGTAGAAATGAAATATCAGTTGAGGGTGGATCAGGTTTAGGAAATGACTGTTAATGAGCCTACATCATATTATTGTATATTACTATTTCTATGGCAATGGTTTCTAAAATCACAAACCACAACTAAACATCGTGTAACTAAATACTAACAGCAAATATAGCAGAAATTGAAAATGGTCATATCAACAAATCTATCAAGAAAATATTATCATGAACTTTTATATTCACTCGGAAACTTTTAACTACATATGACCAGTTTTAACATGCTTGTTCTTGATGCAAGTACAGAAATCATTACATTGGTTCAAGGCCATGCAACCAAGAGAATGGAATGTCTTGAAAATCATCATGGAATGTAAAATACCAGATGGTGGTATACTAAATAACAAGATGGGTACATGTTTAATTGTGACATAGAAATCTACTGTATAAATAATTTATAGCCACAAAATGACAGTCAATCTTATGGGAGAGTGATAAACATGGTTATTATCGTAGGTGGTCATCATTCAGAGGCTAATAGACCCTAATAGACCTGAAATCGCTTATACTGGTTGTCACAGTCAGGTAGTCTATATTCATAGTGTTTAAACCAAACCTTACTGGATCAATGATGTATATTATTACTTAACAATCTACCAAGTTTGGTTGATATCTAACCAGCAGTTTGTGTAGTCCAGACAAATGTTAAGACAGATAGATAGACAGATGGAAGCACATTGACAGACCAATACATAAAACATAATGGACATGAGTTTTTTGATATCTAACATCAAATTTATGTACATACAACATTGGTGGAATTTTAAAAGCAAAACACATACAAATATTGGGATGGATATTTTTCCAAAGGTGTAAAAAACTTTTCCCATATCATCAATAATGTACTAATATATTTTACCACCATGATAGGTGTTACCATTAGCAATTGTTCTTGTGATAACGATAATTATTTATTTTATTAACTTCATACTTTTGTTATTGTGATAATGATAATTATTTATTTTATTAACTTCATACTTGATGTGATAAAATGTAAATGAAAATAATTAACACCTTTGATCACAAACAAATATAATGAATATTTTCCTCATTATTGAAAAAAATAGTGATGTTTGTATACATAGTGTTTAATCTATTTTTTAGCATTAAAACTTGCAAATAACATAAAACGAGAACTTTATGTTCAACAGTGAAGACTAGATGTTTTCAATAGAAACACCAATTATAATACTAATAGACTTACTTGGTCATTTATTTAAATCACTTCCCACTAACTTCTTGGTAATGAATTTACGTCTATGTATAAACTTTCACAAAACCATTTTTATAACATTTAAAGATATATTATGCTCCATTTTTTAAATAAATAAAACATTACAACACAGAATCTATGTTAACAAAATTTATAATATTTTGTAAAGGCTGCTCTATATTTAAAATGTAAAATTGCATGACAATGTTTATACTAATAAACAAGCATTCTTTTTTAACAAAACATTTCCATACTTCCACAAAAAATATTGTAAGATGAGCATAGTATATCCTAGATTTCAGCCCTTCTCTATCTGGTAATGTAATACCATGTTTATGACACAAAATATACGGTGAACAAATTGTGAGGGTTGTTTACAAGGCAACTAGAATTCAACTTTTTACCGTCATTACAGAAATTTAATGATTTATTCATTTAACATTGTTGTGGAAAAATGTGACTATATGTGTAATTAAATAAAAACATTGTGTTCTGGATTTGTAACATAAAAATATATAATTATATATATATATATCTACATAAATTATTAAAACATAAATGAACAATTGATATTTTTTTTTCAGGAAAAAAAGTTTGCATAAACAATAACTTTCTTTAATATCACACATGTTTTCATAAAAACAAATAAAGAAATTATGTACAGCACTTATCACAATCAAAGTTACTTAAAATGCATCTTTTTGTTACCATGGCAACAATGATAACAAATATTTACAAATCTTGGAAATGGTCTTAAGAAACAAAACATAATATGAATTTCCATGGAAACTACAATATTTGCAAAGAACATATTCTAAAATCTCTAAAAAAAACTAAACAAAACCTGAATATTTTATTACACAACAAGAAAATATATACTTCAAAACCCAGATTAATAAGCACATTTTAATGACATGAAAAAGAATTCAAAATAAAATATTAGTAAACAAAATTTGTCTTCATTGAGATTACAACAGGTTCTCTTAATACAGAAACAGATGAAACCAGGAATCAGCAGGCAGTAATTGTTGAGAACCAGCCTCTTGACATTAAATATCAAGAACTAGTCAGATAATACAACACGTAAGAACCAGTCAGTTGACATTATGAACCAATCAAACACCATTTCACATCAGAACAAGTCAGTTGACACTGTAATGAGACTGAATTTAACTCTTTTATAAGAGATTCAAACCACGTTTACAGGAGAAAAGATAAATATCATCACATCATTTAGTGATACTTAAAAATGACAAAATATCTCATACATTCAGACTTATCATACCAGGGAATAAAATTATTTCAGTTTGAGAACTTTCAACAAATTGTTCATCATTTATACACACTCTTGTTTCAATGATGTACATACCAGTAAGTTCTATATAAATTGTTTCATTCACAACTCTTGTTTCAATATGCATACTGGTACATTCCATATAAATTGTTTATCATTCATTCACAACTCTTGTTCCAATGATGTGTATACTGGTACATTACATGTGGATAGAAACCACAAAAAAAATTTGAGGATGTATTAAAAAGTATTGTGGAGTCATGTCAAAGATAAAGTTAGTGAAAGTAATGAATATATGTAAGGTTAATGTTCATTGCAAATCTGAAATTACTTCAAATATGGTTAAAGCTTCATAATTGGTTAAAAATTTCAGAGTTGTAATACCACTTAAATCAAAGAACTGGAGCATATTGATAGCACGATCACAAGACTTGGCACTGGTACAATGTTACTGAAATACAATAAGCTGTTTAAGCAGGGTTATCTAAGCAATTATAGTGATAGATAGATGGACAGACAAACAGCACAAAATTGCGGACAAAAATCTACACTAAGATGAAATTCTATGTCAGGTAATGATTGACCCCCTAGAAGATAAATTTACAAGAACACAAGTTTAATATGGACGGAATGAAGAATGGAAATGATGTATACACAAAAATAAACTTCAGTTATTGTCAAATCAATGTAAAAATGATCAATGAACATCAACTAACACGTAAATATATTGGGAGTTAGACAGACTCATTAAGGAAATTTTATGACACAAATTTTATCCCTATCTTATATATTTTACCTATGATAAAATATATCCCTACATCCTATTGTTATCTATATGGAGAGAAATAAGTACTCTACACAATGGTAGGCCAAAATCATTCCACATGATAACTGATCATACAAATTCTGTGCTGAATCATTAATTTTTTGCTTTTTTAGACTAAATTGTAACGAATTCCCATATTATTACAATATTATGCAATAGTAACAATTTGAGAAAGAAATACAATAGTTGAAGAAATACTTAATTCACAAATACATAAAAAAATTCAAACAAAACAAATTTTGTTAGAGGTACCTAAATTACAAGACGAGATTTGATCAGCCATAACCAAAGAAAAACAAACATCTAATTACTGTAGATAGTTAAGAAAGTCTAATGCAAATAATCAGGCAAGAAAACATACTGTGTCACCTTCTGATTAATAAATAAGAGTATTTTGATGTCAATTTTCGTAGTTGTGAACTAAAGGAAGCATTTCTACACAATCAAACCCAGTAGTCATATTTTTTATATTTCCTATAGACAGAAATTATTAAAATTGACCCTAGTATCTATGCTCTATAAATTAAATAACAGGCTAATCACAAGTCACAACACTATTAAACAATAAATACAGAAAAAAAAACAAAAATTGTGGGCTTTAATGCAAAACTTTTACAACACACAACAAAACAATGAATCCTGCAGAACATTCTTTCATGCTGCAGAGTCAATTATTCATTTTGAAAAGTTTTCATTTTCAGGTGGTTTGTGGTAATAAGAAAGCCAGCAGCAAAGAGAAACAGATAAGATCTGCAACTTCCATTGCAACAGTTTTACTTTAAGTCCACAATCTATAAAATAAAAAAACTATTCACATAATACTGATCTCTTTTGGCTTTTCTGATGCTGACCAGCTTCACCATATCCCTATTGAGAAAACAAAACTTTTTCCTGTAACACTAATTACCAGTAATTCTTTTCCGCAAAATACACCCATACATTCAGGTAATTCTTTTCCAAAAACATTAATTACCAGCAATTTTTTTCATAAAAAAAAATTATCACCCATAATCATATTTATAAATATGCCATACATGCTGGTAGTTCTATCCTAAACACAAACAGAAAGGCTACATACATAACAACCGAATAATTATCTTCTAAGCTTGATTAATACAAAGCCATGTAAAACTCATTGTCACTGGCCACATTTTTACCAACATTTCAATAATCTCACCTTCCCTTTTTCAGAAATATAAACATAGAGATGATTTTTGAACTTCTAAGGCCATATAAAATACCAAGTCCATTGATTTAAAACAGAAACATAAAAAACATAAAATCAACCATAATAAAAATGGACAATAGTTTTTTAGTTAACAACTTGAAAAATTGAAGATAAATTACAATGTGTATGGTTTTGTACAGTTCATTTTGTTCCCTGCATGAAAAAAATATGCACACAAAATCTTTCTGAAATCTTGTTGGTCAAAACTTCATCTGAGGGTCAAGGTCACATGAACACTTCATATGCTGAATTTCAAACACAAGTTATGCACAAACACTATACATTATTTTCATGATTTCTTTCCCTGGATGGCTGCAAGACCACTTGATGTGATTGTGCCAAAGTTCTGAGTGTAACTCCCAAAGACTGCCTTGGGGGCACCAGCTGATGGGTTATTGATTGCATTGCTGAACTGTTTACGTCCATAGACTGGTTTAGCTCTTGGTTGTGACGCTGAGTTCGGTCTCGCACCAGGAACCTAAAATAAAAAAATAAGGAATTAAAGACCAATACAAAGTTTTAGACCTGTCAAGCAATTAAACAAGTTATGAAAAATGTAGTAATGTACCATATTTATGGCAATTTAATTAATTTATCATTCAGATGATGTTGAACAAAAAATTCAGGGTGTAACAAAAGACAAAACATACTGTACATAAGCTGTGCTCCAAACAAAATTTCAAAGTAAAGCTAGAACTTACTATTAGGTATAAAACATACCTAAAGTATTTAACACTCAATAATTAAGTATCTAAATACAATAATTAATTCAGCTATCTACAAATTTTATGTTAAAAGTTGTCACTAACATATCACACATATTCAAGTTTTATTAAAACAATTTCATATTCATCCTAAACAACATACCAAATTTATGAAGTGAATTATCGAGCAAATCATAACCTCTGGATTACTACAAGCTTGCTAAAATACTAAATACTGGATTTAACGGTTCCTAACAGGCAAGTGGGGCTGCAAGTCTCATTATGGTAACAAGACTTGACTGGAAATCATGTTTTGGTATTTTTGATATCAAGAAATTAGAACTGGACTACTTGAATACCTTAATGAAATTCAATCTTCCAGGTGTGAGATATCATATAAAATCATTTTCTTTTCTATATCTCCTAAATATATACCCCAGCAACCTTTAGTGAGCAGGATATTAATGAGAGCATTATAATATATGCAAATTACTGAACTCAACAGACAATTAAAAGGTTACACATACTGTTTGAGATTGACGAGACTTTTCAAAGAACCATGTTAATATAAGTTTATTGATATGGAAACAATTTTCATTTAGTATCTATATTTTTATAGTAGCTTTAAATAGATGTACAAATATAAAAATAAATGTTAAAATTACAATAAAAATCATCAGGATTTCATAATAAATTTGGACACCACTAAGAACTTCTGTGCTTCTTTTCCACATATATTCGACTTTTCAGATTATGGTAATTTGATATTAACTAGCATTTTATGAAGTAAAAAATCAGGAGTAGATCTTTCACTATTATTACATAATTTACAAGGTAAATAAGAAAAATATTTCTGATTATATATTTAAAAAAATACATAAGTATGTAACAACACAAAAACAATTCAAATAGATGACACATGTACTAACTAATAATAACAGTATTACTATAGCATGCAAATTGAAATTTTAAGACAAAAAGTAAGCAATGCTATATAACAACGAAACATAGCCACAGATCATCTACAGTAAATCATACATTTGAAAGGAGACAACATAATTATCCTCTAACAATATACAACAGTTTACAGACAATATTAATGTGTGCATTGTGTGCGATATAAACACTACATAGTCTAAACATAGTCTGTTAGAATAAAATATCATTTTGTGTTGTTAGTTAATGCATGTGCTTTCATCCCAAAGATATGTACAAATGTATCTCTTAAAGTCCATGGTACATCACTTGACTCCATAAACAACATAACATAGGGAAATCATCCATCTTTAAAATCAACACTACAACTACGGCTTCCAAATCTTGGAGAGCAGAAGTTATGCAAAAATTTACTTCAGATCTGATAATTGTATCAAAAACAATAAAACCACATACGATATTCTGACATGGCAAAGAAAAATCTGCTGTAGTATAAGAAATCAAAAATGCTCTTATCAGCTAATCATATCAGAGTTGAGATTAATAAGAAAGTCATCCAATTGTATCAATATATTAAATTATCATTATACCAAAACATAGATTTAAATTTATTTGAAGTCAGGACAATACAACAGCCATTACAAGGTAGTCAAACAGTCAGTCTTTTGTCACACAATGTAGAGTTAATTGGATCTGAAACAAGTAGCCCCTCTGTTAAAACACAAATCGAAATAACAATAAAACATTTTTCCCAAAGGACTTGTCAAGTATCCATGTAAGGACTTTTATTTAACTGAGATCAAGTAAGCAAACAGTCAATTAAGCTTACAACTATCCAAAAATAAATACATATGCACACTAGCAGTGTTTAATCTACTGTTATTAATCTTATACTGAAGATCTACTAACTTCTGATTGGTTGGTTAAAAATCAAGACTTCATTTTGACCAATCGTAAAGCAGTAATTGAGCCTGTTAATTTATGCTGATTTAATGCAATGAAGCAACATCTTTTTGCTTCAGTAATATTACCATGTAAGCAAAATTATATAACATAAAAAAGCGGATCTATAGTTCCAGCAGCTTACAATAGTAAGTCTGAAGCGAGAATGATTCAATTTGATTTCTGTAACTCAAAACAACAATTTACTATTATTCTTTAATTTGATAAAAATCAATTTTAAATTAAGACTTTCTTGACAAAATCATTGAGTAAATATGGAACTGATGAACTTTCATAAGAGATTATTTCTGAAGCATTTATAATGTTATAACAAAAAAATATTTATTATTGTCAGAATCTAATCATACTGCTAAGCTGACATCAATTGGCAGAAATAATACATTTATGACCACTTTTGAACCTTCACATTGAAGATAACATACCATTTGTCTCTCCAAAATGAAGATTTTCAAATGACTGCAACTCCAAAATGAAGAGCATCAAAGAAAGAAAGACTACATTTCACTTGAATAACATTTTGTTCAAAAAGCACAGGGAGAAAAATAAGGAGAAAATTCAATTTCACTCATGTTTCAGTGAAAACTACACTTACATAATTTGCATCATTGTTGCCAATAGGGGGTAGGGGGTCCCCCGGGGTCATGCGCACCCAGCCATGATTCATCTGGGGGTATAACATATGGAACAAAAGTTATTTCACACAGTCATGCTAAGCATGCAGGATTAAGAAAATATTCATTTAAAAAATTAGATAACACAGTTATTATCTAACAAAACACAAAATGTTGTCACACCACCAGTTGAGAAATACTGAAAAACTAAATCATAGCATATACTGTTTATAGCTTAAGAATTTTTGAAATACATTCAATACAGCAACAGATTTTTAACAAATTCTTTTCACCAAAATCGCTGTATTGTTAATCTGTATTTGGAATTTTAATGCTGAGTACAAGTATATGCTAAAATATGTTTTTCAAAGAAAAACACAAAATCCATCTAAAATATATCATTAAAGAATTTCAACAGTATTTTATAACCACAATCAAACTTAAATGCATTGCCTTTTGTTACACCCATATCACAGCATCTTTTTTTCATATCAACAAAAAGGACTTTTAAATACTCCCTAGTTAACACCTGGAAGGTGGAGACATTAATTTCACTTTTTTTCATTTTGCCAAGTGCTTATTTCGAAGATTTCTGGATGCATTGTCTGTTATTAAAGCATTTTTTGTTTTTCTAAAAGGGTTGTGGCATTAATTAGGAATAGGTGTTTATATCTTTTTACCACCTGGCCCTACCCTATTCTATGCTCTAATAATGCTAATAGCTTATCCTTATACAAAACAAGCAGACAATTTTCAGTGTAAACAATATACATGTACAAGTTAATTTAAAAGGCCTTTTTGAAAAACACAGCTTCGTTACAAACAAACTAGCCAATCACATACATATACACAATATACATAAAAAATGATGTACTTCATTATACCATATTCTTAGGACGGAACTTGACCATCTTTCTATGTTTGTCAATTAAGTTCATAGTAAATTCCATAAAAATAAAATCTCAAGAGATGAGAACTTATTCAACAACCCTTTCCCATAAAAATTCACACTAAATAAGAGCAAGCATGCACATTTGAGATCTGATACTTTAATTCCTCCAAATGAGAATATTCTCATTGTTTAATAACAATGTAACATTTATTAATAAAGAGAATTTTTAGGTGTTTGGTGTAATTTGTAATTTACAAAATCAATTTCTCTCGCTTTTGATATTATTTTTTCAAGGAAGATGGTCAATTATCCTTTGATTTTATTACTCCATACATATGACAAAAAGTTATAAACCGCACTTTTCAATCAAAAATGAAGACACATTCAAACAAATATGAAACTTGAAGGCACTTATTAAAACTAACACAAACTTTACCATCATGTGCTCAAAACAATTCCCACATAAGTTCATTACATATCCCATACATTTGTCATCTTTTGTATCATTTCATACAACTGTACCAACATATTAATTGTGTATGACTTTATAAATTCTAATTCTAAACCAAATCAAGCAAAAAGTCAAAGAAGAGCAACTTTTCAGAAAAAATAAAACTTCAGAGCCAACAATATTCATAGAAATGAATTCTGAGCACAAGAAAGGATTGAAATTGAATTTTTGGATCAGAGGTCACTAAAAGTCATACCATTCTTGTACTATTGACCATAAGTCCACCACTTTTTTCATCTCTGGTGATTGTAGGATTGTTATGTTGGCTGTAGGCCCCTGAGATGGGACGTCCTGGACCCCGTGACCCTGCTGGGGCCGATGCCTGGCGACCCCTAGAACCAGTAGGATACATATCCTGAAAGGATAAAAAATGAAATCCTGAACACCATTATGATAGCTAAAAAGACAAATCTGTAAAAATAAAACAGACTGAGTTGCATAAGAAGAAAGTTTGAAGTATGCAACTTGTTAAAATCAGGAGACTTTTACAGAATTTTTTGTAGATAAACATAGTATAAATACCTATGATAATCTTAGTTTTATTTCCTTCTACTATTTAATGAAACAAAAATTAATAAAGTAATAATAGATAATGTTAGAAGAAAAAACAAACTGGACTCTAGGTCCTTTAGATTTAATGGTACAGAAAGCTTAATATCAATTATCATCTAAGAGAAAAAAAATGCTTTTTAAGATATCTTATAATACTGTGTGAACAATAAATATTCAAAATAAGACCCAACACAACCCTAAAATCATTTGCAAAAAAAAATGTACTGAATTTCCCTTCTTTTTGCATATCAAATCATGAACTGTAAGGAATGCTCATATTAATAACAAAAACAGTTTGCACAAACTAAATTAAATCTAAAATATTTAAACACAGTGAAATTCACTTGACAAATTACTGCTACAAGGTTCCAAACATTCTGAAGTATGGACACATCTGAATTAATGGTCACCTGTGATTACAGTCACCTGTGAACAACACAGGCCCTTTAGCACATGTTTATATTCTAATAAAAAGACCAAATAAACCTCAGAATTATAGCCAACAGTGAATAAAGACCATATTTCTTTTCTCTATTCAATGGCTTATGTTCATAGGGCTGGCTGTAGTTGTAATCAAAGTATGGAATCATTTATATAAAATTCATAAAACATATTTTCTGTTTATTATTAAATACAAGGCTCTAGAATAACAACCTAAACATATGTATGTATCAATTATCAACCCAGAATATTGTAAAGTAATTTTCAGTTAGAAAAATTGTCAATTACATATTTTTAGGCAACCAAGCTAAACGTTTCGACTCTAGAAATGTGTAAAAGAGAACTCCAATAGGAAGGTCTAAAAACAAACCTACTACACAGTGAAAAAATGCCAGATGTCTATTACTAGGTTTTTTAATTTGCATTTGAACTTGCACTAAAATTTATCATATCCAATTTTCCATGCTGGTTTTACAACTAATCGAACTATTTAAATATTCACCATTACTGCTAATTACAGTGAAAATTACAAGACATCCTTAATCTTCAACTTAAAGATTTAAAACTACTTTGTACTTCCAGTATGAAGATTTTATTGATCCTGAAAAACCATTATTAGATTAGATAATTATAAGTCTTTAAATAGGGATCATTTTCTTTAGAAAACAAATTCAAAAGAATCAATATTCAAATAATAACATAAAATGTTCACAGAAAAATCATCATAATGTCATATTCTCCTATTGTGTTAACATCAATACAAAAAGTTTCATATATGGTCACACAGTCATCAAAATTGAATTTGAAAGACAATGTAGTTCAAAGATTTATTCAAAGCCTAAAATCATACAGAAATCTGAAGAGATTAATACTACTTGATGCAAATATTCTACAAAACAACACTTTAAAGACAACGATCTACAATACATATAAAAATAAAGAGTCTCTGATATGACAAAAACTATCAGTATCTATATTTGACACAACATTGTCACAGAAACATTTCTAATGACAGTCCTTTTAAAGATTTCAACATTATGGAATACAATCTACCTAAACAAGCTATATTTTGATCATGCTGGTAAATACATTATATTTATTTACTAGTATTCTGGTACATATACTTAACCCGGTCATTCTAATATGTATGGTCGAAGGGATGCAACTCAATAAGAAATACTAACAAAATACATCTAAGAGTTCTGATTCCCAATGTGACTATTAATGTGTCATTGAAATATTTGCTTTTATACAAGTCCATCACTCAAAATTATTGAACAAACAGCCTGCTCTCAAAAATATTTCAAAATAATTTACTGAATTTTGTATTCCTATGAATTTTCTAAGAGTAGAATTTGTAATATATTGAATTATCATCATAATGAAATGAATTTAATGAGTGATTGCCAAATTAAATAAGCAGAAGAATAGTATTGCTCACAAAATCACAACACTTTTTCATACATAAAACTAGTAAAATCAGACTAAATCTTGTAGGTTATTCTGTGCTTAAGAAAGTACCCATACACTGTTAAAACAGAAATGAACACAAAGAACTCGGGCAATGAATAGGTAGCATTTATTAACTGGCAATTAAGTAACACTATAGTAAGAAACTACACATATCAGTAGTTATTCCAGGCTTAATATTCACAAAAATTATCAATTTGAGATTTTCTCAAATCATATAGCTTAAATTTATAAAGTATTCTACAAACAGCCTCATTATACAGTAAGGCAAAAATGTTGACATGACTGTTCAAAAATTCACTTTCTATCACTCAAAACTCTTTTTTTTCTTGAAAAACTGAATTTGAACAGAGAATAATCTCCATCGAGTTTTTTTTGTGAAATCAAGACAGCAAAACAATACTTAAAATTCAAACACATCAAATCTACTCTAAGCATTAAATAATTGCCAAATATTGAACTCTTGCCCAATTGACTTTCTATATCAAATAAATTTGAATAAAATCTCTGAATAATGTGGTTTACACATACAAAATTATCTACAAATCAATATTAGAACATGTAAGACCAAAATAGGAAAAGAACATAATAAAGAAAAGGTATTGCCACAAGAGTGTAAATTCTAAAACCATTAAACACAAAGAGATGCTTAACAAATAAAATAATCAACATTATTGCTTACTTCTTATCTAAATTATTTGTATTTTTTGGCATTTGAAGCAGTTGTTACTCTAATGAAATTCGAAAATCCTTGGGCAATCCTACATACTGACCTGATAATTGTATGTTATAATATTTGGTGTATTTCTAAGCAGGTAAGAAATTCTCTCCCGGTTCAGTAGTGTGGAAACCCGCTGTGTGTAGACCAGTGTGTTTATTAGTACAATGCAGGTTGAGGTCCCACATGATGGTACCACAACTGTGACCCTAAACCGAAGGAAACAAATTTCGAGAACTATTTCTCAGAAAATGTGTAGTTCAAAATTGTTTCCATTCGGAATGTTTGGGTGACAGTCAATGTATAAGATCTGAGTAAGAAAACTGAGTTTGTTCCCAGACAGATCTCCAAACTCAGTTTTACGTCCTCAGCCCAGTAATATAAGAAACATGTTCCAAATCATGATGATAAAATTATTGTAAAATACTTTCAACTGTATTTCTCAGTTTTAGAATCAGTATTCAAAAATTACCAGAAATTAGACAATTGAAATCAACTATAAGTACTTTCATGTTAAATATGTTGAGGTAAAATAAATTACCACTATAAAGAGCCAGTTTTGATAATATCTCAAAAAAAATAAGGAACAGAATTAAACTATTCAAAACTTAAAAATGATAATAATGAAATTCTACCATCATGTTTTATTCAAAAATTATATAGCTAATCATAGAAAAAGCTGAAGACTTCAAGAAAATGACCTTACAATGCTGTACAAAAAATTTATATGTATGAACATTTGATATTCAAATAACCATAGTAAATATATTTCTAGACAGAAAACAATTCACTATATATCAATACATTTTCGTGAAATGGAAATCCTTGCTACTGTGTTCAAGAAAATAATGAAACTTAAAATTCTATTTTAGTAAATGATCATTTTTTTCTTATAATTTCAATTTTTCAAAATATATCAAAAGTATGGTCATTTTCAAGAATTGTCTAGATTAGTAGCAAACTATAAGGTTACAATTAGCACAGAGAATTAGCGACTACCACTATTAGTGACACTTAAACCACAATAGCAAAAATTTCCAAAATAGAATGAAAAAAGTTTTCAAAACCTTAAAACCAAACAACAGAAAACTGCACTTTACCCCTTGATTATTTCACATGAGCTTTTCATTGATATTTATATTTTAATCAAATATCTACTTGAACTCTTCCATAACTTTTTTCTTGGCAATTAGGCAAATTATCAGGAATAATCCAAATAAAAAAAAGATTTTCACACACAAAATAATAGAAGATTTAAATAAGAAATAATAGAACCTAAAAATTTCAAAATGACTTAAAATCACTAAACACACATAAAGAGGATTCTATGAAACCATGGCAGTAGGCATTACCAAAAATTAAGATGAAAAAAAATGAGGCAGCATCAGATATATATTAGAAATCTAACATACATGTAGGCAATTGTTTTTCATAGGTGTAACAATTGATCAGAGGAATGCAGTATCACAACAGACCATACAATCACAGTATCCTGTGCCAATTAAAGTTGAAGAGAGGATTATAAACATAAAAATATAGCATCTAACAGCAGAGGTAAGCTGTTTATTGGAAGTTAAAAACAGGAGGAAACAGGATCATGCAAGAGTTCTACAACCAACACAGTGCAGATTTCCCATAAAATCAACAAAATCTACAGAAAAGTGCAGAGTATTAAAATATTCCTTATAAATATACATACCCCCATGTTTTCATTGGTTTTCTGTCTGGCATAAGTTCTTTGTTTGGTAACTGGGGCTGATGGAGGGGGTTGGTCCTTTGTAGTACGACCAAATGCAACTGTAAGCAGGAAGTTAAATATTAAACAAATCTTCTAAATTTGTCAATAGAATAAAAAAATACTTGAAAATAAAAAAAACTGTCATACAACAAGTAATTTGATAAGATGCAATTAGTCAGCTAAACTCCAGACTATAAAGAAACTACATTAGTATTACCAATCATAATAATTATGTATCTGTGTCTCTCTCACCAGACAGAATAAAGGACCAGTACTTAAATCCAAAACAAGAGTCCACTGACTTTTCATTATCAAGATGCCTCAAATTAGCCTATACCTCACTCATTTCCAAATTAGGGAGAACAAATCCCATATATTCAACATGAAATGATTTCATCGAATTTCAAATCAAATTCTCACCATGTCCTGCTGAGAAAGATGACTGATGATGGGAGGGTCTAGGAGGTGTGTCAGGGTCCTGCCTGCCATAACGCTGTGGTGTTTGTTGGTGTTGATGCTGGGCTGCATAATGACCGTGAGGTTCACCGGGTGGCTCCTCCTCCTCCTCATAATCTGGGGGCGTGGCCTCCCTAGCTTGCTGTGCTATGTGTTGAGCACTTCTAATCTCCTGTCGTTTTCTTCTTCTGTCTGCTTTCTTCTGCATAATCATCTGTCAAAAAAATACAAGGTCACAGTAAATGTATGTTTTGCTCTTTGTTTGTATTGGAGTAAACATTATTACCAACATTATATCAGGTTTGTTCAGCAGACAGTTAACCAAACAAGTGCATCTGGGTTATCTACCAGTACTAGCTACTAGCATCATGAATTTGCTCAGTAAATGTCTCCACTACAAAATGATTTCCCTCATTGTTAATTTGAAATTAAGTTTTATAATTCTAAAAGAAAGCAAATGATTCTCATCTTCATGCTTTTTCATGAACAGGAAATTAAAACTTTTTAAAGACACCATTCAATTCATGGTCATCAAAGTTACACACAGTTAAGATAGGATAAAACATTATAATACAAATACTTGCATGAATGAATTACTAAAATATTATTTTTTTTACAATAATACTGATCCTACCTCATACAACTTGGCTCTATAGGCATCCACAGATAACTGTACATCATCAGAGAGTGGTGGAACAACATCATAGTTTAAACTTATCTCATCTTTAGGATTATGAAACCTAGAGACATATGGGTGCCTTAAGGCTTCGTCAGCAGTAATGCGTTTATCTGGATTAAACTGAAGTAATTTTTTACATAAATCTATTGCATCTTTCGGTGCTTCATCCATCATATCCTCCATTGATTTCTTTGGCCTAGAAAATAAAATCAGTATAGATAAAAACTAAGAATTATGGATGAAAACAATAAAATATAGAAGAAAACAATATATTATACATGAAAGATGAAATGTAATAATGATTAAAATAATACACAATGTTTTTGACACATTTCTGAAAAAGACTTGTTTGGTAAATCAGTACATGTACATTGTAAGTATTCATTCATGAAAATTGGTTAAACTGAAGAATTTCAAATAAGACAGCATTTTCCAGAGATGACAACATCTTGAATAAAAAAAGACAAAAAAATGCACTCTATCTGGTTTGTGGTATTCTATTCTGTCAATCATTTCATACAAAAAATAACATGAAAAGAAGTCATAATGCAGAAAATTTATATTCACAAATACCAATTATACCAGTTAATCAAACAAAAGATTTCAAGCTAACTGGTCACAAAAATACCATGATTTTTTTTTGAAAAATGGTTAACATAAAGAAAGTTAACATACTTAGAGGCAGCTTTATCTAATACTGATGAACCATACGCAGACCGTATACTCACAATATCTGAAGTAAAAAATAACAATAGTCAAAACACAATGAATTAATACCAACAAAAGCTCCAAGTATTTTTTTGCTTTTATTAATTACTGAACTTATTTTCAAAAAGCTGAGAAATATACAGGGTTTTCACTAGATGTCAAAAGTTGAGGGTGAAAAATGACCCTTGACTGATGATGATTTGAAGAGTCAACAAAATTTTCATCTCATTCTATTGTAAATATGACCCTTTGGTACAAATTCTCATGAGTCAAAATGCTTTTTAAGGGTCAAATGAAAGCTTTGACATAGAACAAATTGTATAATTACAAGTACAGACAAAACCAATTGAAAGGTCATCATCATCATGAGAACAAATGTCACAACGAGGACAAAGGCTTCCTCAAGCTCACATTTATGGGTTTAAGAGACAAAATAATCTTCATAATGTAAGATAATTGTGTCACTGGTAGCCTTTATCACGGGTATGAGTTGAAAGATGCATACTAGTAAACGTATTTACCTAAGCAGTTTCTATAAAATTGATTACATTCAGTTCTAAAAATTCAACTACCGGTATTTTGCCAGATTGAAGAAAATTTTTAAGATCTAGCCTGTTTTTTTGAAAAAAGAGTCAGACATGTATGAAAACTTTTGGAAAGCAAGAAAATAATACACAATTATCTTTAAATATCTGTTATTAATACTGTCCGTATAACATATGATGGAAACAAAAGCAAAAGTTCAAGTTAAGTTTTTATACCCTCTCTTGAAGGTCTAGGTATGGTAGCCATTATCTTTTCTATTTGGTTGATGGTAGATGAACCAGGAAACAATGGTTTACCAAGCAACATTTCTGCTAAAATACAACCTAAACTCCACATATCAACACCTTTTGTGTACCTACAATGACAATGATACATACATACATACTTTACTTACACAATCAAAATGAAATATTAGCATGATCTTTAATTTACCATTTAATGATGATTTTACTGTGTCATAAAAAATCCTACAATAAAACTTGCTAAGTTTACTAGCAGGTAACGGGGGCCTCAGTGGTCTCTGACTTGAAATCACCAGTCCCTGACTGCTGTGAGTTTAAATTCCACTCAAGACCAAATTTCACGTGAGGAAGCTGTCCTGCTAACTTATGGAAGGTCAATAGTTCTACCCAGGTGTAAGCTTGGGGGTCTTCCTCCATTGTTAAAGCTGGAAGGTCACTAAATGACCCTGGCTGTTGGTGTGATGTTAAACTCCAGTGAAAAAAAATCAGCAGTTAATCTATGGGTATTTTGGTTCATGCAGATTAGAATTTTTTTGTTGTTCAATAAGTGTGACAGTTAGTTACTTAATGATGATTGCAAAAAGTGTTGCACAAGAGAATGATCTATTTGAAGCTTAGGTATGATACCCAAAAATTAAGCAAAACATTTTTTAAAAAAATATGAGTACAATATTGAGAATATAACAAACCTATGAGATGCCAGTAATATTTCTGGGGCTCTGTACCACCTTGTTGCTACATACTCTGTGAGATTAGGATCCCCAGTCTCTTCATCAACACTGATTTGAGACAAGGATCTGGCGAGACCAAAATCACAAACTTTTACCATGCATTCACTGTCTAACAAAATATTTGAAGGCTGAAATATAAAAATGAATTCAAGTATGACTTTCAAAGAAATTGTCCTGAACCTAAAAAATACACTGTACCATACTGAAATTGAATTGTCAATATCTAATCACTACCTGTGATAAAATTAAAATTCTGTTCAGTCACTTAAAAACTTTTCAAACAATAAAGTTATAATACATCTGATCTTGAGATCTCCAAATTTCCTCACAAGTTTGATAAAATTCAATTTGTCTTGTAAAGAGTCTTGAAGTTGCGAAAGGGGAGGAAAAACTCGATTAATCTGGGGCTAATTTGTGAACTTAAATTTAGAAAAAATACTACAAAATATTGTGGTGATGTATAACTTCATTACAAAGTGGTACAGATCATAGCGTTACCTTTTGATCTCTGTGTATGACATTTCCTGAGTGTAGATATTTCGTAGCTTTTAATAGCTGATACATAATATATCGTTTATGAACATCTTTAAGAATATTTCCTCGTTTTATCACATTATGCAAATCAGTTTCTGAAAAAAAAATATAAAAAAATCAGTTACCAATAAAATTGAGATAGAATATCAGCGACAATCACAGTTTGAAACAGAAATTTCCTTAAAAACTGAAGACATTCATGCAAATTTGATAATAACAAATTATCAGCAAACATATCCAGTGTCAGAATGAGAACTATATTATAATCAATAAGCCAGCATGTAGAGCATGACTTAGAATTAACTTAATGCCTGACTGCTCAATTCTTAAGATACATTCTAGTGCTTGTAGATCATCCTAAACAAACATATTACCACAATTGAAATGTAAACAGAAACAAAAAAAGTACCCATGAATTCAAACACAAGATAAATGTCCTTGTCATTCTCTGCTTTTATCACATTATGTAATTTTATAATATTTGGGTGGTCCCCAAAGTCTTGGAGAAACATGATTTCTCTGAATGTTCTTTGAGCATCGGTCTGATTTCTGAAAGCATCAAAGATCTTTTTAACAGCAACCACTTCACCAGTTCTTCTGTCAATAGCCTTCCAGACAATGCCATAGGCCTGAAAATGAAATAAGAAATTATGTGTTGACTGTAATAAGTATAAAATGTAAGAATATTTAAACATTTTATGAGATGATCATCAAAATACTATTATCAATATGATAAGTAAAAATATTGTGTTACTATATTAAAACCAAAATAACTAACTCAGAATTATCTGACAACTGTTGACATCATGGCATAGAGGCATTTTTGAAGTCGAACATTACTTTCAACAACTTGCACAAAATTCAATTCAATCAATAATTGCATCTGTAAGTGCAGGGTATATATTCACAGTATACTGAATTATTTAAAAAAGATAAACATTTCCATGAATAGTATTCAGTAAAAGAACTTTTTGTAATAAAGAACACAATAAGTTGAATGCGAGATTCATCAGATTTTTTTGGCACAAGCAATTAAAATTCAAATCAGAAAGACAAGTCAACATTAATGACACGATAGTTAAAATTAACCCACTTAAAAAGAAGAATAAAACATGACTAAATGAACGCCTAAAATAGTTTAAAGAAACAATAGATCGTATCTTTAGATTCGTGATTCATGCACAAACATATCGGCATTTTGGGAGAAATCGTGACTCGTATTCACGCAAGAAAATTCTTAAAACATATTGTATTTAGTTCTGGAAATGAAACATTAAATACTCACTCCTTTTCCAAGTCGTTTCTTAATTTCATACTTTTTGGTAATGTGTGGCTCGACTTCTGAAGTACTCATTTTTACTACCTTTTCATTCTACAGTGACAGCCATTGACCGAATACTAACTGTGTTATTGTGATTACGCGAAGAATGTAATTCTGGAATAGTCAACACACACGGATATCTTATCACTAGATACCTATCATAAGCTGATCAATGTCAATACATATATCCTTATGATGTTAGAAATACGTAATATTGGAGTAAACTATCCTGAAAAATGCTATATTACACGGGTGAGCGCAGGAATATCTTCAGGAACTATGTCAAACCACGATTCAATGACGTAATCATTTCTTGTATATTTATGTGTAGTTGTCACAGTAACAACTCTTAGGTCAAAGTTCAGTGTGTACCGGAAGTCACATTGTTTTGAAAACATTTACTTTCGGTTCTGTATATTTATATTTTTGAATTAATTTAAGCAAAATAAATACAATGACTGGTCATAAAACTTTGTATTCGAAAGGTACTAACATGGCTAGCATCTTATTCAGAATTAATTATAAGATTAAGTTTTAAATCGACGTTTTCATCGACTAAGGTGATAGTTGTAATGATACGCCCCATGTCTATTTCGTACTCTGTTGTTAAAGTACTGTAGAGCATGCATGGTTTGATTTTTGTGTGATTAGTTTCAGCAATGTGGGATGTATCTATACAATTTCTAAACAGGACAGTGAATACTTGGACTACTCGACGAAAATCTCTATTTATAGTAGACTGGAACTCACAATTTTTACCATCTTTTGCTAAATTTATTTTGCATATATCCTAATTATACATATTACCACAAGTCTAATTTTTCATCTGGCTAATAATTCATAACACTTCTAGTATGCAATCATGATACAATTTAATTCTCATTAACCATTTTTCTTTATGTCAAAAAACATGAAAATACTCCTATAAACAAATGAAATCATACGTCAACTGCTATATACTTTGACACACTGACACCCATAATGATTTTTATTGTGTATACATATAACCGCGAATCTGCCAATTAAATGCAAGATAAGAAGTCGCATGGAAAATACTGGTACAACACTAAACTTCTAACTAATATTAAGTATTTCCCTATACTAAGGTACCACTAGGGCATTTTTATTTAAATGAACAACATGTTTTAATAGACTAAAATCTATGAGTGCAAAAAATATTTGACATTATTAATTTTGATTTGTTCCGTTTGACTGTGTAAGAAATAATGGGACTTACACCATTGAAAATGTTTGACAATTGCGGTACATAATGTAAACAATGTTAGGTGGAAACTGAAGTTGAGGTGATGCACATATGTTTCAGTTATTGTTATTTTACAGGTACTTGCAGTAATATGTATATCACGGTAATAAGTATACAAGGGATAAAATTATGCACATATATGTATAATTTATATGCAATATGAAGGGCTGTTTAATTTACAGAATATCAAATTTCCCTTTTGAATACGGCATTTTATCACTGATAATGCTTGGTAGAACTAGCAATGGAGCTAACCTTGTGGAGGGCATTGACTTTCAAACATATGCTATTGTTGAAATTTAATACATGGTGTTAATACTAATAATAGACACTGTTTGAGTTTATCTATTACCTATTTTTATCAGTTCTTGAGAAGTGTTTTTGAAATCTTGCATAATTGTTGGTTGCAAATAGATTACACGAAAGTAACCGATGTTTAACATTCTTGTGAATTTATTTCAGGAAATACAGAGTCAATTAATATTAGTAGAAGGAAGTAACAGAAATCGTTGAAAGTTTCATCAACTTGCTGGAAAAGTTTCGGGAGAAAGGTATGATATCCCAGAAAATAATGAGGTGATATTTATGTATGAGGAAAATTTCTTCCAGCTGAACTGTGTATTACAAAAGCAGGTCTGCCATTAAAAGAATCAGGATAAATAAGACCTAAAAAAATAGAAGGTTTGTTTCTGGTTACATGCCAGAGAAATATGGGTCAGTAGATATTTTTTTATCTTATTCATTTTTTACTTATATTTGCAACACTCCATTGGAATATGTGCACAGTAATATTAATGAGTTGTCAAAATTACAATATTGCACAACAATTTGGATGCAGTAAAAACTTAACTGTTTGCAGGTAAAATATTGGGTCAGTCAGGTATCTGGAAACAAACCTGTTCTTTTGTTAGGCCTAATTTACCCAGAATATTACCCAAATAACTTTCATGTTTGTTCACCCAGATTTCCAAGAATATGGACGTGGTAGACTTCTAGTCAAAGAGGCTTTAGACGCAATAAATGCATGCAGTCAGTTTAGATTAATCAGACTACTAAATGCTACAAATGCTGTTGGATTTTTTTCAGAAATGTGGCTTCCAAGTTGTTGGACAACCAATGCAGTGTTTTCTTGGTGGATCACATTTGTTTAGAACTCTTGTTAATATGGAATATGCAATAAAATGATTGGTCCGAACAAGTGTATAAATACGGTTTCCTTATTTATAGTAATAAGGATAGAAAGGGAGGTAGGTGTTTCATACAGCCGGAATTAGACATTTACTTTTTTCTACCCTAGACCATTGGGCCAGTAACTCCTACAATCGACTAGACCTGACTTGATTTCAACTAGACAGAACTTTTCATGGTTAAATACAGAACACCAAAACAATGCGATTTGTACTGGGAATTTTCATTCATGTTGTGTCTGATCATAATGAGATTTGATAATTTAATGATAAAATGTCATCGGAATAATTATTTACCATTGTTTTAGTGCACATTGTATCAGATACATAGATGAAGTGTTAAATGATTTAGATTGTATCAATAACATGATGAAATGGTTTAAATGGTTTTGTTCAGATGGAATATCTTGTATTACTTATTCATATAAACAAGACCATTTGGTCTAGTAACTTACAAGTTCAACCAGACCAGGAATTAACAAGAAAATGTTGTTTGGTTGTGCCTTAGTGATGAACTATGTACAGTAATGTTAAACTCCCTTATTACTGTTTGTTAGTCTTTATACTTTTGTGTCATTGTAAAAGCATTGCTGGCCTTACTTTAGAACAAAAGCATGTCCTGTTTAAATTGTTGAATATTGAGAGTTTCTATTTTTCTAGAGAAGTATTGCAACTTTTTGAACATTTTGATGTGTTATTGTTGTTAAGATGAATTAAATACATGTACAAGGGTTGTCCCAAAATAGCACATAATTCATCTGTAGGAGATAAGAAATAAACATATTTTCAGGATTTGATTACCATGAACTCACTGCTTGTTGGTGGATAACTGGCTTTATTCTCTGATTTACACAGATAACTACAGATAATTCTGGGGTACATTCATAATGATGCAAGAAGATACTAGTAATACAAGTTGTGTCCCTTACATTACCAATACATGACATCCCCTTTTCTTTCTTTTTTTAAACAATGAAAATACAAAGACTAAATCTAACGTAATAAAATGTAAAATTATAGACAAATTTAGTAAATGTCATTAATTTAGCTTAAAATTATATCATCATTTATTTATGCTCTAAATTCTTAACTGTTGATAATGAGTCACCAAATAACAACTTTAATTTAATGCATAAGCTTGAACAAATCTAATGTTTTGTTAATAAAAAAAATAATTATACATGGAAATACATGTTCCCTAAGTTTTCACAAAATTGTCGCTGTTATCTCAAAAACCAAGCTTTGTGCAAGACCAAATGTTTTAAGATACAACATGTGTCAAGTTCTCGGCTAGGAAATGATAAACTCTGATTACAAATGATTAGGCTGATGGCTAGCTACAGAGAAAATTATGAAAGTTTGTATTAAGCATTAAGACCATTTTATGAAAAATTGTATTCTGTGAGAAAATACTTTGCCCAACATTCAATACACATTTAATAATATTTGAATATATTTTTTAAAACTAATGCATCAATCACACTATAAAATATTTATTAGCCAAAATAGAGTAAATCAAACCATTATTTACTATAAAAATAAATCAAGCATGGCAAATACAAAATACATAATGTCACTTATACATAGACTAGACTGGTTTCAGAGCTATTTAGACCAGCTTCATGAAATTACAGTTTCACTGTATCCAGCTTACATAAGGGAATTATTGTGGCCCTTTTTTACTACAAAAATATGATATACTGGAATTCTATGATTTTTCACAAAATCCTTATACTTTAGACAAGTGGTAACAGAATTATCATGCCCAACTCACTACCACTCAACACACATAATCTCTTAACTTAGTCTTCTTATTTCTCTACCACATCTTGACCAAATCATTGTTGTTACACTGTTGTTTCCTTGTTCTGCATGTACTTGCATATACTGCAGCTCACTACGTCCTTCACTTGTACAGTAATTAAAGCATTCTGTATGGGACTCTTAGAAACTGGATATGGTAAGATCTCATTGTTAGTCTTGATGGTATGTGAAGCTTCCCTTGTTTTCATCAACACAGATGTGTTTCTACAATATTTACGCCCACTTTCACCAGCGTTTATTATATGAGAACAAGGATAAGCTGTTTTCTGCACATATTCACGCTTCCTGTCTGTAGGAATCTTGATATGAACTGAATCACCCAGTTTCAAGTCCTCCTAGACTTTTGTTTGTCTTTCATAGTGGTACTTCTGTCTCCACTTGTAAACTTTCCATGTTTTGTCTGCTTTAGGTTTTCTGAGTGCCTTTGGTATTGGTATGAGTGTCTTTGATCTTCGACCCATTAGTCGGCAAACCTATTTCATTGTCATGTAAGGTGTTTCAGAGTTCAAGTAGGCATAAGAAAATGTTATTGCCAATCTCAAAACTTTTATTTGTCATGTTATTTACTGTCTAAAGTGCTTGTTTGTACAAACTGTTGGGCTGTTGGTACAATGGAGAAGATGTGACAAGATTTGTGCCATACACATCTACAAATTGCATGAACTCTCTGATTGCAAATTGTGGGCCATTGTCACTTACTAATGTGCCCATGATTCCATATATTGAGGAATCTTTGCCTTAATGTGTTTCACATTTGTGCTTGTTCTGGTATCCTGCCATAATGGCGCTACTTCAATGAAGTTTGAGTGATAATCCACTATGATCAAGTAATGATATCCATTCACTTTAAATAAGTCTGTGTCAACCTTGCTCCAAGATAGTGATGGCTCTGGTTGCTTTACATAGGTTCTTTTGCGGGTTTGTTTTTGTATGTCAAGCATACATTGCATTTGTTCAGGATGTTCTCTGTTTGTTTGCAGACCCTTTGTCCTCTATATATCACGCCAATGTAGAGTGTCAGGTCATCTCTGAACTCCCAAAATGACTTGGCTTCATCTTGTACTTCGTTTCGTGCATCTGGCCAACCTGTTATGACTAACTGCTTCACAATCTGTATTAGTTCATCATTTGCTGTTGCATTTGCATTTTTATCGTGATGTGTGCATGACAGTGTTTCTGCAACAAGAGCTATTAGTTCATCATCCATAGCTTGTTTGTCACTTTCACTCAATGGCATTCTGCTAAGACAGTCTGCAAGACTCATGTCTTTTCCTTTCTTGTGAACCAATTTAAACTCGAATGGCTGAAGTTTACACACCATTCTTAGTATTCTTAATGGTGCGACATGAATTGACTTTCTCATTGTATTCTCGCGAGGTTTGGGATCCGATTTGATTGTGATTGCCGTGTTGTCATACAGTAACTTATGAAATGTCTCTCATGCAAACTCTACTGCCAACATCTCTTTCTCTGTTTGTGCATACTTTTGTTCAGCTGATGTTAAAGCAAGAGATGCGTATGCTACAACACCATTGCTTTAAATTATTGCTGCTCCTAGGCCTATCATTGATGCATCCACAGTTAACAGTTAACTGATTTTGACACATCAAAATATCGTAGCACTTTTGTCTGCATCAGAATTTCCTTAATTTTTGCAAATGTCAGGCTTGCTTCTGGCATCCATTACTACTGTCCTTGATTCTTCAGGTCTCTCAGGTGAGCATTTTATTCACTTAATCTGGTATAAACTTGGCAACGTATGAAAGCATTCCTAGTACTGTTAGTAACTCACTCCTGGTTTTGGGCTCTTTCAGTTTCAGTATTGCTGCTATGCGCTCATCTGTCGGCTTTAGTTCCTCTACTGTTAACTTATGACCAACATAGTTAACTGCAGCCTTCTCAAATATACGTTTCTTTTGTTTAGCTTCAGATTGATACTTCTTGCCTTTTTAAATATTGCTCTCAGTCTCTTATTGCACTCTCCTAGCATCTTCGCTGGAACATTGTGAACCCATTAGCATTCTTAGGTATCTATAACAACCATATGGAGTGTTGACTGTTGTTGACTTGGTAATTTAACCTATGTTCGCTCCAAGTATGGTAAAATAATTGCTTCCATGCAACCTTTTTGCAATTTCTTCAATTGTGTTCATAGAAGAATGTTCACACTGATTGCTTTGTTCAAATCAGTCGGATCAATACATATGCGAACATTACCATTCTTTTTCCTTACACGCACCATGCTGTTTACCCATTCCGTTGGCTCAGTTTGTTTTGCAATTATTCGGCAGTTGCTCTTTTAGTTCATCTTGTGCTGCCACTGGTTCTGGACGAGCCAAATGTACGACCGGTGTTATTGACCCATCGACCTTTATTCCATATTCCCCTGGCAAACAACCAATTTGATTTCCTAGTACATCACTGATGTCGTTGATTCGTTGCTAGTTGCTCCGTTTCAGTCTTTGCACCGTTTACTTTTATTATAAGTCCTAATTTCACAGAACTGTCCGTGCTTAACAAATTTATACTGCTTGGGGTATCAATCACTTGAAACATTAAACAGTGTTTTGTGCTTTATACTCACGTAGCAAAGTATACATTTCATGCGTTGGTGCAAATTGCTGAAATACTGCATACCTGTCAAATCTTCGTCTTCTTCTGGGTAGTGCGTCCAAACGTCACCTTTGTTACGTCCACGGCTGGTTCTTCTGCGACCACTAAACTGACCACGTCCATGTGCTGTTGCACCATCTCTGCAAATGTTTGATGCCTTGAAGTGACTTCTTTGTCTACATGTGCCAAGCCTCTTATGAAATGCCGGACAGTTCCTAAATGTATGGACACAACAGCATTTATGACGAAACTACGCACCAATGTTAGAAAAGTTCTGTATTCCCCCTTGTTGTGCACGCTGACTGTACGCGCCACGTTGACTGCTGGACTTTTCAATGTCTTTATGTGAGTATTTGTTTGTTCAGTATGTCAAAATGTTTGAATTACCCAATCTAATGTTAGCTAGTCTGCTGGAATTTCCATAAGTTTCTCAGAACACTTATCATTAATTCCACTAATTACAATGTCACAAATAAAACCATCTTTGTGATCCCCGTACAGGCCTTCCTCTGTAACTCAGCCATAAAATCCATTACCAGAAGTGTTCCTCTTATTTGTACTTAGAAACTCTTGACACTTTATGTTCCTGAAGTTGTGAACTCCAAATTGGTGATTGAACTTTACAATTACAGTGTCCAAATTACGCTTGTCCTCATCTGCCAAATGTATTAAAAATCACGTTTATAAAGTTCCCTTTCGGTTGCACTAGCGTCTGATTGATTAAATTCTGGTAAATTTTTGATACCTTTGCAGCCATAATTATTTTCTTTCACTTTATCTGTTCACAAGAAGTCTTTATATTAACACATTACTACAAATTGTCCAGCAATAGTCCTTATTGTAACCATTCTGACGAGATGTAATGAACTCAACGCTTGTTGGTGGGTAACTGACTTTATCCTCTGGCTCACACTGATAACTACAGATAACTCTGGGATACATTCATACATGATACAAGACGATAATACAAGTTGTGTCCCTTACATTAACAATAAATGACTATCTTATGCGATGCGGCCTGCACAACATTGGTGTAAATTATGAGCTACGACATCATTCAGTTCCATTTTTTCTCAAAATACTTTCCCTGATTTGCAATACATTTCTGGTGTCGGATCCACTTAGAAAATACATTTGCATACCACTCTGCACTAAGTGGGCGAATCTTCATCAAACCTGGTCAGAATGTTTGTCTCAATAATATCTTGGACATGTTCGAACATGGGTCATCTGGGGTCAAAAACTAGGTCACCAGTTCAAATAGAATGGAAATTTTGTTTACACTTTAGAAGTCACATATTTGATTGGATCTTCATGGAACTTTGTCAGAATGTTTGTATTAATGATCTTGTAAATTATGCAAATATGGTCATCTCCAGTCAAAAACTAGGTCACTAGGTCAACACACCAGAAAACCTTGTTAATGCTCTAAAGGTCGCATTTTGATTGAATTTTCATCGAACTTTGTCAGAACATTTGTTTTAATAATATCTTGGACAAGTTCGAACATGGGTCATATGGAGTCAAAAACTACGTCACCAGATCAAATCATTGGAAAACCTTGTGTACCCTCTAGGGGTCACAGTTTGGTCTGAATCTTCATAAAAACCTTGTCAGAATGTGTGTCTTAATGATATCTTGAACAAGCTCGAACATAGGTCATCTTAGGTAAAAAACTGGGCCACCAGATCAAATCATTGGAAAACCTTGTTAACCCTCTAGAGGTCACAGTTTTGATTGTATCTTTCACATTGTCAAAATAATTATAATAATGATATCTTGGTTAAGTTCGAACATGGGTCATCTGGATTCAAAAACTAGGTCACCAGGTCGAATCACAGGAAAACCATAGATGTTGCAATCTTTACTCAGGTGAGCGAAAAAGGACCATCTTGGCCCTCTTGTTTTACTCGATTTACCTGTGAATAATTGTAGTTGATTGTTTGATCAGGTCTGACAGCATGGATGACAAGTATTCATTGGTTATAAAACCATCATCATCACTTTCCAAGGGACTTCATGACTTTCGCTTTCTTTGGAGGTGGAGAACTGGAAATTTTCTATTCTGACGACTGTTATTTTCCTTCTGTTTCATGAAAGTGAACTCGAGTCTCGTCCATTCTCATTATTTTGTCAAGGAAATTTCTATCATGTTGATGCCAGCGAAAGAATTCTCAATTTCTGCTTCCTTCAACAAACGTGGGATCTTTCTGGCACTAACCTGAGACATTCCTAAGTCATCCGGCAGAATTTTCTGCTCAGAAGATTTACTAATGCCGATCATATCAGGCGCTTCACGGAGCATTAGGTGTCGATCTGACATAATGACACCTGAAATGTAACATATGTTACAAATTTTGACATAATGCGTTGTTGATCACCGCTGGTCTTCCCTTTTTACACCATTCTCTGTCCATCCGGTTTTAAAGGGCCATTTTCAAACTGAAGCCCAATTGACGTTCTGATGTGTTGCCGAACTTTCCATTTCCTTTACACTTTGTCCCAGTCATTTCACGTTCTACACAATATTTCATTACAAGTCAATGCTTTGATGAATGTGCGTCGTCTTGTTCACGTTCCTTCATAATTTTGATATAAATATGGCGTCACGCCAACAAAGCGTCACACAACGACACACCAAACTGACACAATTACGTCGATATGATTTTTTAGCAGTGTTTATGAATACAAATGGATGGTGTTTCTTTTACATGTATAACATTGTGAAAAAATAAGTACTTCTGACGCGGACCGCGGTGGTATTTATTATGTTAAAAAACACATTTTTTTTAAATACATAAACCTTGTGATTATTTTTTTCAACAATCCTTCGTTTTATATAATAGTAATAGTAACCGTACTTTTACTTTTGCACCATTTTTATATGTACGCGATTTTGGGACAACCCTTGTAATAATACAACTAATATTGAGTATAAATTTGTTCATCGAGCTAATGTTGCTGATCTCTCATTTGTTATTTATTTTAATATAAACTTATCTTAGATGTATTATATCCTTTTCTGAATTTGTATCTGAAAATATGCTACCAATAAATATTTGTGGGAGCCAGAATAAATGGGTTGTGTTTGGTTATGTACGTATTCATGTATATCATAATTCACACTTTTTTGGAAGTTGTGTTATATTATATATAATAATTATACCACATATGTTTTACTTCATATTTCCAATATACTGCTTATAAACTCCTATACCTGCACACAAACAATCTCTTGTATTGTAGTTGAATCTAATTTAATATTCGTCTTCATACTCGCTGTGTATTTCAAGTTGTTTTTTAACTCACTATTTATTTCACTACTAGAACTACAGTCAAACTTGTGTTTGTGGCCACGTCCGAATAACACCACCCTGTGAATAAAGGCCATTCTTTGAATAACCGCCACTAATTATTTAGAACAACAGACGTCCAAATAAAGGTCATCTGTCAAAGAAGGCCGCATTTTGTCTTTCCCTAGGATGGCCTTTGTCCACATGTATGACTGTATTAGGAGCGGTCAATATCCGTTGTCCACAATTTGGGGTTGTTAACTCTCTTGAGGTCACAGTTTTAATCTGATCTTCATCATGCTTTGTCTGAATGTTTGTCTCAATGATATCTTGGACAAATTCGAATATGGGTCATTTTGGGTCAAAAGTTAGGTCACCTGGTTAAATCTTTGGAAAACCTTGATAACATTCCAATGGTCATTGACCTCAAATGGACATCAACTGTTACATCTTGGCTGCAATAAACCTCACCCAGGCTTTACTGACTAAGCTTCCAGGGTTGGGCTATATGGTTGTGTGATCTTAAACAGCCAAAGCAACATTTTTACTTTTAATTCAATTATGATTTAAATGTATGAATTTAATGGATCAGACATTCAAAGGTGTATTTTCTAGATTCCTTCTTAAAAGATTCTAAAGAAAAGATGCAATGTGTTGCATACATGTTGATTCATTGTTACTGGGTGTACTTAATAAAGTTTTTGCATGGAACACATTTAGTGATTTTATTTGTCTTGCAACATATCCTTGTACATTCACTTTCATACACAAAATTTCAAACAACCCATTGCTTAATCAAAACAGCCAAAGTCTCTGATTAGTTATTTGAGTTAAAATCTCGCGCCAGGACAAATTTCACGGATGAGGAAGCTGTCCAGCTAGCTTATGGAGGGTAGGTGGTTATGGTGTGCGCTTGTTGTCCTCATCCACCATTTAGGTTTATCTTTTCTGGCAAGATGTTTACCTGCTTAGTGGGTATTGAGTTTGTTCATGAGAAATAATGTATTTTGTGCGTAGCTGTATTTTCAAAACAAAGTACATTTCATAAAATGTATAAAACATAATTGAAATCAATGGTATGGCAATAAAATGATTACATGACTTGCATTTATCCAATTATTTTAAATGAAGTGCTGTAAAGACGTTGATTTACTGCCTATAAAATGATAGGATTTTAAATACAATTTATTAAACTTCACAAGCTTGAAACTTAATTTTCCGACTGTTTTATGGATTACTTCACTGGTGTATGCTACATCACCATTAAAATGGACATGTTGCTAATCCCTGGTGAAAGATTTGTGGAAAACAATAGCCTTTGATCGGAAAATGTTCATCTAAAATTTACATGGTTTCCCCCCTTTGCCCATTTTCTTTTACATATTACCAGAGGAGATTACCTCACGGGGAGACTAGAGAAACATTTCTTATTCTACTGCTGTCATAAAGGTTGATAAAACAAACGTTTACAAATCTATTGATAAATCATAGATTTTCCCCCGAAAGGTATCATAATTAGCACAAACTAATTTCATTGTTCAATAATTTTGCATTGGACATTTGCAGTCAGCTAAACAATATGAAATAGCTACTAACAAATACATAAGAGTACCCACGTTTTCAAATGAAGCAAAATGAAAACATGCCGAATATAAGCCAAAATGTGTAATTGAGAACCTGTATATAGATACAAAAATTACTCAGGACATATAATAAGTTATTTTTAAATACGAACTATATGAAGATATATATATGATACTTATGATGTATTGTGTTTTGTAAATAGTGTATGATTGTTTTCCCTTGAAATATATAAAATTGACCGCATACAAAAGCAACTGTCTATGAGTTCTGCTTTTGACATTTGTAATATACAAAACCATTTTAATAGAAAACAAAGAATAAAATTATCGAAACATAAAATTGTAGTGTAATTTTCACAATCTGAAAGTCGTGCAAATCCACAAAAAATGGTTATAGCTTATTAATTGGTTTGAATTTGTTTACCTCCATTTAGAAACAGTATATCAGTTAACAAATTCCCAAATCATTGCTCTTACGTTTTTTAAACAATATTGATCTGCATCTCCACATTATGATATGATATATGATATGAGTTTTATTTACAAATTCAGTAGGCCGTAGGCCCATGTGAACGTATGTACAAAATACAATTTCATGAACATAGATGCAACAGTCAGTTGCTGGTAGTTACAATAATTAACAATTAATAGTTATGACAGCTATTAACAAAGCTTGGAAAAAGAAGATACATGTATATACATGAAAAAAAACAACACAGGAAGACAAACACTTTCAGCGGAGGAGGTGAACATTTTTCAAGAGTTTAGACTGCAGATAACATTAAATATGATATAAATATAGCATTGAAATGTATATAAATGCACATATAAATATGTGTATTATGTACTCTGCTTCCAACTTTTACACTTTTTGAATAAATCAGAGCTGTGAGATAATGATTTTCGATGCAATAAATATCACGGAAAATATGTGAATGACTCGGGATTTTGAAAATGCGCCCTTCAGACGATTAATCTTACACTGTGCCAACTAAGCGAACTAGATGAACAAGTCACTTCAAGGTACATGTATATGGTCCGTTTACGAGAAACATCCTGACTTACATTGCAGAGTATATTAATTCCTATAAATATAACGAATCCATTCAGAAAGCCAAATAAAACAGAATTTGTGACTTTGAACGACTAGAATTCAACTTGTACTTGATATATGACAAAACTTGCGTAGAAAAAACCAAATCTCTACAACGAAAACATCAAACTATTTGTTATTTGTCTTATGTGGTTAGATAAAATCTGATGTTCCGACATCGTGTTATTTAATTTTAAATAGAAAGATACAAACGTGATCAAAATGTACATTTTCCAGCAATAATTCATGAAGCATGTTTCGTAGCTGATCTTAGAGTCTCCAGCAAGTCTGAGTTAAAAGTATTTGGTGTAAATTTAAACTAACTCATTACTTACAGTCCGACGTCTTGTACATATGCATATCTTACGTATAAGAAAAAAAAGTTAAAATAAAATCACTTTAAATAGACAAAATGCTACTGCGAAATATAAAGATGAGAAAAATTACACTTTATCAATGTGAAGTACAAGTTTATAATTTAAAGAAAGCCTGTGATATTCTTCAAATTCTTGTATCGGATCTCTGTCTCGCGTTTCTAGGAACTCTTCAGTATTCCATAAAGGAGGTAGAAAGAATACAGTATTGTTTGATTATTTTCCCATAAACTATTATTAACCATACTGGTTTTATCTGAACATTTTATAGTTTTTCGTTACTAATTAACGAAGTGGCAATTCTTGTGATTTGCTATCAATTGATCTTCTGTTAAGAGGTACATTCGTTTTTAAGGTTTTGTACTTTTGATCTTTTTTTTTATATTTGATTTTATTTCGCCGGATTGCTTTTTTCTGTTCGAAATGATGATTAATAAGTCTTATACGTGTTTCATGATTCAAAGTTCTCGCATGTTTATGTTATTGTCAAACAGGTACCTCAAAGCCAAAACCAAATTGATGAGGAAATATCAGATTTTGTAAGTAAAGCTTCCGTTCCAAGTTATTTAATTTGGATGTTCGTTCCAGTTAAATTAGCAGGCTTGGCATTGTTTCATTTTTGTCTATGAAATCTGTTTATAACACTTGTGATTATGAGACAACTTATTGTATAATATAGTTCCACGTTAAATCAACATAGCTGTTGAAATATTTCTCGCACAAATAATGAATTGAATCATTGACATGAATTTGTTATTAAATGTAAAATTATTATAATGAATAGAGGCGTGATAACTAATTTGTAGATATTGTCATGCTTCTAATTAAACTGTGTAATTATTCCGACCACCCAGCTCGCTAGAACTTTCATTACTTTTTTTGTAAGGATACAGCCCAATAAAATAAAACTGTGAGCAGCTATGATAGCATACTTAATGAAGATTTATATACTTATGGCGTGTGTCGAAAACCAACAAATTTCGACGATGAACTCGTATTTATATAATTTCTGGCGTGTCAATATAGCGGCAGTGCTGGTTTACACTCTCTGAGATCAGAGGGCGAAGTAAGCTACGGAATACAAACACGCGATACATGTTCAACAAAATTTGATATAAATGCTGCAAGACTCATTTATGTCTAAACGTGATTGTTTAATCCCAGAAAATGAGATCAATACAAAAGGTAAATCCTTAGTGTATTCTAGTTGTGAGCAATTGACGCAAGCTGTAAATGGGCAAATGTTGTAATGTGTTGTGCTTTACGAGTTAGTAACATGTTCTTACTTTTACTATAAAACTGTCCATCAGTTTATTGTCAAAGTGACTCAAATTATGACTTAAAGTGACATTGCACGATCGTAAGGAAGTCGTATACTTAAGCAAACACACCCGTTGGATAAAATTAGGAGACAGTTGAACAATGCCTTTGGGCGTGTCTCCAAAGCGTCTCTGAAACATAGATCTTGTGTGTGCGCACATTTCCCGGTGTAGAAATGGCGCCACCACGTGGTACACGACATTTCATACAGAAATCTCGAGAGTAAACAACAAAGAGTACCAAGATGATATTGTTCACATGATAAAATAATTAAAGTAATGAGAAAAAATCAAACTGAACCGATCTAATTCCTACAGGATAAGCTAAAACAATTATGCGAGTAGATAAGTGTTTTACATACCAACATGGATCAGGTATTCTTCAAGCGCGTAATCTGTAAGTCTATATCGCCTTTGGATTAAATGCAGTGAACATCCTGTCTTTTTTAGATACCATGCGTTGTTTAGGCCACTCTTGGGACTTATGACTCTATGCTTTCAATGCTGTTGAAAAAGTAGATGTAAAAATGAATAGAGAATGCCGATTGTGTCTGACCTTGCATAATCTAATAAGCGGGTAGTATTTTATTATCCTTTCAGTGTAAAGTTAATGTATTTGTAACAAAATCGTGCTTAGAAAAACATGTATCTCGGGCGCCACTTGAATATCGTGAATAATTGGTCAAAATTTTACGACATTCAAGGTGAAATATCTTTGCACAAGTGTATCTTATTTAGTTATTCAATAGTTAAGAACTTGGAGATTTATAACACGGGCATTTCGCGGATTTACAGATTTTCATGATATTGTCTAAGCGTGATATCTAGTGCAAGCTAATTATAAGTCTCCCATCTTCGACTTTATGGTGTAAAAAGTGAAACAACATAACTTTCGACTGTACCCAATATATATATATATAATACGTAACCAATATTTTAACTTACATGTATTAATATAATGTATCTAGAAACTTGCACATCAAGATTTCACATATGATAAGAAAATAATTTAATGTTAATGAGCATTCTCCTGTCGTATGTGTATTAATTCCTATGTTTCCCTGAGATATTATTGGCTCCTATGAAAACAACACAGCAAAATGACAGCGTAATACCCACCTTAATCATGAAGATTTATGGCCGGTTAGCGTGTCGATTAAGTCTACAAACTCGACTGTTAATATATATTTATATATTTTCTTGCGTGTGATTGTAATCTTCGAACACAAAGAGAACCAACCGACATGTCGAGTTCCCTCAAAAGCTGACAATAAACACGCACTTTAATCCTGTTCAAACTTTGTATTGATGTACACAAATAGTTGCATAGTCAGTCAGTGCAGATACCCAGGCGCCAGAACACTATACTATTCTCACAACACCACAGCCTTTCAACTATCAACCACAAGATCAAACAATCTACAATCTTTAATTATATTGCTCTGCCATCGTTTGAAAACCAACGTAAATCGCTGGAGATCGATCTAACTGGAATTTTAAACTAAACCAAGTTAGATTAAAAAAGTTGATTGTTTCTTCATTGTGTTTATTTCATGTTTTCAGGAATCCCCTCAATATCGAGTTTGTTTTAATCAAGTCAAAGTTTGACTCTAAGGGGATAGACAATGGATGAAGATGATGTAAGCTTCATTGTTTACAAAATTGTCTTTGCTGAACGTTTCTCATTTCTCTCAACAATAATACAATAGGGTCAGATTGTTCAATACCTTTGCATGGGAATGAAATTTAATTTTGTAATATGAGCAATGTAATGTAATTTATCGAAGTATCGGATTTGCCAAGATAATGCCAATTTCAATATTTTCAACATCTACGGCAATTTGTTTCAACGCTCTGTATTTCAATGACATACATCCATTGTTTAATTGTCACATTGGATTCCGGAATGTTAAGCTGCAAATCAGATAAGCATTTAAAACAACAAATCTTTTGATTAGGCAATTGTACGTAATATCTTAGTGTTCCTATTTATTTCTATCTCATCAGAGATATTTTCTTTAACCATTTGAAGTACATCTAGCTGAAATTTGTTTTTTTTTCAAATCAGAATATTGTCTTCAGTTTGGATCTAGAGTTTATTGAGCATAGTTCTTTTAGGTTTTTTTTATCTTTTGTATGCAGATATGTAAATATACAAAGCCTTTTGTTGCATCCTTCTCGTCACTAAGTGTAAAACATTTTATGCTAATTCTGTAAATTTGAATCATTCTAGCAGTCATGTGACTTCTTTATTTGAATGTTTCTGGGAGTTGTGAAGTTGCTTTCATTTGACAGTTTCTATGTAATATTTTACCACAATTTTTCAGTCATGCATTTAGTAGCAACAATCTTTACATTAAGGGTGAATAATTGAAAACGAATTTAACAAACATTGATTGTTACTATTTGAAAGACACACGTTGCTGCATTTATTCGAAGTCTATATATATACTAGTACTTCGCGGTTTCGCTCAAAATTTTACTGAAACATTTCGTTATCCCTGATAGACATAAGGTGGACATGTGTAGAGCTATTATGATTTACCTTGTCTAAAACATTTTGTTGTACTTTTTTGTGAGAAGGGAATTCCGCTACGCCTTTTTGAGTTTGTGTGGCAATTTTTTGCTGAATTCAATTTAATATTACTTGCAGGCATTTAATTGTGCGTGGCGTTTCCTTGGAATCTGTTTTTACTTTCTATTTACGGAAGTTTCTCCAAGACATTTTGCTGTATCATAATGACTTTTTTCATAATATTTCAGTCATTTTCAAGAACATTTGCTGAACATTTCTGTTTTCATGGTGTTTAGCGTCGACAACAGCCAGATCATTTGGCGAAGTTTCCAGTTTTTAACGGTTAAGAAAGACCCCAGATGTGCACTTTGGAAGAACCATCGACCTTCCTAGAGCTAGCTGGTTAGCTTCGTCAAATGAGACATTTGTCTGGTCCCAGGTGGAAACTAGTCCGAGACCATAACCACTCAACCATGGAGGCCTCTATATTTGAACAATTCTGTTCGGATATGTATTTTGTACACAATACAAACCATTACTAGGTGGATCATGTACGACATAAAAAAACAACAAAATACATATCGGTTTATAAAAATATTTGTATCATTTATTACAAAAATATCACAGTTAAGTGTGTTAAATAGAACGTTAACAACAAAATAGCCTATACTCAAAAAGTGTTCATGCTCCCGTGATGAAAATACAGTCGAATTTTATTCGTATATTAATTTCATTAGATATTATTTTAAACTTGTTAAAAGACGAAAAAAAAATAATTTTCAACATCATTTGTTAAGATACCATCCGAATTTGTTTTAAATAATTCGGCATATAAAGCCTACGTAGTGCTGGACCAAAATTGCTCATTCACTCGGTGACTTTAGTGTCTTATTGACCATCATAAACATGTGTGTGATTCAGAATATACACATTATAGTTTTCACTCTAAGTGAATATGTGCGCAAAAACGTGAGTATACTCATACAAGGAGCAAGAACTAAACATGTTCACAATAAAATCAGTCATACACCAATACAGTCATTCTCATGTATTAACAACTGTAGAAACGAATACAACATCTTGAAGCATTTCTTAATATTTATGCGGTAATGTATGGGTTTCATTCGAAATTTTTTGTTCCGTTCCTTTATAAATATTAGGCGACAACATTTTCGCACCAAATCTAGTATTTTAGATAAGATCGGAAACAATGGTGATGGACAATTTAATATCAAATATTACTCAAAATGATATTTCCCTCAAGGCTATTTGAAAATTCACAGTGTCAAAACAGAGTCATTATTTTTCAAGTAAGGCAACCCACATTTTATCTATTAGTATCATGATTATAACAATTATGCTTAAAAACTAAACAATTTTTAATATTCAGCCAAATACATACTTTTTATACTAAGCAAATTACTTTGAGAATTAGAAGCATTTACACAAACAAAATGTTAGATAGCATGAAAGCAGTTAAATAATTTGTGAACAAATCGTACAGGCACAACATTAATAATTTGGTTTTACGTTTTATACCCTGTCTTCCGTAATACCATCAATGCATTAAACAACTGTATAAAAATTATGCTTCCTTTCGATGCATATTTTAAGAATGTGTTATAAATGTATAATCATCTTAAGTTATACAAGCATTACAAACAGATGTTGTGAAGGTTTCACTCTCCATATACGGAGTACCAAATGGAGCACCTACTAGGAATAGAAATCTTAACATATAATACAATACAAGTACGTGTTTCATTCACTTCTCATACCAGCATCACTTACATAACCAAATCTTACAGTCACTTAATATCGCATTTAGGAAACAAAATAGCACAAACACTCAAAGCCACAACTAGGTAAGTCATTTCAATCTTAAAATTTTAAATGCAAATTTTAGTTTTGCATTTAAACAATAACATTTCTTATCTAATAAAATAACAAACATTCATCTCAAAATGTACAATTGAATAAAATATTTTCAAACAGTTACAATATTAAATTTAAATTACAAATTCATTCATACAATAATATTGTAATCAACATATATACGTGTATATATATATCCATGGAGTCCAAACATGTTTTACTCGGTGTAGAGTTAGACTTTATACAATATGATATTTCTATGCATGACGATCAAAGTAACGAACAAATATATGTCATTTTATAGCATAATCTTATATTTTTACCATGAACTATGTACATACAGTTGAAAAACACCTCACATTAACACTCGTACGAAACAACACTTTCATAGACAAGAATTCGAGGCAAACACTAGATTTAAAAAAACAACAGCATTTTGTAAGCAAACATTCTTTGACTAGGCTTGATGACATCACGGTCATGACGTCACATTCACAATTAACACCCATTTAACCACGAACTTCCATCGACAAGTGTTTGAACACTGAAAATGAGTATTGATGCTTTCAGAGCATGTTATCGGCAAGCATGATTAGGCGAAACACAAACAGAAAAACAGAAACACGTTAATCAGTTATCTTAATGAATAACCGTTTCTAGGCAACTAAAAACAAACCAAAAAAATGAAAACATTGACAATATGTTAATAGCAATGGTATGATGTTGTTGCATGAAAATGGTTTACGCTTGTATTGTTTAATGTGTAGCTAAATCAATTGTTACTATACACTGGTGTCAATGTACTGACTTGTAGGATCATTGAAACATATTTAAAACAATAAATTCATAAACACAAATTATTCTTCGAACTTGGTTTGCAAATAAAACTGAAAACGAAATAGAATTAAACAAATTGAGTATTAGGCCTCCATTATTATGCAAATATGTATCTTCATTATGGTAAAACCTGTAGACTGATATATTTTTAATTATGAGCCATTTTATGTTCTCATGTCTGTTCTGTAAATCCATGTCAAATATCGCGGCATACCACGTGTGTTCGAATACAATCCGTCTTCTCAAACACCATTTGTGATCTCCAAATTGTACAACTACTATTCATGAATGCAGTGGTGCGGGTATCACGAATGTGCAAGCGTCCAGTGATCAGGGACAAGCTATTAGAACAAACAATAATATTCTAAATACTGTTCAGTCTAAAACACGTCACACTGACATGAAAAACACATTTTTTAGAATATTAATTATCAATTAACACATGGAATGGAACGGATATGACCTTGACCTCAACTCACTCGCCACAACAAGAATAGCATGTAATTGCACAATATTGAAGATAAAAATACACTAGTTCTTGAAACACCGGAATTCACTGTAATGTCTTTGTGTTCATTCACTACTGTTCGTTCATCTGTATTCTCATCAGATTGGATCGCATTATTCTCACAAGGTTCTGAAATAAATTAATCGAATTATTGAGCATTGTGTTAAAGCATTTTGACTTTCGCTATAAACAAACAAAACAAGTGTAATATTCATTCATGAGTTAGTGCATGCACTTGCTAATAATATATTCGTTCAATAAAGTGAATAAAGGAGGAGACAATAAAATAGTCGTAATCAAAATGAGGAGAACATATTCTTTGACCACAATTTCTTTAATTAAGCGAACCCAATGAAATTCTATTTTCAAGCGACAAACACGTGGACATTAAGCATTTTCAGTTACACCAGCTCGCCTCAAGTATAGTTTCAATGTATTCCGTATGGGAAATGGTATGAAATAAAACTTCAGCAGATTCCAAGCAGGATCGTCAGATCACACGTTGGTAGGACCATAAAATTTTGCTATTGAATTAATAAGCCGAGAACAGGGCTGTAACGGTATATGATTTACCATCCATTGCGTGCAAAACTTAAAACTTATTTGTCTTTATGAGAATGGATGTGTTTTCATTTTTTTGGCTTTTTTATTAAGCAATTAATTAAGTGGTATTGTTTGATGTTACAATATAGCCAATCAGAAAACAGCATGTTACAAGCAAAGTACTCACCTGGGTCATTATACAACAAGTAATTTAGATATTGATTTGTAACTGTCCATCTATCTGATTGACAGCTGTCGTCTGACTGTAGCTCCACCCCATACTCGGTGTCTATGAACGTCTGAAAGCAAACAAAGTTGAAATTGCCTTTTAAAGACCTGTGCGAACGTTTAGTTATTGTTTATTGGCCACCAAACAACAATCTAGCTTAAATATGGTTCAAATATGGTTTTTAACATATTAAATAATCACGTATTATTTCAGAAACGTTACATTACATTGGGCTAATGACGAGAGGAGAAGCCATTTTGTTTATTTATACTTACAAGGCATTTTGCTCTTCGCCCTGCATTCTGTATAATGATATATGTTTTAGTGTCAATCGTCCAACTGTATAAACAATGAAGAATTTCCACTGAAATATGAATGAAAATATCGTTTAATTGTGTTACCACGACAATAATATCAGACACGTTACACCATATTTGACAGTTACACAGCAAATCTCCTGTCTGCAGGTTGTATGTTGTTTTATGTTAATGTTGACATTGATAACGAACATTTTATCATTCACTGGCATGAAAATGTCAATGAGTCATTGATAAATCACTTGCTGCCGCCGCTGTTGTTTCAGTGATGTTGCTGGTGTTTATGTTACTGCTGCAGCTATCGACGCCGCATCTGTTTATGTTGTTGTTTTCTTTTAGTTGTTGCTGCTGATAACGTTTATGTTGTTCTTGTTTCATTTGCCTGCTGTTCATGTTGGTATTGCGATGCAACGCACACTAAATATTAAATACCTTAAATTTGATCAAGATTTCTGATGGCTATCAAGCCTTCAAATACCTTTATGTTTATTATGTATTAAGTTTTGGCAGACAATGTTATGAGTTGCATAATATCATAAATCTTAGAATGATAAAAAATTACTTTGCAAGAAAGAAATAAATCTTAATTCTGTTTTAAACATATCGTCGCCCCTAAGATTAGGCATTGCCCATGACATAGTTTGTACCAAGTTATGTCAATGCTACACAAGATGTTAATAATTCAACCTTATGTCTTATTTTGTCTGTATCGGTAGACGAGAATCTTAAAGCAAAGCATACGTTTTCATATGCAATTATATAACACTATTAGTATTAATACCAGAAACAAAATTGTAATGTCAGTCATGCGATGTTTCGTCTGCTTTCTGCATATTTTTACGAACGCTCCAGAATGAAAGAAACTTTATTGCCAATGTCTAGCAATGTGCTTGTTAATTTCATATGTAATAAATGTATATCCCAAATATGTTTTGAGTCCAGTGCCAACATGTGCAGTTCTCTTGTTTTTAGACATAAAAATCTCATGATATCACAATTACATACAGGCCACACTCGAAGAAAATGTCACGCATGCGCAGTACATATCAGAACAAAAATCTTGCTTAATACTAATTTGATATGAAAGCTTTGCTTCTTTATGCCAGACAAATAGGCCAGGAAGTTTATTGTGTTTAAATACAACCAGTTTTATCCCATCGACTTTGAAATCAGGCTTTGCGAAACGATTTTCACAAAAGTTGAAAAAGACATTAAAAAAATACATGTATACAAAAGCTAAACTGCTGATTGCTGAACATGTCTTTTGAAAGTAAGTGGCCTAAAGTAAACGCTCTTACCTTTTTCTGTCATCATCTTGTTTTTGTTGGCAGGACATTTCGTGTCTATCATAATTTTGTTTGGTGTGTCACATCCGATGTTAACAGTGCCTCTACAGTCCGAGGCTTTGTCCTGATACTGGTACACACCCATTCTTGTGATGCTGCATTGACCAGAGTCATTGACGTCCGCTGTAATATAAAACAAGTGAAGATAACTCACATTGTGTGGAGTTAAAGGAAGTACAGGGTCTCGATGAACTAGCCCCTAATGTACAATAAAGGAATAAACTTGTAGATGATATGAAAACAATCCCCTGGAAAAAGAGAAAGTAACTCTAGGGAAAAGTTAGACTTTATGATCCTGAACATGGTCGAAGTCGTGGAACAAGGTGCTTACATTAAGTAATCGAGGACATGTCTGACAGGTTATATGATAAAAACAAATTTACATATTGTACAAGAATTATTTGAAGGTATTAAGCTAACAAACTTACGTATCAGCAAATGTTTAGTCGCCTGAGCAAAACTTCCATCTTTGCAATCCACATTTGTGGAATTAATTCGCTCGCCTGAAATACAAAAAAAGTAATCTATAGTTTTGTCTCATTGTTTCTGACGTTTTCATGAATTGTACAAGACAGCTGGGAATATACATAATTAATTATTGGCAAGCCTATTTCTGGAAACCGACAATAAAAGAAGAAAGTTATATATCTTTATAATCATAGTTAGATATTCATAATCGCTGTAGGTATTCATAAATATTCATAAGTATGCCTGCTTGTATCATAAATCTATCATAAATACAACAGAAATGCACCCTTACACAGGACAGGCACGAATTCTTACATTTATATTAAATAAATGAAATGATATACACTAATTGAAAGGATTTGTTATAATGAATATTACAACCTTCAATTAACTGCGCGGTTTGCGAAATGAAGAAACAGTCGTAAAATTCAATATGCTGCATTTAGCAAGCGTTTTTTAGTATTTACATAAAATGAACTATGAAATTTATTACATTCACATCGGGAAATCATTTTTTTTGCCAAACTTAGATCGCAACATTTCCCAGAACTTTCTTGAGCACCAGCCGGCTACAAGCATTTTACTGCTTCGGTTTTTGATTGCTGTTTTATATTAAGGACAAATTAAAGCTATGGAAAATATGAATCTTTGATTGATAAAAGGACCGAATTTTATGAAATACTACTCAACTAATGATTGTTTTTGTTATACACGTGATATACATATAAACGTATGAAATATACTTGCAATTACACTGACGTATGAAGAAGTGAATTAAGTCTCATTACAAGATGTTTTGTTTCATGTTTAACAAAAGAAAAGTGTTATTAAATTATGATGTAATTATTAATGTTTTATTTAGGTGTTTCCTAAAACAAACACTCTTATGAAAAGGGACAGTTCAAGCATTCCATGCAAGTAAAGAGTACAAAAAGTGATAAATTTCATATCTAATACAAAAAAAATAACAATTGTTGCAATATAATTTTAAAAAAATAAGTAAATAAGTCTAAAAAAATCATGATTATTCGCTCGTTGTTATTCTACACCGGAGATTTGTTTCAAAAATCACGGGTATCTTACCTAAATACATTTCTAGTATGTTTTCATCCCTTTTAACGAGTCTAACACACTGGTATCCTGACTCACTGCAATGAAAACACAACGAATAAAACAAAAAAATATGGGGACTAAAAAGGGATCAGATTCGTAAAACTGGATAATTAAAGAAATGGTTTGTCTACAAAGAAATTTAAATATAATAATAACACATGAAAGGGTGGGGATAAAACAGTACAATAAAACGGTCTGCTTCTTTGAACTAGATAATTTTCTTTATATATGACTCATCAACGAAGGAATTTAAATACACATGTAAAAGTTTTTTTTTATTTGTTGTATTTTATATGAAGGGGATGACTGAATACATCAGACTAAGTCAAATCTTCGGAGATTCTGCCGACTTAATGAGTCATAACGACAAAATAATAGATGAGAAAGGCTTTCTCCAATTTCTAATAATTCTAAATTGACGTCTTCTTGTTAATCATAAACAAGATTTTAATGTAAATTTCTACAGAATTCAAATCTTTTAAGCCCACTTGATTTGAATACCTAAGACAAAAAGTCGAGTATTTTACAGATGAAAATTTGATAATAATATGTTGACAATTTTACGACTGGACGGCTTTTTATTTTTTTTTCATTTATAATCTTTAACAAATATGCTTCTGATTGTTTGAATTGAGATAAATCTGTTCAGTAGCCATTCTTCTTAGAAGTATCGTTGATGAACGGAAATACCAGCTATGGATGACAACGATATTTCAGTCTAGGAATCATGCCTCATTAGTCCTTACCCGCTATACATGGAAAACAAGCGTTTCATGTGATTTGATTAATAAGCGCGTGGTAATATGATATTATTATGCCTTCGTTACGCTGGGCGGCATAAGTAATGATTCATTTCACAGATATATCGTATAAGACAAATGAAGACCGTCTATGAATCAACAAACTAGCCAGATGGATGGACGTATGTGTAGGTATTGCAATAATTGTGATAAATTCTCACCAGTTGTCGTCTGTCACATAAGTGACATAATTTGTCTGCAGAACGTCTGCGTTGACTGTTTCAGCATGGTATGTCATCTGAACGCATCTGATCACCAACTTTGTTGATGACATTTCCTGGCTGTGTGATTCTGTGTAATGAATTGTTCCCTCGGGTTGTCGATCTTTTAACCGAAGAACGTGCAAACCTTGTTCTACATCCAGTATCCACTTCCCGCTCAAATCTCGCCATTTGTTTCTGCTGACGAGAACGTCCGGGAAACTACAGGAACCACGCGGTTCATTCAAATCTGGAAATAAATAAGAATAACATATTTCTAGAGTTATCAAAGTTATGATAAGGAAATAGTCCGGAAACTTGAAAGATTGCATTGGCAATAAAACTAAAAAGAAGCGGAAATTAGTTAGACCATAACAGTGCCATCAAATGAACGACTATATGTAGATCTAACCAAATCAACAAAACATAAGACGCCTCGTGCTTTTTAACAATTTGATCGGCAGGAAATCAGGACGTATAAAAAAATCTCCCTTACTTTAGAGAAAGGGCAGTCCGCTATAAAATAGTGTAGAAATTTAGTGTATTTCATATAAATTGATTTGTGGATTGAAGCCCGTGAAGCTTTTAGGGTGCAAGAACTTAAAACAAATTAGATAAAGCACTACACGGCTGAAAAAACATGCTGTTTATTCCTTAATAAATAATAAAACATGGTTTGCATGTAAGTTCTCATAATTATATTTGAACTGAATATTGGCTCATTTGACAGGAGATAAATTACAATGTATGATATTTTATTGTTCTGTTGTGTATAAAAATGCAATTTTGAAATGTCTCCCGGACTCAAAGAGGTGATCGAGTATTAAAGTGGATAGTTATTTTAGCATATGAACCCAGTAGCTAATATAAAATTCGTGGAAAGATATAAATAATAAATCACCATAGTATCGTACTAAATCTTCAACATATTATAAGGTACGAAGTTATTGACCGATATTCCGACTATAACTTACACTCGTTGGCATTTCCTTTTGAACTAAGGTAACCAGTACAGACAGAACGTTTATTGGTATTTTCGGGTAAAGCTAAGTAAGAAGAGCTGCGGACATACTTAAATGGTAAAAGTTATGTTAAAAAATGTGGTACTTAAATGTTTAACCAAATGGTTGTACCGTACGGCATACGTTTATCGTTTATGAATAAAAAGTCTCCGCGCTCGGCATCTTTTCTCGTGCGCTCGACGACCTACCTCGTGTGTACATATCAAATATAGAAATGTAAGTAATGTTTCATGAATCCAAAGTAAATATATGGCTAAGTTACATATCCAGCGCACGAAGTGCAGTGTCGTATGAGGATCTTTGGCATGTAAAATATACGAGTATCATGAAGCTACCACCGTAGACCCAAGTCATTTTGTGTTTTTTTTTTCAACCTCACTTATAAATATCGCATACTGACATTGAAATGATGAGGATATTACCGCCTCGTTCTATTACAACATAAAACTGTCTACGTGTGTATCTACATAAATAAGAAATGACTTAATTATGACAAGCAATATTTCCTAATTAACCAAATAATAAACACCTGCAAATGAACCAAACCGTTTTATTATTCTTTTTTATTAAAAAATGATAAAAATGTATAACATCACTAACATATTATGAAGACTGTAGAAAAATAGACAAGAAATCGTAACAACTGACATTCGGAGAACAGAAATTTAGTGTCTCCATACATAGATTAATAATTGTGTATTATATAAACATTGTAAAATTGCCAACACAGTAATAGGACGGAACATGTATGATGAATTAGACTATTTTTGTACTAAAAGTGTCATGGAATTATTCGATAAAATCGTAGAGGTCTGTATTTTTACAATAAAAAGAATTCTTTAAATGAATAATACCAAATTAACGAACAAAAACGAGTCCGCTTTATATTTATAGTAGTGATATGATTCAGTAAGGAAGCGTGGTGGTACACCTTAATGGATCGTCCTGAGAAATCCCACCAGAACACGCGTATAAAACTATTTATATTTTATTGTAGTGTATGATCACCATGCCATCATTTTATGGTGATTGTATCCCGCCCTTAAATTGATGCCCATTCAGAACACAATTAATACAATATAATTGAAAGAGAATTCAGGGCCCGCCCATAAAAGCTGTGAAACTAGTGTGATATCATTATCCGTATTGTTGTTATGGATTTTTAAAATCCCTTTCAATATATGTAAGACTATAACTTATTTTGTCCAGCCATAGCACAACAAATAGCTTCTTTCATCATACCATAACACAAAAACAGCTACTTTTATCATTAAGTTATAGAAAAAAATGTCTCATAGCGATAAACTTGTCAATGTTATTATTGCAGAACGAAGTAACTCAGTACTAATGCCATAACAGAGATCATCTTGAGTGTTCATTTGAGTATCTCCTGGAAGAATTTATCCACAATTTGCACAGAAAGCACGGAAATGTTTCTTTCATGCTATGCACCTTAAACAAACTATTTTTATCTCGTCCGTCGAAATAATGTCTGCAATTACAAGCCTGGGGAATGCATGCTCTAAAAATGCCTACTTCTAGTTGAAACAATTTGGGTGCCACTGAATATTCCATTTCAAAGTTTACTACAAATCTCTTACACTGTTAATTAATGTGTTTGTACGGATTGTGCTTAGCACGACTTAGTGTCTCGAAGCCTTTTGGATAATTTTAGTTTTGTTTGTTTGGTTTGGTTTGGTTTATTTCATTTGTTTCGGTTCATTTTCATTTATTTTGGTTCATTCTTTTTCTTTTGACTTTTATGTGTTTCTTATATCTTCCGGTTCTTTTAATTTAAATACAGAAAACATGTAAACACCATGGTGCTCTATTATTTCAGACGGTGTCCTCCAAAGCTTTAAACCAAAAATATATGACTACATGCTTTGTTTCAAAATTCACATACCACGGAAGAACAATAAAGTCCTAATATTGTTTTTGTAATGAAAACGTGACTGACCTTTAGAGAACTTCATTGTGACCACCCCCAGGGTTGGGCTCTGTAACCCCTGACATGTGTGATCAGCTGACATCGACATGTCTCCATTGGTACCATAAAAACTGTGCATCTGTAAATAAAAAAATGCTTTTTATTATCATACAGTCTGTGAGTATTGAACAAAGTTTATTCTTTATTCTATATATGTGTTTGACACTTTCTGTAATAGTCAACCGCATGCGTCGGACCTATGTCCGATTCGACCAGGGCCGAAAATGACCGTATTCAACAGGGTTGTGATGAGGGATTCAATTTTTCTCATAAAGTTGACTGGTTCGTGCTTTGGGACAATTTAGAGCCATTCCTTTTCACCCAGACTGGTTTAATATCTGAGACAAAAGTATAGGTTACCGAAGAAAAATGCTATAAAATCTACTTAAGCTTGCCATTTATCAGTAAAATGTAATAGTTTTGACAATTTGTACGACTGTTTGGCACAGTCGTATACCGTCTGAATCGCTTGCTGAAATATGACGAGACAGCAGTATTGTTTATAAACTTCGCTATCCTTTGTATATACCAAACATAGACACAGAAACTAGACTTAAAGAATTCCATACACAATTTTGTCCACGAACGCATTGAAAAGTAATCGTTAATATCTTGGCTTGAGGTTGTCTGCTTCAAAGGACGGGTGCCAAATGAACGAATCTCATAAAAATACGACCAAAACACAAGAACTAAACATACTAAATTACTTGTTTTTTCCACGGTTGCTTTTCAACTTCAGATTATTAATAATATATTGAGCATATTTGACTCCAAGAAATTTCAAGTAAAAAAAAGATTGGCTACCAAAAAGATTAAACATTAGGAATTCAGTTTTTTTCTACAGCGATACATATTTTCATTTATTTGCAATAACATGCAGTGATTATTACAGATAGTGAATGGATGCAAACAGTCAGTCTATGGCGACCAGTTAGCAATTAATTACAACATGACGTTAGAATATGAGAATGAGAAAGCCATAGCTACATTGTGACAGGGCAGGTGTAAAGCGTGCAATCTGCGTATTGTGAAAAAACAGGATTTTAATCAAATTTGCCAACAATGAAATTGGATCAAAGTGAGTTGAAGGCTTGCACAGAGGAAGTCTAGAACACACGTGGGTTACAATATTCAGTGTATCCTGAGTTTGATACCAATTTTATGGCAAAAAAGTCATTACTGACAGTTGTAATATACGACTTTATATCAACGCCACATGTCGTACATTACGTAAACTAATTCACAGCCAAGTCTGTAAATGCTTGCGATTCTCTGACAGCTTCAGTTAGATCGTAAATCTACCATAAACTAGAATCGTATAAAACTTCAGGACTGGTAATTGTTATGCTAACAGTGAATAGTTGTTTTCCACATTATTCGTATTATAACATTCTTCAAAAGCGATGCCTCGGGTTGGAGAGATCTAGGATAAGCGTATGAGGCTTATAAACACTTAATAAACTAGATTTATTCGCCACGTACTTAACTTTGTGGGTATGCAAGAGGAGCATTGAAGCTTCCATCAGCAACAAAAACATAAAAACATTGCTTTAAAGATACTAAAACATTCAACCAGCAGTAAAGATTAAGAGATATAAAGTTAATGAATGTTCGTTCTATGTGCCACCCTGTTGTTTTTATATATAAGAATTGTTCCCAGATTGTCTCGAGCAGGCCACGCAAGGTGTATAATGCTTACAGTCGATAGTTAACAAACTTAATCACAAAGCGCACAGTTATGTTTGATGATGAATGAGAAAATCTCATAAAATGAGCATAAATTAGCGAATTATTAACTGTCTGCTTGAATGATAAATTAATTGTATGATTACATTGCCATTTTCATAAATTATCAATAATTAATGTACGTATTTAACTCAGTGGAATACATTACTTTTCATTAAGTGTCTGATAAAATGTTTTAGAACTAACAGAGGAGACTACTGCTGAGTGGAAGCCGAAAAAGCACAATCAGGCCCCCATCGATGTTTGATTAAGTGATAATTTACGTTAACGCCGTGCCTAAATGGCGGGGGATTGAAATAAATTTGGCAAAAAATAAGATAAAAGGTCTCAGAAGAAAACGTTTTAAACACGAAACGGAAAGAAAACCAAAGATTGTACTAAAAGTAAAACGCGAAGATAAACCTGAATATATTTCGCCACAGAGTGGAATCAATATTTATCAATGTACGCGTAATAAACACCCCATTTGACTCGCAGTTGATAAAGTTTATTTTCTTTAACTACTTTGTAAAATACGGCGTAGAATGCAACATGAAATCATTTCTAATTGAATTAATTTTTACGATCTTAAGTTAGCAATATTACATTAAACTTAGAAACCTGGGGACGTGTTTTGAGACCTGTAATTTCGCAAGGTGTAACTAAAACTCATTTTACAGTTTAATACAAAACATGTCTCTTCACAAACAAACCCCACAGGAAATGAGCTCAACACTGTACACGAGATTTAATGTCACCGTCTGGTCGTTTCACCCAATAAATACACTGCAAATGAATCATTACTGATTTTACGACAATTTTCTCTTAAGACATGCAGTGTTTGGGTTGCCTTTTTACGGTAGTTTTACAATGGTACTACCAACAATACAAAGAAACACGCTGTTCCATGATTTAAATGAAAATGGCGTCAGTTTTCAATTCACCAGATCATAGATAAGAATTTTAGCACCCTTCGAAGTCTGACATTTTATTAATGCAAGTATAAGCGTTACAAAATGTTTTATTACGTCTATAAACAACATCTAACAAAACATGATCATTTTATAACCATATAGTTTAATAAAACATGCACCAGTTTACAGCGCCATTGGTAGCTATAAATTTATAATATAATTCAATGCTCAAGTTTTATTCCTCAAAGTAATGAACAAATGATATCATTTATACTATCAACAAATATGGCCGCTGTTTTATTATCCATAAATGTTTTATTCACACTAGTCTGTGAATACGACTTATGAGAAAACTCTCTCAGACCAGAATTACCGGCTTGGTGTGACTATTTGGCTATACTTGGAAATTAACAATCATTATGTCGTACTTGAATTCGTAAATATTTGAGTAGGTCACCGACCATAGAGACCATAGATAATGCACAATACAAACAAACCGAGCGTAAATTCGCCGTAAGAGATCATCATGTGGACTTTACTGATGATATTCTTTGTGAATTTTATTTTATTTATCTTCATGGGGGACTCCCATAAAGGACCAATCTGAGTTTAGAGGCTTTTCGGTAGAATTTCCAGAGCTACATTGGTTCAGACACCTCATTTCAACAAAATAAAGCATTCAAACTATGAGAAAATTGTCACATTATAACATACATGTATCAATTCACTAACACAACAACTTAAGAACTAATAGGTTTCTATTCATATGAAAGTCCAAACAAAATTCAAAATGCAATACATTCGGGATAAAACATAGCTATAACATATCTGACAATACAGTGAAGGATTTCATACATGTTTTTACAAAATGCAGAGTTTGCGTTCAGACAACTGAATTAACTAATTTAAACAGATAGTTATATTTCAAGGATACCGTTATAACGGTATGCCAACAAAAACAACACAACAAGTTTGTGGTTCTGGGAATGGTTTCTGAATGTTGTATTGTGCTTAAACAACATTGTAAATAAATTTGACGTAAGTATACTTATTCTACAAACCTAGCGCTGATACCAGACGACAGATGATAGATAATATGAAGACCGTAATGCAACATTCATGGAGCAACATAATATACCACCAGAAACACCAACAATAGTGTTGAATACAACAGAACCATCATAGAGGGCGTTTTATTGTTTCTGTTGTTTACAAACATTACAACAATGATGATATTGTAAGAATGTTGCTTTTAATCTTAGATATAAATAAACAACAGCTTAACAGTCTAAATTTAGTAAGATCTGCAGACTTTATATCCGACTGATTTGCAGGAAAACGGGTTAATTGATTAAAAAACTGGTAACCTGACCATTAATTCATGATAAAAATAAACCACGTAATGCACACGTAAGTTTTATGAATTGTGTAACTTTGTATGAAAATACTTTTAATTTGACAAACAACCATGTTGCAAAAATACTTTTAATTCGGATATAACTCATGCGAAACATAAACATAGGTATTGTGTTTACATTTCCCGTGTCTTAAATGTCAATGCGACATTCTTTTAGATGTAATTAGAATAAACTTATAACCAACTGCAAGTTTTGTTTGTTTTTTTTATAAAATCCTAAACACCTCAATGTATGATACACAATGATATTAGGAAAATGTGGAGAAGCCATACGTTAACATGATGCTGAAATAATGTTTTCTTACACTTCTATAACCATCTAATAGCTTTAGTATTCTATTTTTCAAACATACTCAGAAATAAGGTTTCTATAATCAGCTCCATGTTTTAGAAGTTTAGTTGGTACATGCATATCTACATTTCCTTGAAGCCATTGTACATCTTGTTAATGTAACACATATTACCGAAACGTATTTATACACTCCGGGAAATTGTCAATATGCACATTTTTCACTACTGATTGTGTTAATCAGTAATTTTTTATATAAAATAATACAAAAAGGCATTTAGTATACGTTATGACTAATACTAAATGATTTCACACAATCGTTCATACATTTACATTCAACAGGCGGTCCAAATGTATAAAAAATCGCTTAATTTTAATGAATTTCTTGAGAAATACGAAACCTTATAATGACCAGTATCATGAATACAGTCGTACCTGTATCAACCTGCACGTGTGAATAAAGGCTTCCATGTGACCCACGGTCACTTGTATACGTTTATTTAAAATAGATCAAATGAACCTCTAAATAAATGCCCTTTTTTCTGCGGCTGGGGGGCGTTATTAACAAGTTTGACCATAATTGTGTTATCTTCGCCTGGTGTGATGTATTATGAATATGAACGGCGGCAGTCACCTTATCAAAATTAAAATTCATGTAATAATACTCAATAATACACTTACAAAACATCTATACTGATAATCGTCTACACTTGTCATCCAGGGCTGCGAAAAACTTCCATACAAATATTTATCACCATTCTCCCAGGTTGCTAAACATTGAAAATCCATTACTGCAAAAGACAATGCAATAGACATGATAATAACAAATGAAAAGTGCAAACTGTACATATGTATTATACATGTATAAAATAACAAGCACTATGTTTTGTATCGCAGAAAGCCCGAGTTTTTCTTTGAAAAGATTCGTCTTTGACAGGCGATATTTATATCAAGCGTCAATTTTTTTTGAAGAACAGAACTTTAAATAACATTATTATATTGTTGATCATCAATACAAAGAAAAATATAACAATGAATGCCATATTAAATGACACTGTAAATTAGTACCAAGGTTCTCATTACACGAACAGATTAAAATGTTTTAGATGGCATCTTAGAATATCACATAAAATATGGTTACTTACAATAACACATGAAATATGGTTACTTACAATAACACATGAAATAAATAAACAAGACCTTTAAGCTGTCAAATGTTCTGAGAGACTAATAATAGACTTAAATTCAATACAAACATGCACAAAAATAAATCAAAATTAATTTTACACTTGGTTTCGTTTTGGGAACATAATGACGACATGGATGTATAATTACTGGACTATAAATCTATGTTATTAGCATTACTCTAATATCAGGGGAAGGCTCCTCACAAAGACAGAATCTTCGTATGACAGTTTATCAAACATTATCACAATCAACAACAAAGAAACAATTTGAATTTCTCGGTTGTTTATTAAATTCTCTCTAGCTTTTTTTCTTAGGTAACTCTATCTGCAGAGATACACAATTTACAGCATATCACGTGGTATAACATAGTCATCTGAAAGCTCTAATTATCCATAAATCTTTCTTTTCTTTCAAATAAGGCAAGTAAATATTTTTCTACCAGCAGGCATACTTTACTGCTAGAATTACTGGGCGGGTGACAGTTCTTAGCAATTAAAATATTGAATTACAAGACAAAAGAGTTTTTTCGTAACATCGAGTTATTTAAGTGAGTTTTTACGAAGAAAAGAACGTCATTCTGTGGTATTTAATGGTTATTCGATACTTCAAGAATAAAAACTCAGAACAAGAAAAAATATACGACACGAGAAAATAGATATAGTTAATGATAGATGATATGATGTTTTTGTCTTATTTGGGATCCGGTAAAAATCAGATTAAAAAGAAAATAGCAGTTATTAAAAATCAAATCTATCCAATTATAAAATTATGTATTGACTTCATTCATTATGGTCTTATAAAGAAACATTTTTAAACTGAGAATTTTGTAAGAAATATTATATCATCATGGTAACGATTTCAAAGCTTGTAAAAATGAACAAATCTGAGACTAGATAAAAATGATACATAAATCACGGATTTGCGTTACTAACGTAAACGTATATTGAAAATAATTAGAAAATAGCAATTTGTGCATCACATACGATAGGTTTATAAATAAAAGTGGATGTAGGTTTGTATCATCAAAAAGACAATATAAGGTACAATGCACTTCCGAAATTAATTGACAAAATAGAGGCCATTGGCCAGTTATTAGAAAATGACCAGACTCGACCAACCAGACACTTTAGTTATAAGAGTGATCCCAAAAATTATAATTGAAAATTTAATTTGTGGTTAAATTTTAGAATGCAACCATAATATTAGCATAAATTTAAGATTGGCCATAAATTTAACCAATCAGGGACTTGATTTGAAGATATCAATATGTCGTAACTTACCTTTGTCATATGTTCCATGAATTCCATTGCATTTCTTGAAAATAAATTTGAATTTAGATTCATCTGCGCACGCACGCACTTCTGACATTGGTGATGTACACTGCATACTGTTGCTGGTGGTGCCATTAAGGTAAGAAAATGTGTACGATCCATGGAATGGGCACGTGACCGGAAGTCTAGGTAGACTCGTCGGCGAGCTTGGAGCTGAAAAAAAATGGAGAATTTTTATTCCAAACTTTATTTAATAAAATTCAATCAGTAGGTACACTGATTGTTCACAAGAAATGGGCGCAATTATTGCCTCGGTGTTTATTACAATATATAGTTAATCCATAATTTACATTCGAGAAAATTGTTACAAACACCAGACATAACGCTGTTGTCTGCTAAATAATTATACAAAGTATCAATAGTACGTGATATTTAGACTTATCGATTATCTTGGGTTCTTTCAAGGCATTGTTCCTGTGGATGGCGACCTGTACTGTGCTGGCGGCGGCGACAGATGAAATATTTGTGCTAATTATGGATTTGTGCTGAACTATGTCGCCTAATGGCAAAATTATTTACCTCACCAATAAGTTGTATTTACCGTTTTACCGGCATATTTATTGATTATGTTGTGATTAAAGTTTTGTGTTTTACATCCATTCTGACTCATAGACTTTCCACTTCATCCTATTTCATTATTAATTCCATTGTATTGTCAAAACATACTAAAATACATATAAACACGTTGGAAACGTTTCATTACACCGTTAGGATTTCGTTTAAAATGAATAACTTAATTCTTGTCATTGCATGACTCATCGTTAAAACTGAATAAAAAACGTTTGAAACACGAGTTTATGTTGCAATTATGCCTAACTGTCCACTTAATGCTTTGATAAATATGAAATTAATATGAAAATAGGATATTGTATGCAAGATTACTACTCGAGACAAACAGAAATGAATTATAGATTGCAAAATATGATAACAAGTGAAGAAGTATTGGTTAAAAACCTGTACATGTTTTTGTAACAGAAATTCTATCTCTTTTATGTCCGTTTTATGACCGGTCTGAAAGTCAGTACGGTTTATGACATGTGCATTATACTGAACTGACAGGAGCTAACGAGGTTTTATAAATGGGTTCGTAATGAATTGAAAATTGATGGAGTTTCCTTTGGAGAAGAATAAAACGCAAATTGTTATCATTTATTTATTTTACCATAATGGAGAAACTGTAAACTGAGACTAAATAGACAATTGATTTCATTAAAACAATATAATATCAGTGCGCATGCGCATTGGAACAGACAATAATACACAGGCGCCCGGAAATGGCAAAAAGTGGAACTTTGTATCAAAGTTTGGAATGAATTATCAACAGAACACACATGCGTTAATAACTTAAGTATTTCGTCATCAGATATTTTGCAAACGGGTCAGAAAAGCCAACTTATTTCATATCGTCTGCTTACGCGGTGCATTCCAAGAAAACTCCATCAATATGGCTAATCCTAATGACGCGATGATGTCTTCTTGTTTTTTTTCGTCTTAGGCATGAGCATTAACAATGCTACTGGTCAATCACTTAAACTTATTTATCCACATTTGGTAATGGCAGGTATTCGTGAAATGTAATTTTGATCTGTCGCCGGAACACCGAATTGCATAATTTTCAAATTAATCCTACTAAGAAATATGACTTTATGTCTATTTGCATACTTAAAGAAATATTGCCTAATTGAGTAGCAGCCATTTGAATATACACCGCGGGTATATTTATTAGTCAAAATTGACATCTTGCGTCTTATATGTCAATATGCATTCGAAATATGACTTAATATGTCTGGAGTCGATAAGTAATTGAAATAAAATTGCATATACAGCCAAGCAGATTTAAAATTCCCTTGCTCCAAGAAAATTGAGTGCTTTTATATATTGATAGATAGCCTTTTTATCAATATGTACCACAACTCAGAAAGTAAAATAGCACAGAAATTGAGTTTAATGTGAATTTCTTTGAGAAATATTTTCCACAATTTATCTGTTTGTTCTAAAACAATTCCAAATATGTTTTGAGATATAGAAATAAAATGCCGCAATAATAAATCTCACATAAAAGCCGAACTAACTGATGAGAATATTGAAAGTTTCGAGAAGACAAATGAGATTCTATACTTTTAAGAAATTAACGTTTTGATGAAGTAATTTCAATACTCAGCAATAAAATTTCATTTATTATGTGCAATAAATATTTGCTATTTGTTTAAAATATATGTTTATGTCAGCCTGTCTTAGTAAGATATTATAAATAAGAATCTTTAAAACATTAATATTAAATTTGTATTCATTCGTATCTCACATAATGTATTTACACGTTAATGCACGCAAGAGATTATTCTTGTACCAAGCTAACTGATTGGTCAATTTTTATGAATGTCATAAAATTGACCAATGACAAGACTTAATTGTACAAAGACAGAAACATTTAATTCTTGAAGTTCAAATTCTAGAATAAACCAGTACAAAACAGGTCTACAATATCAATCATTCCGTGTTTAATGCACACACCCCAAAAATAGAAATAAGGAATGATGTTTCTGTGAGCATATACATTTAATTCGTTCTACATTTTAAGAGCATTTTGCACCAGAATTTGAACGAATAATGTCAGACAAAAATTGACAAAAACGGATTGGAAACATGATAATATCAAATTTATTTATGCTTTAATTCTTGTTTAAAAATATTTTTTCAATGTTCAACATCATTAGAATCCTGTGAAACATCAAACAAAATATCTTATGGCTCAAAAACCGTACTCAGTTACATTTTCAAAGGCAACTTATTAGCGTTGTTAAGAAATGGTTTTGCGGGAAAACATCTAAATTATAAAATTTATGTTCACTGAAGAAATGTTGGTCGCGCATGTCTTCACATTATCAGAAAATAATTAACGTGCTTTGAAATTTACATTTAATTATGAGTCGCAATTTTCTGCGTTTATTTAATTAGAAGGTAATGCGATTCGCGTATAATAACGCCCGTTTCCGATTGTCGTAAATGAAGGTTGGAATTGTCGTAAATTAAGACTGATTATGGCATTACCCGAGATGCAATCAGACGATACTGGCAATAAAAAACTTACTGATTATCTCGAACACATAAGCTCGGATGGCTAAAATGAAAGGTAAAAATGTTGTATTGTAGGTAAACAATGGGAACTGATCGGATAAGAGAGCTCAAGTGAAAGGTACGGTCTAATCCAAAACTTATCTCAGATTTGGTCAAATAATCACATGCCTTGCAAGGGCTCGTTTTACGAGTTACGAAACTAATGGCCGTAAATGTCTATGGTTTATATCAGCTGTGATTTACTGAAATCAGTATTTTACTGCATAGATGATTATAGCGTGAGTAAGCGGTAATTGTTAATTCTCACAAATTATTTCAGATTTAGTTTACTTTAATGACGTATACCACAGTTATTTCAGAATAAAAATGCTACTTTGAAGCTCACTTTATCTTAATTTCACATGACAAGGATTTGAAAAGGTACACATACAACTACATACAACTGAATCGACAAAATAAAATTCAAAGTTGTGATAAAAAAATCGTGGCAAAAGCATTTTCATGAAGAGAAATCGCCATCACCCGCTGCTTAAATCATGGAAGAGAGATCGCCATCACTCGCTGCATAAATGCCCAATTTCTTTCTCCTTCCTGCGACAATGTCTCTTATTATTTTGCCTGGACAGAATTATCAGTTAGGAGAAAAGATGGAAGTTTTAGCAGTGTCGTCTGCAATTATGTTTGGATTAGAGTTGTTAATTTACTCGCTAATTCAATTACTTCATATCTGAGGAGAGTCCGCGTTTTACGGTCTTGGTCATTTGTGGATACAGGAACACCACGCAAACTCTGAGAGCTTGTGTTTACAGTACATATTTCTAACACTATAACTTGATCCACTGTATTCTTTCTTGTGTTTATCAAACATCTTTTTTTTAAAAAAATGAATTAGGCTATGTAGATCCCCCCAAAAGGGCCGACAAGACGGAATATATATGCGGCCCCATTGCCAACCCCCCATACGGCAATATGTCAGCCCCAATAAGCTGTTCATTAAACCTAGTACACGTATTTACCGAATGCTGCATAATATGCAGAATAAACAGAAACATTGTGTTTAGCGAATTATTTTTAGAATAAACGTGTAATTTTCAGATTATACAAATTGTTTCAGTATGTAGCCTTCAAAAACTCTGAACTGAGTTGATAATAAAACAAATCTTTTTTTTTGTGAAAGTTGCGTTTCAATTTAAAAGTCTCATTAAAATGATTTATCCCACGCACTACAGCTATTATTCCCAGAAAGTTTTTTCAGTAAAAAAAAAATGTTATTCTCAAATATACTTCAAGTTTCTCTAAATGCCTTGGGACAAGTCAATGTTCATAAATTTCAGCTCAGAAGCCAAACGATATTTTGTTGATTTTCGTTATGTGTCCAAAGATTTGTAAACACATCAGAAAAATGCAATTATCGAGGCAATGCAACCTGAAGATTTGTCACGGAATTTTCTAAATGATTTCATGTCAACCAAGATGACTCCAAGAATACAGCAAAAACTCATGAGAACTTATTTACGGGTCACAGAAAAAAACCACTCTTATAATATGTTTTATGTATCTTCCATTTTCGTATTGCCGTCGGCAAAACCTTTAATGGCATAGAGATTGGATTTTGATAATTCAATGAAACACAGGACGTACAGAAGTGAAACTGTCTCAATGAAAACCAGTGGAGTCGTTTCATATTAGCTCGATTTACTCTCTGAAATAATGCGATAAGAGCTCAATCTGATTGTATAGAAAGCTTTTCTTTGTAGAAACGGAGGAAGAGTTAATCAAAGTTCTGTACCAGAAAAAAATGTTAGTGTCAACCAGAATCATGTTTTAACAATTCTGATTTAACAATAATGCAACAGATGTGTAAGACTTTTAGAATGAACCATTACATTCTCATGAATATACGCAATGAATGCAGCCAAAGGAGGGGACTATATCCAAACGTACATAAGGCTCTTGTCTATAAACTGCTCGAAGTTTGGAGCATCATATAAATCGTTAATCTAGTACTGTCTTAACGCCACAAAAAGCATACTATCCATACTGATTTGTCTAAAATAATTTGCAATATAGATATTACTTTGTTTAACTTGTGCTTTTACTTTAAGATGCATTGATTCAAGCTTGCGGTGATGTTGATAATATGAAGTTCAGCTATGAGGCTGGAATACGATTTTTTGTAAGAACGGTATGTATCCAATTATTGTGAATGCATATTATCAGGCCGCATGCATTGAGTAGCTAATGGCTAGCTCTTCATCTCTTTAATTACAATCGTCTGTGCGGTATCATAAAACAAAAAAAACACGTATGGTTCCACTGTTCCTTATGTAACACGCGTATAACAAATTGAAATCACGCTGAGCTAAAATTGAAAATCAACAAAAACAGGCATCGCATCCCAGCAGCTTGGTTTCTGGTCTAAATGGCTACCTGGTTCTCTAAGGCGATTACAATCTAGCTCGACTGATAAGCCATACCCATTAGGAAGGTGGGACCTCATTATAGCGATAATAATTGATAAAAAATGATACCATTTCTACGGCCGATTAACTTATTTTCACCCAGTTCTAGCGCATGGTATTTTAATTAGATGAAAATAAATGTTAACACATTAATTACCCTTATCTTCGAAATCTGGTTATGAAGCAAATTATAATGACTCAGACATTTCAGTTCAAGGCCTGATTTCACGTAAGAATTTCAACTGAGATCCGTCTCAAGCTCATAGTTTTCAGGATCTCAAGGTAGAATTCCCAATAACTGATACAGTCAGTATAATTATATAATTCGAACTGGCTATACTTATAACAGTTTGTGGACGACTGCTTGTTGAATATTTATAATTCTATATAAACATAATTTGTATTTGAAATCAGAATAATCCCAAATGGATAAATTCTGTTAATTTAGAGTCTGAGATTGATGTCCAAACTCAACTTTTATATCAGCAGCATTAGATTGTGAATGAAACATTAAAGTTGTAAATTAACATTATCATAAACTGACTTTACTGGAACTTACAGCGTGCCCAAACTGTGTATTAGTGACGTAATTCTTCAAGAAATTACAGTTCAAGTGACTTTGGGTTAACTTTTCTAATCGTCGACCAATTATTTTATAAATTATCAAGTACAAATTGTTCGTGCGTTAATAATATCAATTCTACATCTGATGCATCTCGTCAGATTCATTAGACACTTTCTTTCCTTCTTTGACATATTATTAGTAAGAAATGAAGTTAAATAATTGCGACTTTCTCATTGATCAATTCATTTCGGTATCAATTATTATTTTCTAAACAAGCCAGACTAGTCATCAATTTCTTACCCTGTACCGAATTGGAAGTCTTGCCTATAAACGTATCAATCAGTACCGTCCCTTAATTAGACTTTATACTAAACCCGATAAATTGCGTTCAAATTGACTGCTAATGTTCTGACGAATACGTTTCTTATAGCGTGAACAAGTTATTGGAAATATTCAATCGAAACTGAGATGAAAATGACAGAAGTAAGATATGAGTCATAATCTAAAATTAACTCTATCGTCTACAGAGTCATTAAAATAATCGCCAAATAAAAAAAACTGAAAACAAAATGGCCGGGCTAAGTAATATCACATGTTTTCGCGACATCATAGAGAACCCAAAATTGTCAGATTAATTAAGAATTACAAAATACGATGTATTTGAAATTAATATTCCATTATAATTGAGCACTATAAAATCATGACAGAGCAGGAATGGCATTAATTTTTTATCCAATTAGAGACAAATTGTGAGCATAATGATCAATCGACAAGGGCAAGTTTTCCCTGAAATTTAGCTGAACAAATGTTTAAACATAACATAAAACTTGTAAAATCACATTAAGTGAATAGCATTCAGGAAATTCGTCGCATTTCTACTGAAATGTTTTGTATTGTAATGTTTTGCTAATAAATGTAATTCTAAAGCGCTATGATCGACATGGAAAATATCACTTGGCATTTAAATAGAATGTTTTATAATGCATTCCCATGAATACCTATGTTGTAGGTATTTTTTGTAAACCTGTTGTGATAAATAATCAATAACAAAGATCACATTCAATATGAGCAAAAAATAACAGAAAAGTGACTAAGTTATATGAATCATACATATTAACTTCTTTGTTACAAACGTAAAATGTCATCATTCAAATAACCTCAGTGAATTGTGTTGTACTTATAGAGAACTTTAAATTGCAATAAGTTTGTCTTGAACAACCCTGGAAAGTGGGAAGGTAGAGAAAAACAAACAGACTATCTAAATTTGTGCTAAGTCAGCAAATTGGATATCTTAGGGAACTATTCACCACACAAATAAAGCCTACGTTAAATGACTGACAGTATTTTAGCATATTAATCGTTTTACGTTCGGCTAAAGATTTGAAAGACACATAAAACATACGCCTAAAGAAAAACGGACGCTCGGACGAACTTGCAGTAAGACGGACTGACTGACAGACGATCAGACCTGCATAAACTAGGTGACTGATTGACAGGCGGTCGGAAGGACGGACGTATGGACTGATGCATTGTTATAAAGAACTTTTGATAATCAAAATGTTAGTTGCACTCTCAACGATGTGGTATGAAATAAATTCCAAACCAATCCCTCTTGACTACCCATAAAATATGACCAAGAACGTTGGTGATGGTGTTTGCATCAATTACTGGTCAGATTGATTCATTTCTACGAAAACTGGAGTCAGTAATAGCAATGAGTATGTTGACAATTAGATCACACCCTGGCTGATTGGGAGTGATACAGATTGACTGACCAAAGTTAATTTCGTCTTGGACACAGCTTTATGTCAAATTAAGCCCACGGTTATACACGGTGGAAAATTGTTAGTTAACAATAAAGTCAGTGAAAAACGAACTGCTTGCTCTGTAGACTCTTGAATGACATCTTAAAGACAATTCAAACGTGAGTTACGTGCTAAAGTAATCAATGTAGATAATATGCGTCCAGTGTAAACCATATAATTCAAAAGCTAGTCTTTAGAAAATCATGATAACTCCCCCCCCAAAAAAAATTAACTTCAATTGTTTGTAAGCAACATTCAAAAGACAGTCTGTGATTACTAAAACTGTAATTATTGAACAACAAAAACAGTTGCTGCAACTAATAACTTCTTACTCGACGCAAATACATGTATTCCACTAATTAATTATCTCCCTTTGTTTTATCTTAAAGGAGTGGGGTTTTTTTGTTAGAAAGTTGATCTCTAAAATCGATCTCAGTTCTCTATTTAGTGTCAGAAAATGGTGTTTCTCAGTAACTGACACTTGTGTTAACAGCTTTTATTTCCTTAATTTAATTGAATTTATCGATACTTGCACGTAATTCGGATAGGAAAAGAAGTTATAATGTTTCAAATTTGTTTTAAAAGCTTCGATTTTACTGTTACATTATACCTCAAACGAACAGGAAAATGTACATTATGCGTGTGACACTGGTTTAAATAACAAGTATTTACATACGATTTGAGTGTTTGAATTTTAAACAAGATGCAAAATATCTTTTCGGCGCCGCGAGATCTCATTAGCAGACGAGATGATTTGGATAAATCTCAGGAATCACAATTATCTAGAAACCTACCCGTTCAAGTAAAACATTATGTCTACAATATTTGCTTGCTTCAAAATTTATTTGAACAAAAACATTTCAAGGAGCCGTAGTATTTAATTCAAGCAACTTCCATAAGGATTTTTGTCACTAAGACACCTGATGAAAAGACTAAAAGGATGATATAAAATGAAGCAATTAGCATCATCACATAAATAACGGCTGTTTTTAACAATGTACATTACATGAACAAAACTCTCTTCATGTATTTCTATACTATTAATCAAAGTTATAATAAGACAAAATACAGTGCCGACCAGAAGTCCTAGGTTTTATCAGTTTAGAAAGTTGTATATAAATAAAAACAAGCTTAAGTTTTTGGTATTATTTCTGAAGCAGATTGAAATGCAGTATATGGAAAAAAGAAAATCCACGATTTTAGAATATTATTTTGTTGTTGACATTTGGGTAACCATAGAAACCAAGTTCAATATGGCAAGCTTAGAGAGAAGAAATTTCAATGTTGTTTTAGGCAAAATTTATGTGTCTTTCACATTAAAACGAATAGTGTTGTTGATAACTGAATGTTGTAGTTGATGATGATGATACAATTGATAATAGTACTGGTGCCTCTGTGGCTAATACTGTGTTTATTGTGGTTGATTCTATCGTAACAATATGTAAGCATGCTGGTGTTGTTGTTGCAATTGTTGTTGCTGTAGTTAATGATCTAATTGATATCGTTATTGCTGTTACTTCTCAGACATAAAAGTACTGTTGTTTCTGCTGATAATATTTAACTTTATAAACTTACCTCTAACCAAAGTATGTAACACTGTATCACCATTTATAAGATCACAAACTTCATCAAAGTTTTCATCGGACCAACAGTGACCTGGAATATGAATAACAGTATTTCTAATAAATCACAATTACAAATAAGTACTAATAATTGGTCTGAACATTTGATAAGACATACAAGTTAACTCTTCACAGAAACTATGTGAGGACTTTAGTTTTAAATGAGGAACATTTTGACAGAATTCCTTGAAAGTATATAATTATCAGAATATCAATGTTACATTATTTGAAAGATTTATCGCATATCAGGTCTGGACACGGTGGGTGCCGCAAATTAATGTCGCCAATCTATTAGAGACATCCAAAGTAGATTTTATTCTAAACTATATATTATTGGCAACTTTATCATTTGTAATGTCGATAAACGTATTCTAAGTGTATATTTCTTATGATACTACTATGGTTAATTGTCTTCAGATATTTATCATTTTAACAAATAGAGAAATGCAACAGTAAAATAAGCAGCGTCAATTAACAATAGATTTATATCTAATTATTGCGGGTGTAAAGAATGAAATGATCGTAAAAAACAATAATTGAGCCAAATGTTTAATAAATTAGTTTCTCGTTTGTAACTTTCCAGTTATCTTAAGTAATACATGCTTATACTTTGCTAAAATAGTTCCAGTGCATAATTATTGTCAATGCTGGAAATAAATAAGATGTAAGTTATGTCTTACAAAAATTATGCACATTACGTCATTGATTGAAAACATGCCATTCGTGAAATGTTTCTGTTTTTGTTTTGCTTTTGTCATATTTATTACGCATAAAACATAAAACATGATCTTCCAAAAACATGCAACTGAAAAGCGATTCACTTCAGATACGATGCCAAGTTGCTCGTACAGTAAAACATTATATTGGCCCCGAAAATCTTATTTCGTTAGATTTTAATCATTTTATACATGTTTTGTAATATTTCTGCATGTGTGTTGCTGTGTTACTGTCAGACTCCATGCCCTAAGTGTCATTTATACTGGAACTGAAATTGAACAGACTCAAATAAAAGACGAAGCCATTTTATGATCCGGATTGTTTGCAAACCGGAATCAAGTTTACGACTGGTTGGTGATAAAACCAAAACTGCTCCGTTTTGCTTATCTTCACGACAATACGCTTTTTACGACAACTACGTGATTGGTTATTCCTCGACACTGGTAGTAAATCTGCGGCCCCTGGTAATTACATATGTTTCTCGGAGATATGTTTTCTGATATTGTCACAATATTTTGACAGACAACATGTGATGTATGAAATTATAATCATATCACTATGCTTAAGTTATGAGGGGAATTACTGTACACGATAACTGGTCAATAAAATGTAAGATGATTTGGCATAAAGTGCCAAAAAGCCACGAAAACGAAGTTCTGTTCACTAAAACCCCGAATCACTAGAAATACGATTAAATATCCAACCTGTTTGTGTTAAAACTAACGACGAAACTAAGAAAATAATCAAGCGCCCTAAGCTAGTATTGTCAGTTTATGTCGCAAACTTCTTTTATTTGGTGGAACCATTTTGTAGGAAAAGATTTTTGTTGTTAACTATAAAAATAACGGAAAATAAACTTTTATTAAATCTGGTTTAAGTCTGATATTTCACAATAAACACCAGATCTCTCAGCAAAGTTAACGATCCACGAACAATATCCACACCATATCAGAATAGATAGATGCCATAAAACCAGATTTCAGTTAAAATTTCCCATTAAAAGTCAAAGTTAATGTACATAAATATTTCAATTTTGAAAACGAAATAAAAACAAAGTTTTAATTTAACCACTTAGCATTCTGTCAGGGAATACGAATGATTAACATGAATAAGCTGTATTCATGTCAATTCGTGTTAAAATGTACGATTTACCGGAATGATTTTCATTTCTATTTTATCACTAATGTAACTGAAAACGTCACAAATTTGTGACGGCTAAGACATTTTTTTTCGTTTATTTCTATCGCATTAGTATCCATATTCAAATGTTTGACTACAACATAATTTTATAGTTTAAATGGTTACTTGCTAAGATCATCAAATAATAATATTATGAAAATGTAACAAATAGCATGACATTGAAAGAATTAATACGAGATGTGACTGATTTTGTGTCATTTCCGACAAAACCCTTTTAAATATTTTAAAGAATCAATCCATGTTTGAATGAGTGTTGTATAATTTTCAACAAAAACTTTAATGTTTTCCTGAAACAATCGCAAAAAATATTTCAACTTGAATAATAAAATAAAGACAGCAGACCATTAAACCAGTTTTGTTTATTTTTTTTCTCCATGTTGCAAATCGACAAAAAATAGAATTTTAAACAAACCATGTCGAGACCAAATACTCCTTAATTCTGAAGAGCTCATATTCGATTTTAGAGACAACTTTTCCGTTATCGGCACAGTTAAACTCACATTGATACTAAGATCATTACGTTCATAACGAGGAGTCGATGTTTTATTACAGTGCCAGAAACGAGGGCGCAATAATATGCCATCTTGAATTGATTCAAATATGTCTTTAATGGCATGTTAACTGCCTACCCTAGAAAATTTAAATTAAACCCCTTGTGTCTTATTTTCCCCTTACAATAAAAAATATGGAAGCGTTATCCACGAATAACGTATTTGAAGACTATATTCAGTTGGGAAATTACTTCATTCCACAACTGAGAGGAGGAAAAATGTGCGGAAAGATGAATAAACGGGCAAGATAAAAATTAGCAGACGGAAACTAGATGGATGTTACAAAACCCAATTAACATTGTGGCTGACATAAAAAAGTTGATGGTCTAAGTCGACAGCTCTGGTCTCATTTTGAAAATGAGGACAAATCATTTAAGGGAAAGGAAGATATTAGGATGTGTCTTTGTCTAGGACATGTTAAATGTTGCAATGAATTAACATCGGATAATCATTGTTCCTGGATTGTTGCTAATGTTATGTGTGATAAAACTGGAGCTGTTGAGACTTCATTCTATTTTTTGGTCGCAAATTTCAGCTGAATACGGAGACAATGCGATGATAGGCAAAGTTGTGTTTTGTTGAAGCGAACAGCGTCTGGTACGGTTTTATATCACAAAACATCATAGACAGCTGACAATAAGGTCGGAACTCAAAGTGAGTTTCATAAATCAAGAGATTGCATGCCAAGTTATATCAACAAATCTTCACCATACATTATCTTGACAGTCTCACAGAAATAGTATAATTATGAGTGATTGAACATAAAAATATCATTCAAAAGATCTTAAAAGCACTTTTTATGAATTTTTTCATGGCATATTTCATGGAGATATATATTTACGGTTTTCCGGGCAACGTCTTTTATACGCAACCGTAAAGTGCCCGGTTAATAGATCATGACTGAGTGCTGACATATTTATAATTTCTCCATGGGAGTTTTTCGACTTTGGAAATATTTTAGAGCAGAAATCTAGAAAAAATGTCCAAACTCTGTGGTAGAAGTAAAACCCACCACATACAGCTGTGATGGATATTCTTGTAAAGAGATTGTGTAATATATCTCATTTTTTCACAGTACCAGCTTGCTGGCAAAACAACTTAACAAAATTGTGAAATATTTCCGTATTGTAAACAAAGGATTCAAGCAGAATTCATGCACTTCGCATAAATCAAATTCTTGGTATGTTTTCGCATGAAAATATTGGTTTGAAGTGGATTACACTCCAGTTATATTAAAACTGTGAATTATTCAGATTAAAACACTCGTAATGGACCAAGCTACAGTTGGGTAAGCTAGTACTTACATGAAGCCCATAAAAGACGATAAAAATGCAGACACGTTAATAATACGATTTAGATTTATATACAAACCAAGGCATGTTTTTCAGCAAGCTTTCTACAGTTAATTGCTACTGGCAGCCGACCACGCTATTATTATTGCACTCTAATCGTTTGCTATTTGCACAAATTCCCCGAATAATACCTTCAGACCAGTAAATGCCAGTGTATTTACACAAGGAAATCTTTTGGACAACACTGATGTGGAAGGCATAATTAGATCAGTCATTCGTCTAACAGTCTGACTTTCACAGAGGGCGCCTCGTGGAACGCTTGGATACTCGAAGAAATTAAAACATTTATCCTTAATTTCCACAATTTGTCTTAGAAAACAAAGAAAGCGAACCATGAAACATCCTTGTATCTATTTTAACAGAAGCACATGCGGGGAGCAGAAATATAAATAATGTAAATATAAACCGAGGCGAAAGAAGTCATGATTCATCACACGAACATCAATTACAAAAATATGACATGGAAATTTGAAAAATCGCCAGATTGTTTGTAAACGTTTCTCGGAATGTGTACATGCCGTGAAGAAAATTAATGATTAAACTGTTGAGAAAAAATGCACTGACAACCGAGGGTCCGTTTTCGTTGTGATTAATAGCTGTTCCTGTTTCCATACAGTTAACCTCGTTCAAAATTGGAACATTTTGTTTTTGCAAACCGTATAGAGTTACAAAAAAATTCTAAGCCGTGTTTGCGCATTTCTTAAAACACCCATGAAATGCTTTGATATTTTAATGTTCCGTGCAAATCATGGGTTCCAGATGGTTGAAGACAATTATATACAAACTCCTTTGAACGCCGGCCTTTGCGGTGTCATATTCGGTCATGGTGTCTGACTCTGAGCATGCGCCGTAAGGTAAATCAATTAAGTGTATATTATTTCGGACAGTTTATGTCCGGTTTACAAAATTGCTCTAACTTCTTCAAGTATAAAACAACCTGAGAATTTAGCATTTAATTTTCATATTTATAAATAATTATGTGCCCATTTAGTTTGAAATAATTACTAATAAATGTGCTCATCTTTACTCAAACTGGATAAAAATGGGCAAATGAGACGCCGCTAATACGTTGATGGTTGATCAGTGTGAAGTTCAGTTTTGAACTCACACCAAAGATATATCTTATTTAAGTCGATGCAATAATTGTAAAACGCGTAGCTTGTCTATGACACAACGGCATGCGGCAGTATAAAAGTTGTCATTTCGCGTACAGTTCCCATTAAATATTAAAATTCCAACTACATTGGTACAAAACATGCATATTGAAATTTTCGCTGAAATCCCTGTTAGCACTTTATGCCATGAATTATTAACGCTGCAGGTAAAATTTTGCAGAAATTTATGATCGAATTCAGGTACTAAAAAGATATTATAAGATCTATAATCATCTTCAAAAAGGTGATATGTTTCGCTTGAAACCTGAACATGGTTGTGTCAAGTCTTTAACAATGGAATACAATGGAATAACGATTAAATGACAACTGATACGTTACCATGACAACTGATTAGCCAAACGTAATAGAATAAAGTTTTATAAATCGATGGCGATCAGTATTTGTGACAATCGTAGGTAGTATAATTACGACCAACACCGAGTTTTTATAACAGAGGATTGCAAGTCAATCTGTATATCACTGATTACAGAATCTGAGGGTCGATATCTTACAGTTAACTGACAGAAGTTAAACATTTCAAGACGAAAATTCTTAACATGAACCATGATTCTGAAAAGGTATGTGGTAATACAGCTGTGCTGGCGTATTGTTCTTATCATATTGTTGTTATACTGAACATTTTAAGCATTGTTCCTGACAGTGGGCCTCCAGTAGATGTGGCCAGCACATGAACTGATTATGTTGTATTGAGAGTTTGTTGTTGCAATTGATTTTGTTCCTTCATTTTTCATTGATATCATTGCATGTTAATGATAATAATGACGATTATGATTGCAGATTCAGTTGGTGCAACTGTTGAAGCTGTGAATGATTTTGATGCCTCTGGTGGTTGTGATATTATCGCCAAATATGTAAACGGCAATGTTATTGGCAATAGAAATGATGCTACTGTTGATGAAGATGATGTCATTGTTGTTCAAGCGGATGATCATGATGATGCTGAAAATGATGATATTGCCGAACAAAATACAGATGAAGTCGATGGTGCTGTTATCCAATTGATTGAAATGATAATAGAGCTATAAATGATTCTGGCTCTATCGGATTTGATTCAAATTGCACGATTAAAATAATAGGCTGGTTTCAAGTTTAACGAAGTAGTTATTCATACAAGCTTAAATGATTTACTGTCCTGTCATTAGGTAAATGTAATGCGACGCTGATTAGTAAAAAAAATAGTTTCAAACAGCTCTTAATGGGAATAATAAACCTGAGAGAGGAAATTATTAATCAGCAAGAAATAACGCTATAATCACGGTGGGTTTTCATTTCATCATTTCTGATTGTGATAAGGAAATGCAAAGATGCAATTTAAACCTGAAACCATGTTGTTAAAATGTTGCTAAAGCCTTATTATTGAAAAGAAATATTAAAAAGGTTCTAATCCGTTTGGAATCTTGCGGATGTCTCCGAGGAAATGCTCAAGTTACAAAACCTCGAAGGTCAGGGTTTGTGGTTATAAAATCATAAATAAACAGCTTGTAAACAAGCCTCAGAACTAAGGTCTATGGTTGGTTTATGCCAACACCAATCTTAAAATTAGACCAATGACATAATTTCATTTGATATTGAATGTAGCGAGGACATAAAGTACACAGAACACACACTGTGCTGATAAACATAAGTTATTTGTGTTGCGTGTTTTCATTACGAAGTAAAAGCTTCTTGTAAAACATTGTTTTGCTAACTTCGACACATAGTTTAATTACATCTAATGGAACAATTCTGTACCATAAAATAGAAAATAGCGGGAAATTACTGAAAGATAACAGAATTGGCGTCATTCATTGGCTAATTACACAATCTCAGAGTTGGTGCGTTCAATCTTTATCCTTAAAAGAAAATTCATCATTTAATTTTCATGAGATAATCTTTACAGAGAAAGTTTTGATATAAATTCAAGGAACGCCAACATACACCAGTCAGTTTAAGATGGAGCCTAGTCACATTAGTTAATATTATCATCAATGTGGAAAAAAAACAAAAGTTTAAATTCCGTAGAGGCTTAGGACTGACCTTTTGTTTCATATTTGTGTTACAAAGCGAGTAGGGTTCACTGTCTCGGTAAGGTTCAAGAGCAACAAAATCTCGGAGAGCAGTCCAAAAATTAGTCCTTTATTGGTTGGTTTAAATCGTAGGCATAAAACTGACCAGTCAGACTTCTAGAACCAGAAACTTACCTAAAAATCGGCTTGAAAACTTAGTACAGTTCAGTATGTCAATCAAGACCACCTACAGGAGAGTAAAAATGAGGCTTCCACTGGAGGACGTTTTTATTCAGGTTAATGTAAACTGAATGCGCTTGCTTTGGGAATTTAACTATCGATCTTTACTCGGCTGTTTTCAAAATGGAAGTTAAATATACTCATCGATATTGCAAATGTTAACAGATTTTTTTTCATAAATATAGCATCGGATGTAATCGTTTCCGAGAGGTTCAGGGCAATATCTCATTTACAAAATTTCCCAAGGTCAATTTAACGTTCTGCCATCGTAGACTCTGACTTTCTCTCCCGCCAAGTTTTTAATCATTTATATAGGTATATAGATATTGGTAAAAATCACGGACTCAATATAGCAATGCATTTCCGTTATTATATAACCGCTTTATGTCGCGGGTGTTCATTCATCATTTATGAAGAAACTAAGTCTCATAGTGCGCTGACAACAGGAACAGAGAAATACAATGTTTCATGTATTGATCCGTAATCCTACGAAGAATTAACTTGTTTTTATTCACTGGAGCAAAGTATTAGGTAGCACGTCAAACTAACATTGTATGACTAAGTTATTGTTACATTTGCTATGTTCATGAAGACGAGTGTCATTGAAATCAGACAGATTCTAGTAATCATACAAGAATGGGTCAATCGTAGTTATTTTTAGACAAGTGTTTGTCTCAAAAAGCATATCCATATGAATGACATTTATGTGTATATCAAGGACAGTGGTGGATCAGTATGCGGTCCTGTAAGTGGCGCTCAAGAGACGAGAAATAAATATGATTTAGACTTTCGATACATCTGCAACGAACACATAAATGAAATAATCAAATGACAACACTCGATTTTATTGCCAACAATACTAGAAGTTTGAGTATTTGAGCGGAAAATAATGAAATATCTTATAATAATAATATGAATAACGAACAAACACTCGAATACGTATGAATGTTTGAATGGAGAAAATAAGAAAACACTAATGCCAAGGTACATAAACACTTGAACACTCCAATAAACTCCATTAACAGTAATGCAAACTGCTTAGGAGAGTATCGTTGAAATGGCAAAAATGTTAAAACAATTGTCAAATATGAAAATTGACAAAGCTTTATCAAGACACGAAGCATCGCTCGAGAAACACGCAATAACTAAACTGAAGACAATAATAAAATTGCACGAATAGCGAAATGTAAGGGATTACATGTATAACATAGAAAAAAAACATATGAATTTGAAGTCATTGGAAATCTGGCAAATATGGTTTCTTTGGTAAATGGAGGCAATTAACCAAACAAATCGTTTATATAAAATGTATATGTATTCATTACACAGTCAAAGCAGCGTGTATACAGACAGTGTGAGTGGACTACCGCAATAAATTAAGGATTCGTTGCGTCTACTACGTACACTTCAAAATGGATAACCGGGATCTTTATTGCTTAACACCCAAATAAGGCGAAGGTAAATTACTTCTACTCTCTGATAAAGTTCACAATATACTGCAAGCGTCTTTCCGATCAAGATCTTGGAGCGATCCTAATTTGCTAAAAATAAATAATTTGTCTGCCTACAAAACACGCTTAAACAGTAGGGTTTCCTTCATTTATCTCAGAAACTGAAACCACACTGAGGTTTAAAGTCAATTTGCACCCGATAATCGAGTTACCATAGACAATAACAACCTTTTATACACATAATGCTTTTAATGATAAGATGACAACGCTGTAGGGATATTAGTCGTAAGTATTACCTCGAAACTTTTATCGTTTGTCTCATCACAGTAGTCTCTCGAGTTTTCCTTGAACTTAGAAATGTAACATTTTCCAAATCCACTCGAATAAGGTTGTTTCTATTGTCATCCGCGAAACCTAGATATTTTGAGTATTTTCGTATTTTCCTTCGAGGCAAAGAATTTTGAGTTGTTTTTTTTTCTGCTGATGATGTAACTTTTTCATTTTTGTTTTTAAAAAGTGGGAGGGGTTTATATCAAACACCACGCCCATGCTATTACAGGCTACGCAACTTCTACTTACTTTCTTTGTACTGGAGTAGATTCAGATGCCACTGAGTGATCACCATACACTTGAAACACTTTCTGTTAGACTTGTCCCTATAAATAAATAAAATATAAGATTGATAGAGTGTACCCTGGCATGACCCACAGCAAAAACAAACCTAATTGAATTTAAATCAAGGAGTGGGCAGGACTGGAAGCATTAAATAAGAACTCTTCAATCAATTCCGTTGTTATTTCGTGTCCGATGATATTCTTGTTCAATCACTAAAAGATTCGCATCCATGTCGATGGAATTGATTGAAACACCACATAATTCTATCTGAGTTAACAACATATCTGTCCACATGAAATGGATGACGCAGAAAACATGACAATTCATTGAAGAAAACTTGATTTAATTCATACCGAGCATTTCATACAATATATGGTACTTCCGTCAAGAAAATACATGAACGATAAAGTGTCGATTCACAAAATTAGAATTTTAGACAAAGCGAGTTTAAAAATGCTGAACAACTAGTAATTATGATTAAAAATGATTATAAAACTGATGGGTACTTGGCAACACATACTATTCTGATCTCAAAATGATCCCAATCACTATTTCTTGTCCCCCAAAATATTGGTTCTATAATAATAATGTGATAAAATGTTTTTGGGTGATTTAACCAAACTTTTCAATTCACGATTAAAAATTTCTTTGATAATATAATGAATAGAATATAAAGTAATGTATGAATCAATTAATCAGCATGTACTTACTTATTGAGCATTAAGAATTTGTTTCCGGATCTACGAATACACGTTCCTCGTCTAGATATGTTATTTATGGAAATTACTGACCGGCGCCCTTCCTGCCAATTATCTCTCCATTCTGCCGGGAATACACAATCTGAGCCTGTAATAATGATAAAATAATACACGTTAGACATGCCTGCTTAAATGCTCGATTTAAATGGTAGTAAGTGATTACGGCAACATTATAGACATTCAACAGAGGTATATCTTGACCGCTCATGTTTTTCCACACATTCATTGGATTTCAAGGACATTAAGAATTCGAATTTCGTCGGAAATGGCCGAATTGTCAGGACTGATCAACGCTAAGAATTGAAATTTTGAATTATTATACGCATTAAAGAGATTACAATTACATTCATGTTTTATCGATTGATACATTCCTTAACATATTAAAAATGTGGCGCACCGCGTTTACAACTGTTTTGCAGTTTATTTATTGAAAACAAAACAGCTTTACACATGCAACATTTTCTTCACTATTTATTTCGAAAATCATAAACAAAAATGCTGTTTGGAAATATTTAACACTTCATCTCAAAATGAATCATTATTTATGCATATGATGACAAGAAGGTATGGAATTGGTCTGTGCTATCTAACTCAGTTATGTTTCGGCATAACATGGATTTGAGATTCACAGAGCGACTGTTGGAATTACAGACTTGTAATTGAAAGATGCTCTTTCTGTAGACAGATAGCTTGGAGCTCAGGGTCCCACGTGATTTGATGTCGCCATGATAAAGAATGAACGTTAAATCAACAGTGTTGTTTTTGTCTGTTATTATTTTTTGTTGTTTTACGATGTTTCTGGTGTTTTTGATTCGTGTTGTTGATTCCAAAATGAAGTCTTGTAAAATTTTACAGGGCACTATTCTGACGTGAAACTATTAAGATTTTTTCAATGATTGTGTGGCACAAAAACGTGGCGACTTTTAATTAAAATGACAATTTTGACGTCTGATCATTCCACAAACAGACGACTTTGAGAACTGTCAGGAAATGGGAAAGTGTGAACAATCCGTCACAGTTTTGACATAACTGTCATAGAGACGAGACATAATTATCTACAATAGAATCACTGTTGTTAGTTTTAAGCAATTTTTATACAATTTGTTTTGATGTGTTTTAAAGTAGATTTTAGCAACTGTCTATTTAGATTCAATTCTCACATACCAATGTATAATCAAACACACATTAAATAAATGACAATTTTATGTCACATCAAGATGATTTAGTTTTGAGCTGGATACAATATCAATATGACATAAATTTCTGTTTTTCTCTCAAGTCAGTCTTATTTTCAAACAGTTTGCATGCAATCTTAACTGTACTGTACTCCTGATTCAGTAGTCTAATTAAATTCTATTGGCAAAATTCACGCAGAAAACGGATGTTCAATGGTTTATCAGATTCTTCTCAAAATTTCGATTCAAAGTAAGTTCAATAGATTGAGCAAAAAGTTTGAGAAGATGTGCATTCATTCCATACAAGATGTAAAGCAATTCCTGGCATTTTTATATTCAAATTAGTCTAATTTTACCCTAAGTTTCATCAATCATTGCATTTTATCCGGGATTATTTGCAAGGGGCATTAATCAAACAGTACACCGATGCAAAAGAAAAAACGCGGTAGATTTTACACCGAGAAGCGAAGCATGTTGTAGAAAAAAATTAACATAGTTTTCATGACATAATCAGACAGATACAAACTGTCTTTGTTTATAATACTCTAAAATTCCTGGTGAGTAGATAAAAATAATCATGCAAAGGTTGAAAGTTTTAAGATTACTTCATATCAATAAGATATTCACATATCTCCTGATAATTCATTACACTTAGATAACTAAAGACGTAATGTCATTAATTCTAAAACTGTAGTTCGGATCATTGGTAAATGTTTAAATGGTGAAAGTGACAGGGACTGAGACGATTGTGGTCCGTGTTAGAGTGATAAGAAAAGTTTACACGACGGACAATATATCATAATTACGAGTCCTGTATATCTGTTAGATATGAAACTATAATTCTGAATAATGTTACATGAAAACTCAAACATAAAATGTTATCAACAGATGTAGAAAATGTAGGGAGGGGTTAGAACCTTGTTACAGTGTATTTGTATGATATATGATAGTAGAATCTCAACAGCATGAATCCTTATATTAAAAAAATCAGCCATTTCTGAAAAGGAAGAACAAGGCGGACTCGAGGTGTATTTTAATATAAAAGAACTACATTTATATATCAGAGATTGGATAGATTAGTCCAAGAATAGTAATGCTCTGAAAAAAAAACACAAGAAAAGAGCCATCGTTTAAACTTATTTGCTCACGCTAGAGTTACGACATATATGGCGAACTGTCGACCTAATTAGAGCACTTCAGCATTGTACACAATGTCCAATGTCATTAATTATACATTACTGTACATAGGTATCAAAAACTTGTAATAGACAACAAAAAATCGATCTAATCAACACAGCTTAACAAGACAAACTAAACAAACATGAAGTACTGAGCAATTAAACCCTAATGAATACTTGATTAAGTATGTCAATCATTTTCTTCATTACGTTGTGTATTTATCACATCATAAATTTTTAAATGACCAAGCCAAAATTGATCCGTGCAGATGTCCAGTCATGAGAGACGAATTTTTATTTATAACAATGTAGTATAAGCTGATAGGTATAGTTTTGGTTGATTAAAATTTCCAATGGACGCTTGTTTAACGCTCCTTCCGAGGAATTGAAGTCGTTAGATGTATACTAAATCATTATTTAGGTAAAATATACAATGCAGAGGACCGCTACAAGTCTAACCATGTCACGCGATTTGGTTATGACCCTATAGATTCTATATACGGTTGCCTCGCCATAAATATTCTTAAATACAAGTAAAGTGTTATTTTTACCAGTGGTTGTCAAAAACAATTTGCGCATCTTGACGAATATTTAGTGTGAATACTATTTGCATGAAACACACCGTCTACATGTTTCGTTTGTGTCTACTTTAAGAGAATAAACATGATTCTAATATGCACCTTCGATGCATTATTGATTCCGTACGCAGCTTAGAACGGTATGTGCGGCCTTTAAACCAATATATACAAACACAGACCGAGTTAAAACAATTCTGAACAATATCCTCTATTACTGTCTCGAGTCATTGATGAAGAACGTACAAAAGCAGGTCGGTTCAATATACATGATTGATTAAACCGTGACAACAGAATGCCATATTGCTCTACTGAGAACCGTAAATGTAAGCGCTTCTCAGACAAGGAAGCCAAAACAGACCGGATTGTAAAATGTGTGATCTTTAGCCTCATCTATTTTGTGAAAAACTCGAAACTGAATAATTTATAACTAACAGTACAACACTGCTTGATACGTTACGTGTACTCAATTTCTGCCAAGAATCAAACAAATTGTTTTTATCCGGGAAAAACGCGAAAATGAAGAAAATGGTTTTCGTCTAAGATGATCAATAATTAACTGTAATGTGACATTGTCTTGAACAACTATAGGAGACCAGACTAATATTTTAATTCTTGCAACGTGCATCTAAAACTAAAAACACCATGTTTGATAGATTGATATAGTTGTAACGGGCACAGAAACGCGATTTTTAAATGACTTTAAATTAGCGACTGGACTCGTGCACGCACTTGTTCACGTGCGCTCTGCTGTTAAAGAAATTCATTTTACTAATGATTTAAACGAATGATCGATTATCCCACTACCTCGATTACCGGTGAACCACAAGGAACATGTTCTTGGGTGCACATAACAAATACAGAGGAAATCGAACACAGCATTTGCTTGTAACGCCCCGCTAAATTTCTAAACAAGCGCCCCGGATACCCGGTGCTAGAACTCTTTGATGTGTGGAAACAACAAAACGTCAATCAGACGCTGCAGAAAAGACTGTAGCTGCTTAAAGACAAAATATGGAATATTTCAACGGAAAGGAAGTGCTTCATTCAAGCGTAGAAAATAGGCAACATGTAAATACCTAACAACATCATTAAATTGTGATCTGTTCATTAATACTGACACATGCTAGATGGTGTTGCCAAGTTTTCGAATCATGTACTGCCGGGTGCATTCTTTTCAGCATGAGTCAAGAAATCAGACAGCCGTGGAATGGAACATAGTGTGAATTGTAAAATACAAGAATATAAACAGCCAGCATCTTTAACCCTTGTTCAACGAGTTAGCAATTTGTATTTTATTACTAATTTATTGCAACTCTTGTGGAAAAGGTATTGGGTTTGATCTGAATGTTAATATTGCTTCTGTGGTCTGTGAGAAAAAGTATTTTGTCTTCAAATTGATGAGTCTGCCGCCAGAAGGAATTTCCTTGCCTCCAACTTAAAGACTCTGAGACTAGGAGGAAGGACATTTGTGCCTTCAAAGTGGAGATTGTCTGAAGAAAGAATAACCATCATATCTCCAGCATGAAGAGCGCAATCAGAATTAATGACAATTGTATCTACAATTAGGAGAAGAGGCTATTAATATATGTAGTCGAATAACTGACTTAAGAATGAGGAACGATATCTAATTCATTAAACCCATTAAGTAAACATTCAAAACTTCTGGCTTTCCTACATTTCCACACAGATTTAAGTTCTTATAGATTCATGACGGCTATGTCATTAATAATAGCTGCTTAAGAGTGTTTTGTGTGAAACATAAACGTCTAAACGAGGATGAATTATCATCAGAAGATCTATATATGTTACAAATGGACATCTCGTTTATTTGTTTCGGGCAGTAATGATATCCAACGAATTATCTCTGATCAATACTTGTTGGAAACTTGTCAGAAATTGACTTGCAGACCACATGAGTTCCTGAACAATTACCTTTTGTCTCCACTTGAGTATCCATTGTAACTGGACACAAACATATTATTGTGTAATTTTAACAAATTGACGCGGTAATTAAATACGAATAAATATCATAGGCTACAGACGAGAATAAAAACATTTCTTTATTTACATGAAAAGTTCGATTTTTTATTTGGATCGTGTATCATATTTAGCAAAGTTTCAGATTTTGTCCAATCGGAATAAATTTAACACATACATGGTTGAAATGAATTCAATAAGTCGTCTGCTTTTATGACTAGCAGTGGTCTGCTTCGGGCACCAAAATGTAATTACTGAAAGAATCACTCGGAGTATACCAATAGTATGCACGAGGTATGCTGGTATAATGTTCAGCTCATCTGACAGCGTTCTTAGGAGTTATAAGTCAGCTTCCTTCATCTTAGTTTATGATGATAGAACGTAGCACGTGCCAACAAAACGTAACAAAACGTCATCCTTGAGAAAATGTACAGACGCTATGATTTAAAGTCTTTTCTCTGAAATGAGTACACGTCAGTACCTCATAGAACTACTTATACATGAATACAGTAACACTTCATACATGTATATTTAGTAAAAGACTTATTTATAACAACCATTCATTTTCGGAACAGTTTCCGGTATTTCCTTTACATTTCAACCTGATGATGGGATCATCTAAATATAAAAATTGTTAGTTGGAGTCCATGCTCTCTTATTATCGAGATTTATTGTAGCCTTTATCATGTGAACACACATTTACTAGTACAATAAACGTAAGAGGTCAAACACAATTAAGTCTCATATCATAAAACAAAACAGCATTTTTTTCTAACAATTGATTACATTTATATAAATAAGTTTCTAAGCCAAAGTTTGTTTCATGTCTTTCGAACCACGTTTTTCACAGCGTAGTTAACTTTTTTAAGAAAACCGCTGATTAAACTGAAAATGGTGCATTTGACACTTTCCCTGTATACAAACGGCACTTTGTATGGGAAATGGATATAAGTGCATAATTATGCATGCTGCTCAACAAACACATCGAGCGCGTGTTGCTAAAACATTCCGAATACTATGAAATGACATAGCCAAAGGTTTGGAATTCAAAGATTTCGAACAATTTAAATGCACAATGATCTCAATGACCTCAAAACGTCCTCTGGGAGAAAACTGTGGACCGAGTTGTATAAAGCAAAAACTCTTGTCTTGTCGAATCAGATCTTGTCTTAATTGGAAAAATGTTCGGATTTCCAATAACCCAATGAGTTTGTTCGGAGTACAATTGCAAAAAGGAATCTTTGAAGGAATTATTTCTGTAATTTCGAGTAATAAAGTCCTAAATTAGTTTCAATTACTTTAATTAACAAAGTTCATTGAGTAAACTGGTAAAGATCGGTGCTCAAAAAAAGCGAAACAGCTAGAAAATGCCAAATAGTTTCTACTTCACTTCGTGGACGGTGTCACCTGAAATGTCCAAATATCTTTTTAGAGCCCGAACATTGACTTTGAAGAAAAAGAAAAGAAAATGTTAACACTGTTTTTTTTTCTAAAAACTGAAACTTCAGAATACTCAAATTATAGTTGCCACATACAATGTATGTATATATGCTTGTATAAATGCAAAATTTGTAAGGCAAGGCTATGTCTTCAACAGAACAACTATGAGTAAGAAATGATTTGCGGTCCATAAGATTTAGACATTGTAGTATGGTTTTACCGGAAATAACTTCATATTCTGGTCACTATTTCCCTTAGAAGACATGTATAAGATCTCTCAGATATTGACACGTTGGTAACACGATACAACCCTATAGTTGAGTCTATCACAATAACAGGTCATGTATAATTCACTATATTTATGCTATAATTATGACACATTCTCTTTCATATGACAAGGTCTCTGATATTCTACCATAAAAATAATACAAAAATTATACGCTTTCCAAATAAAACGATGCCAAAACAAGACGGGGGAATATATACCATGGATTTTTTTAAAACACAAAAATAATTCATATCTATAAACTAGCTACAAGTTTGTAGACGAGAACTTCGAATGGGAATAAACCATGGGACTAGACTTGGTCATTTGAAGACGATCAATAGCACCGCAGATCACGCTAAGTCGTCGCAAATTAAGCGTAGATCTCTAATAACTTCAGCTGGTTATGACAGGTCTACAATAACACAGAAATTCTCACATTTTTACAATATGTATCATGAGATTCTAATAAAGCATGTTTGGGTTGTGATACCACAGAACAATTTTATCAAGAACTAACCTCAGAGCATAATATTCGAAACATCGCCTCACGAAAATGATGGGTTATTATTTGTCAGCGTGTGTTTCGTGTTAAGAAAAATAAACGAACATCTATGAATTAAAAATTTCTTATTTTTCTCATCTCAAATATCAGAAAGTTTACATAACCTTAGAAGTTTCACGTTTGTTAATTTTCATTTAACACCAGATTATCAATCTAACACGGTGTTTATATTTCAATCATAACCTTTGCTTACGTTGGAATTAATTACGTCTGAAATTACTTTCATAACGATAGCTGTTCGCCCAGATACGATAAAAAAGAAAGAAAAAACTTTTATCTTGCATTTAAAGTTACATTGATATGATATTCCCACAAAAAATAGTTTCTTCCATGGCTCATTGGAACATATATCCACCATCAACAATTCCTAGATTTCTACAATTCCTGCCGATGACTTTTTATTGACTTAAGTTATTCTAAGACTTTTTTATCTTTTGTTTTATCAGCGCAGTCAAACACAAGATGATCAACAAAGTTCTGCATAAAAGGGGCATATGTTCCAGAAGGTATCAAAGTTAAATTTTGAAGTTTTAGAATTTCACAAATCAACTGGTTTGAATTATAAACAAACAACTAATTTTATACGAAACGTTCTCTGATGTTGCCATGCAAACGATTTTACCTTATAACATTAACAGATTTATTAGCTTTGGGCGAATATTGTGTAATTTATCATTTGTTAATTCCTGTAGAGCGAGAAAGTTTCCACTGTGAGGAAATCTAAACAAATCCAGTACTTATAAGTCATTAACGAATTAAAACATGCATATAAAATACATAGGGAATCTTTCGTTTGGTTGCCAAGGGACACATAATAATTTATTAAAGCTCTGCATTCATTCTAGAACTACTTTTATTGTCTATTATAATTAATGCGCGGAATGATTATTGCGCATTTAATAGTATTAATTAATACCATAGCATCGGATATATGCAAGAAATGCCAACGAGTGACACGTCATAAAGTATATGATATATGTATGAGTATATTGCTGACGTAAAGAACAAAAACATTAATGAACACATAACACTGTGGTACGTATGATACTGATGCTTCATACCTACAGATATCGCAGTGAGCAACTGCGTCACGTGAAGAAATGGTGAGGGGTGTCGTGTTTATCTATGGTAAGCTGAATCGCGCTGTGCCACGGGGAGGTGTATCACGTTGAGAACTGATGTAGTTGGTCATATGATGTGTTTTTGCAGGTGCAATATATATATATAGTGTAGAAAAGAACATAAATCACAATAAGACACAACAAAACAATTCATTGTCATCTGAAGTTAACATTTTTACATCAGTTTGTATTTTATTTTTTTATTTTTATTCATTGTGACATCAAAGGCATTGCTGATGTATGGTTCACTATTCATCTATCATTCGTACAGTTTAATGTCCCATTTTATTGGCATTCATTCTACATATCCTACCTACGTCAAAATACTGTTATAGGAACGTAATGAAATAAAATAAACGGTGGTAGTGTATGTAACTGAATATTAACGCCAAATGGAACTTCAAAACCTGTCTGGCTTCTGGTCAATGGACGATGTATTATTTCATTCTCAGAAGCAAATTTCTACCATTTTCTGTGAATTTGTATTTTAATACCATTGCAGAGTGGTTCGCTTCGTAAAAAGATTATTGCGGCGCCATCTATCGGAAGAACTAGGGCATGCATGTCCATAATTAGATATAAATGAAGTAATTGAAAGAAAACCTGTTCCTTTTACGAATAGTGTTGCGTGCAGCGCTTGCTTACATCAAAATTGATGACATCACGACAAATTGTGCACGACAGTTCCCTAGTAATGTGTGTAATGTTTGTGATCAAATATCGGTAATAGGAACATTTTGGTTCATAGTCAGAAATGATTTAACGTTAATGTCTCAATATTATGACATACTTTACACATAAGCCGGAACATTGACAGCCTTCAAATTCGGCAAGCACATAAACATTGGAATGAATACACCAAAACCTTGGTTGTCGACCAATAAATGTCATCATGCGAAAAAAATCACAAGAGTTTATAGATAAAATGGACCAAAAATTAATTAAAGTCAAACCGGATTGTATTAATTTAGTAAAATATAACCAATACTATATACAATGTATATACCATAAATTCAATATAATGCACCCATTACGACATCCATACATTCTGTAGAACCTCGATATTACGATCACCTTTGTGACAAAAAAAAAGAAAATGGTCATAAAACGCGACGGTTTTATTACACAGTTGTGAACCGGTTCTTAAATAAAACCGGTCGCTAAGTAAGGTTACTATGTTTTTATTGTGTCTAACCATCTAAACAATTATCATGTTTTGTGTACAACAATTAGATGCATTGCAATTACTACCGAAATGCCAGAAATTGAACTCAATGACATTGTCAATAGCCTGGCGTGAATTCCAAGACACCTTTATTGTCTTAAAATATTGAAATCTTCATGAAAACTGATTAAGCCTGCTTCACATTTTTCCACGGCATCGAGTAGAAAAGTATCGATTTCGAAAAAAAGTCCATTGTTTTGTTTTCAACAATCTTGCCAGAGGTTTGGGCATCAAACTATTCGAGATATTAAAAGCAAGAAGTAAATATTTCTTAATAACATCGCCAAACATCAAACATACTTAGACATAAACATCAAAGGTGCTCATTATATCGACTTTTTCTTATTATTATAAAAAAACAAGCTTACAAGTATAATATAGTACGTTACTAGTGGAAACATGCTGACAACACCTGGGTGGAAGGTTTAGATAATGAGAGTTATGTTTTATAACAAATATTTAGATTCTAGTTATAATTTGTGCTTACATAAGAGGTATTTCTAGCACACATTGATTAAAAATACACTAGTATCGAGAAATTATAAGATAATGGCGTCCTTAATAGTTTTGCTACTGTTTTTTTTTCAGTAGTTCTTTTTCTTTGACCAAGTGAGTTATTTCATGTACATTGTATTCTATATCATCTGGAAATTGAAAGAATCTTTTTAACCGGACAAAAATCATTTCATAACTGAAGACATTTTCAACAGCGGTCTGTATGAAATGGTATTCGTGTTTAAGAAACTGGATACAAACGGACGGCATTTCTGAATATATTGTCTATTCGGTGTCTTCTGTAAGTGGTAATAAGTGCTTGTTTTAATTGATAAGAATGCAAAAATGGCCGCTTCAACCTGAAAATCAGTCTCTCAGACGCTTGCAATCTTGCGAGGATTTTAGTTTTATTCAGTTCTGTTCAATTGTGATAATCCCCCCAGGTTATTCATAAAAAATCCCAAACCACAGCTGGTGGTTTAGTTTCTACAGATATTTTCATTAGTGCCACAGACAAACAAAACAAAAGTTCTCAGAATTGTATTTCAAACAAGCCATTGTCTGATCTAGACTGGAAACAAGTGTCTCACTCACTCGTGTAGATTGGTTTCTTTTAATGTTACAAGTTTAGAGCAGAAGATAAGCAGAAAAAAAGGAAACATTGAATTTTTTATACCAGTTAAATTCAGATACGCATACTGATTGTATATTGTGCATGTAAATTGAAAAAATCTCATGTGCCAGTTTTCTATCATATTCATAAACATCCCTCATTATGAAATAAACACAGCTTTTCTTTCAGCCAGATCAGTGTGAAAAATATCCCTGTAAGATGTAGATAATAGAGGGTTTACAGCCATCATTTCAACACTTCACGGAGGGATATTCCATGCAACTTGCACTCAGTCGCTTTTTCCTGGAGAAAAACAAAAATTCAAGGATCCTAGAACGTTATTGTGGGATAATTAAAAAGACATCATCAATTCTCAGGAAGACGGTATAAGCATGACGTCATCTGGCACGTGACAGCTCCGGACTCGCGTTATGGGTTTGGTTTAAGAGGTCAGAAATTACAAAGAAAAGACCCCTCCCCACACACCAAAAACAGTTCATATAGAATAACTCCGCACGATTCCATGTAATTGATCAATGACTTTGAGCACAATATAGAGAAATGCCCTGGGGCAGATTTATTTGAGAAATTGAATATATAATGACACACTTTAGACGCAAAGAATTAGTTAGACAATTAAAATTTCGAGGATCACAAAAGCATGTGAAGATCCCACTGATTTGAGGACGATTTTTGTATGAAATATATTTCATGATAAACCCCTAGTCTGGAGACTTAATTAACTAATTATTCCATAATGATATGGACATCACACCTTCAGTCTCTGATGGGAGAATCTTAGAATATAACAAATAAGGAAATTTGCCTGCAGACATGAAAGTCTTAAATAATTCAAATTTTCACAGACAGTACAACTTTGACAGAAGGGGAATATGCTTAAACGAACCTAATTATAAGTAAATTGCTTGACGAAAAGTTCTTTGCTTTGGATTCGGTGACACAATTCTCCCTCGGGCCAAAGCTCTTAAAAGAAAATCGCAGAATTCAATTACAAATAAAGGAAAAGAGAGACCTGGCAAAGAGACTTTCACATATGGTTTCAAGATTGCATCAAAACGAATACAGGGACAATTTGTCTTGTACCAAACCACCGTTGCAATACATAACAACGAATAAATTCGAAGCAAGCCGAATTAAGTTCGTGAGAAACACAAGACTATTAAAATTCCGAGTTTGAATGTAAAGTTTCTAGGAAAGAACCGATTTGCACTGTTATCGTCTGTGTGACACTGATTTTTATGATCTAAGTCACTCAGACGTTTGGGTTATTTGATTCGTCTGCTTCAGATAATTTTGCACGTAAATACACTAACAATTCACACACATATCTAAATGTTTAATCGACATGACACAAGTATAAACGTAGCAGACGACATCATTATTGCATCATCGATTGTGTTCGGTGTCAAGATTCAGGAACAGGGGACTACACTGATATTCTAATTGACTACATATCTTGTGAAAATCAAGCGCATGAACTATGTTTCATGGTTGCTATAACAACGAAATCAAATATGGCCGCCAAATGGAATTTCATATTTATAATGGGATCATGGTTACTTTCACAGAGCGTGATGTATTTTACGAATCGCTGATTTTTCAGAATTGACATCGTAGAATTCTCCAAATACTGGCAGAAAATGGGACTAGATAACTTAATTACTCTATGAATGGCCATGCAGATAATGCCATTATATTTCAGATGGTTTGATGGCGAATTATGCAACACGTGTCGAATCTTGTCAGATTTTCGTCAATACGGCCAGAAACAGATGGGATTAGGGCGAAGCCGAGAGCGCCATTTATCTTGCATTGCCATTAATGTATTTTTTCTGCCGAAACTGAAAGACAATTAAGGAAAATTGCGATGATTTTTTTACAAAGTTCATCTCTGAGATGCAACTAACATACTTAAAATAGTAATCAGGTTTGTACGAACTCACTCGTTGGAAAATTAGAAACGTTAAAAAACCCGACTACAACACGTAACTGTAGGTTTATTTGTGTGAAAAGCGTGTAATTGTGTCATGTTTTCTTTGACAGGGATCACGTGATAGATGTTTCCTAGAAATGAAGCGAGATCTTCAGAAAGCTTGTGTGAACGAACTTTTAATTGTCATTCAGATTCTTTAATTTGATCTTAACAAACATGAAACTGTTTTAATATGAACAAAAATTTCTTGTTTCTAGTGAACTTTCTGCTCAGAAAAAAGCAATTTGTAGATTGTCTATCTGAGACATCCCGTCTTTTTATACATAGCTCTTTACTTCATAAATAATAACTAGTACAAGTAAATGATATTCCATAGTTTTGCATAAAAGTAATTCAGAAATCATAACGGCAGTAGAACTAGATTGTTAAGTGCTCGTTTAAGTAGTGGAATACAGAATTAATATTCATGATGTATGCAGAAAATCGTAGTAATTAGCGGAAAGACACGACCCAGACTCTTCAAAATGGAGATTTACTCTAAGTGCAACGTTTTGCATGTCACATTATGTGCTTTTACGATTCTTTGGTTTCTTTTCGTTCCACTTGCGGGTTGACAGAAAGCATTCGACTCAATAATGTATTCAATTCACAAACTAATTTCAAGCGAATTAATTCCTAGCCTAACACAATTCATGGGACCAGAGAAATTGCTTTAAAATGAGTTTCTATGGCGATATCTATAGACGCCACTGGACATTAGGAGCGCTAATTCCACTGGTCAATCGATTAGGCCTTCAGTTATTTGTCACGTGACTCATTCCAATTACGAAAATGACCATTATCATGTTCGCAAAACGTGGATATCATCAATTTTAACGTCCTGTAGGAAAAGTTTGTCATGTGAATCATTGACACTAATATATTGATGACCATATGTCTTACTTTGATTTGACACGCCCTTTTTAAGATCGCCTAAATTGATAAAGTGGTCAAAATCTGCTGTCTAATTGCGTCAGTGAATTTAAATGAAGCGGTATCGCTCATGACGTAATAACTTACGGGCGATTACGATCTTACCCGATTATCACTCGAGTGTGAACCCGTCATCACCGATTTATTCGGGCGACTTCGTCAAGTCAGGTTGACATCGGTGACAATTTGATAAAATCGCCACATTCTCCTTAGATTTCGTCGACTAAATTAAAGCCAAAAATCAAACAAAAACACGTGACATAACCTTCAAGTACAGACGTTCTCGTCTTCAAGGTTAAATTGTTCTGGAATCTTTGTTATATTCCTTGAAAATGATCGTCTGCTGGGATAAAAAACTGATTGTGAAGTTCAATATTTGTGTTGAGTTTTTAAATCAGACAAATTGACTGGTTTCCTTATTTTGTTTCTAAAAACGATTTCTATTTTCTAATAAAATAACTAGACAGTTCTCATCAGAGTAAATTTAGACATTGCATCTCGTCTGCTGCTGAAAAAATCTGGAACAGTGTCTGTATACATGATCCGCAGCCTTAAAACAAAATGAAATTTTCCAAGTTTTACATAAGCCAAACAAAACCGAAATGACCCATGGGAAAATTTTGGCAACAAATCATGGCTGATTGCAGGTGAAATAGATTCTTGCACTGAGTAATACAACGCTAATGCACAGACACGATCTCGTAATAAAACGATACATTGAGAAAATAACAAGTTGTTTTTATTGAGTAGCTTGCAACCATTCAATTTAGATTTTATTAATGTGTCAGAGATTTTTAACATTCGGGAAGTTTATTAATGATGTATCAAATTACTTTTTTGAAAACAACAGTATCAAATTATGTCCCTTGATTATTGGTATGTAATTCATTTAATCTTGTCATCAGCGAGAAGGAAAGTGGCTCGCCCCCTCGGGCGTTTCACATGCTTGACCTTACAATGTGCATTTGCTGCCAATTGCGACAGCTTTCTTGACCACATGATATGACAGGAGTGAATATGGATACATAGGACACCACACCATTTACAAAAGATCTACAAATTTGTATTGGACACATGATCCGACGCTGATAAAATTCACAATCAAATTATCACAAAATTCACCCGTGTGTCATCTTGCAATATCCCCCAGGGAGCCATGATTCAATTTGACCATCTTAGATTTGAAAGGTTAAAAGGGTTATAAAAATATTGTTATTAAATTTGCGCTGACATTACACACACAAAAGCTGGAAAAAATATTCTGTCCTCCCGCCTCACACCATCAAGCAAATCGTGCCAGCCTACTATGGATTTTCACAGCGATTTCCATGTTTCTCCAGAGGTGGTATGGCTATGCAATTTCTTTTCTTGATTCCGATGCTGATAAGTACGTGCGAGATGATGGGAGCGTATCGATCTCTGAGTCTTTGATGTCAGTGAGAAATTCTATCAGGAAGGTTGTAATCTCTTTCAGCTACTAATAATAGTTACAAGTTTTACATAAATTTCTAAATAATCGCACAGTTAAATCGAGACCTTCGGCTTTCATGATTATAAATCATCGGTAAATGGAAAGGTTTACATCAGTCGAGAACAATTTAATTTTTAATCAGTTTTCTTGAAAACGATCAATATGGAGAGGGTTAAATATAACATAAGAAAACCGTCGACTACTTTAGGCTACGGTTCCTTTGGGTTCATTTATCGATAGGTACTCTTCATTTAAAAACTAGATTGTTGCTGCAGATGAAATGTCACTCGAGACTCCTCGGTCAATACCATGTATCATGGTACTGATCATTGACCAACACATTGGAAATGATGAAAATTACGCTATATTTAGGACAGGTCTTTAGTGGAAACATGAACCATAAAATATCAAGTATAGTACACATTTGTTTTAAAAAGAATGAGTAATTCCTTTATTTTTTCCGAATAAATTTATGATTCAATTATTTTCCCTTGCACAAGATGTTCTTCAGTGCATTTCAATTTTTTAGTGTCACGTGACAGATTACAAAATAAAATGCATTCTTATAAGGCGAATCAATCAACTTGATTTAAGTTTAAACGTCAGTAAAAAAACACCATGATTAGTCATATGTAATACCAACTTCAACATACAGGTGAGAAATGACTAACGTCAGTCACGTGATTAACGTATAACGTCATGAGAGGTCAAAGTTGACCTTGAACGCACTTTATCAAAACTGACACGCTCAACGTAAAAAATAACCACAAAATGAAAAATAAATGCTTGAGTCAGATCATATGACCTTACAAAGATGTACGTGAATGTAGGGGGGGGGGGGGTAAAGTATAAAACTACTTAATACTCATGTAAAGACGTGGTGGACACATTAAGCTTTCAAGTTTCCAAAATTGGGCATGATTATATTTTGTGGCATTTATCAAGGATGGAAAACAAAGAATTTTAATCTATTTAAACCACGTCATTACATGACGATTCATTTTTACATAAGTACATGGCTTATAATTGGCCATTAATAAAACTTTAAAAGATCAGTTAAACTCTAGGCTTAACGCATACTTTAAGCTTATTTAATGGTTGTTTTGGGATTTTTGTGGAGTTATGTTACAAAAACTGCATCCGTTTATCAGAAAAAATGTTACCACAATAGGCAACACATTTGTAATACCGATATTTTATCACAGGTAATGGTCATACACAGAAAAATTCAAAAACTAAAATTTTGAATCCACCAGAAATGTAATGCTGGGTTAATTATCACAAACAACGGTAGATTGATCTAACGGAAACAATACATTTTATTGAAGAATTAAAAATGAATATTACTTCATGTTTGAATAAGTAAGAATACAAAAAATGTAGCTATTGATAGTAAAAGCTAATAAATCGACCAATGACTGAAGAATAAACAAAATGTTGATTAGTTTCAATATTTGATTCATTAGTTGGTTTGTAGTGACATCTGGTTATGTTGTTAAGTGGTTTAGGGTTTAGCTGTTCCCTATACCATACGAACGTCGCAACATCTGTTTCCGACCACAGACAAAGTACCCATAATTCCCCTTCTATAAGTCTCCCACATCCAAATAAAGCAGAAATGATCACTTTCATATCAATTATTAATATGCATCACTAGGTGTATAATTTAATCACGGACTATAATTAAGCAAGTACCCCACCCACTCTATAATACCCTGCGGGTCACTACGACTGGTAAGGGGAAAATTACGATGGTAGTAAATACAAATAAAAGGAAATGTTCAATTAAATTGAAATAATGAGAAGTCACGAAATCGTTTGAATATGTAATTACTACACACGGGTCACTGTGTACCAGGTGTCTGAAGGCTTGAATCATCAACATATCATAGAATTATACAATCGTAAATGGACCAGGCTATGACTTCCATTTAAATCACACTTATCAATGCCACATCGACTGCTCGTGAAATAAGAACCCTACATTTATAACATTAGATAGATAGACCGATGGGCAAGGATGGGATGGTAAAAATAATAAATTACGTGAACCACGAATTTTGAACCAGATTGAAGCAGTTAACAAGTGTACGTAACTTGTTTACCGAGTCATGATCGGTCTATTTGGTTTATTCAGCATGCAGTCAACCACTGATTAAAGCATTGTGAATGAAATAAAAACACCATAAAGACGGCTTCCTCTACAGCCAAAAACTAGTTCTCGTAAGTTCAGCTCCAATTCTTGGTAAACAATATCTAACCTCAAGCTATATCATCATATTAAACTTTAATTTGATGGCTTGATTTTGCTCCAGAGGAAATTTTCATGAGAAAAACTTTCAGAATACTCAAGACACAGCTTGCATTCCAACACATAGGCGTCAAATTCAAATGCTTAATTATGTTTAAAGAAATTGACAAAAATATTAGATGAGACTCATAATTTATTCTAAACATTGTACACCTGTATTCTGTTTATCCAAAGCGCATGCGCAGCATATGATATGTTTAACAAGTACATCAAAAACTCATTCCTACGTTTTATTGCCATCGCTAATGACATTGATGATATGGAACAATTAAAACCTTGTGGAGATGTCAGTCTTTATAACCCGACTATTTACAAACACTTGATATTTTATTATTGCATTCTATTAAAGTAAGGTCCCTCGACAATCCGGCTGATGTATTAAGGCAAATATTGTTTGTTTTTTAATGTTATAGCTTTGACCTTAAAACGGTTGAACCATGTGATGGTATGGCTTTGGATTTTATGAGTGTGAAGCCCATCTCTAAAACACAGATTGTGAGATAACTGTTGAATAATCATCCACTCGATAGTTTATAACTATATCTTTCATTGTTGGTCGTATCAACAGACAACTGTCGATGACCTTAGCATCATATTTATTTGTCTTATCAATAATGCTTGACATTAACAGTTAATATGAAACCTAATCGTATGAATTACGGGTAAAATAAATATTTTCACGGCGTACTGTGTGTCAATACTCGCGGTTGTCCTGAGGGGGACGCATAAAGACAAACACTATCCGACGTATAAACCAAGATCAGAGTACTGGTTTAAGAAACGCGATAAAAAGGTTTGCATTTCTGAAACCAACCCGTGCGTAAAATTGATATATCTAATTAATTGTGCAAACAAAGATTATTTCCCAGTTATTTGTTAGATGTTGTGACCACAAAAGAAATAAAATTAGTACTTTTCACAACATTTTCGATAACGTGCACTAAGGTAACGCCGGTTATCGCATATCCCGCGACGGATGAAAATCGTGATATATTTGACATCTTAAGAATTGCATAAATCTGTTTCAGCGAGCTGAACTATTCTCCGAGACAAAAGCAACCACATCTTTCCTGTTATCTCAAAGCAGATATTTTGATATATAACTACATTCGCGCACCGACGCCCAAAATCATATTCCATTGCTATGTTCTCTTGTAATTGAAGCATGCAATAAAATAAAGTGAAATAAACCAGAAACAGGGCAACCAAACAACTTACAGATAAGTACGCGTAGTTTTATGTAACCAAACACTGGCAGAAAAACAAAAAATATTGAAGAATAATTCGCTGAAATAGCACGGAGACCTGCTAGTGACATTGTTTCGAAATTACGCTCAACTTGACGTAGACAAATAATTTTATTTTCAATATATCGCTCTTAGATATATACTACAAAGGAATTTAAGTTTACAAAAATTTTTGAATTTGTTGACTAACAAAAAAACATAAACAAAATTACAGTATATTCTAACTGAGCAAAGTTATTTCAATTTCTTGTCTTAGAAAAATCGATTTTATGAAACGGATGTGAATTTTCGGAAAACTTGCCAAGTTTTCTTTCATAATAAATCATGACCCGTGGCTTCAACCTGTCAAAACTTATTTCAAATTGTTTCATCTGCATTTTATCAACATTAAACCGATACACAGTGAGTTATATGTCTTTGATTATCACAATCAGGATAAAGTTATAGAAAGGAAATATATTTCAAAACGAAAAACAAAAAAACGAACTATTTTTTTAAACTGATACAAAACCTTGAAGAATTTCCCCCGCAAAAAATGGCGCATTACAAAATAATCAATAAATAAGTGATATATCAGATTGCGCAGAATGCTAGCATATTACTCATTCTGTTATTATCAAATGGTGTCTCAGAAAAAATGCAGATAAGCTTCGATGCATAGTTACATAAGAACGATTATAGACGGGTCAAAGTTTCCATTTGGTAATTTAGACAGTCCCAAACGCTTCGAAACTCATTAATCACTGATGAAGTATTACTGCAAAAGATAGACAGAAAAAATAACTAACGATGCCCGGTTTGAAGTGACAGACAGAAAAAATGGAGAGATTTTGACGAATCGAAACTTTACTGCAGCAGACCAATCTAAATGAATTTTCTATAAATGTATTTTAAACTGAAAACTTCACCCAATTTTATCAGTTTATGTGGTAAGGTTTACAGTCGTCTGGGCGTTTGTGCGCGTCTAAATCTGTGAATTCGGTACAATAAACCTTCAAGTTTGATCAATTTTGTTTACGGTTTTCACGATAGTTTTCAAATAAGTGCGCTACGTAATATGTTTTTGTTTTCCTGTAGAATATCAAGAAGTTTACACTGTAGAGAATATCCCCTTGAAAACGGAGGAGAATTAAACGAGCATTGACATGTCAACATAATAATATTTTATCTAAACGGAGAAAATGTTAAAATAACACAAACATAAGTATTTATATTATAACGACTTGGTAATGGGGGCGTTTCTTTACAGCATTTCGTTTTTGGAACTTGAACTATTGTGTTTGGTTGAATAATACACACGGTCTTAAGTAAAGGTTCTCTCATGGGAGGTAAAGTCAGAACAAAATAGTTCACATAAAATCTGTTACAAATAACTTGAGATCCACGTAATGATACTTGAAACACAAATATTTCTCAAACATTTTAACAATTCTAAATTGATTTTAATACAACACGTGACCTAGTTTACAATTTTCATGAAAGTAGCAATTCTGCTCAATTAAAGTAATTGAAAACATTGTGAGTTTTTTACGCCGACAATCGGCTTTCATTCTGTAACAGGTGTTAGATATATCTTACTGATTAAATGCCATAAACCGGAATATTAAACTTATTTTTATTTTTATTACAATTAACGTTGGTTGTATTAGAGAAATTTAGCAACTCAAACACAAACTGATTGAAATGGCATACCAGTTTAATCTATCGGTGAAAAGTTTGTGAATCTGGTTCTAAATATTTTTATTTTGATGGTACCTTAAATGATTTATTGATAATTTTGCAACGATTCGTTTGTCTAAAACATTAATTTTTATTCATACTAAAAAACATATCCGTGCTGATAAAGATCACGTGACGTGCTAGGACATAAATATACGTGAAATCAACAAAGAAAATGTTTATTTATAATAAAGGTTATATACAATTGATCTTCCATCCTTCTTGAATAATGACAGCTATGAAGTAGCCTAAAGTGTGACTTGATTAAGTTGAAACGTCTTGCCGCACCGTGTCACCATGGTAACAGCTGGTGGTCGTATTAAAGCAAGACAATCAAGGAATTCGATTAATATTTTATGCGTATTCGTTTTCAAATAAAACGAGCTGCGATACTCTCTAAACGCAGAAATAATATAAAACCGAACCGAGCACCGAGACTGCGTACAGAAGAATTTGTGAACTATTCAATTGTATGCGGCAAATGAATTTCTGTTACATAAGAATTTGACTGAGCTGTTGCTAAATAAAGATCTTTTGTTTCATAGATCGCTTTGTTTACAATCAATAAACCAGTCTTAAAGCTATAGATACATACAAGCGGAACTTATTCGTCTATTCATTGATAGTTGTTTCAGCTCTTTTATGACCTTCTGCCTATTTTAGTATTCATCTCACTTCGTCATTGTCATTACTCGAGTCTAGTTTCTTGTCAGACACGAAACTATTCTGTTTATATTTGTTTCTAACTGTTTTATCACGAAATCTTATCTTCACAATTCATTTTTCCACCTTGTTAAACTTGACCTGCGTCTTCTAACTCAGCAGTTACTGGCTTAATATCGGCGACATGATATACCCGACCTTTGCCATCAGTAATCGAACACTAGCCAACGTGCGTCTAGTTTACACTGAATTTAATCAACGTCGCACAAAGCGATTTGTTTCGCGTAATGAAATACGTCTTCGCATGTTAGTAAATCTTCTTAACAACCTGGATCAAATTTCATACCATGTCGTCTGCTTCTTTACAAATATGGATTTTTTGCACCCTTTTAGCGTAATCATTCTAGTTTTTTCAGGGTATATTTTTGCAAAAGATTACGACGCAGGTGTCATAAGCCTCCCCGAATCTAACCAGTCAACAAAAGGTGACCCGTTTAATGCCAATAAAATATTTAACAATATCATTAAGCTGTGAAAATATTTTCAAGAGAATGTATCCCACAAGTTAGCTACACAAAAGTCAATTTTCTCGTCCGATCTTAAAAGGTCGAAATAAATTGAGGTTCAATTAATATGAGCGAATTCTGAATTACATTTCTCCTTCTTTATGTTCAACAAGGGGGCGATTTAGGCCGTTTATAGAGTGGATACTGGCGGAATTTGAAGCTAATCTCAGTCTTTCTTCAATACTATCGACCTCTTTCTCTGCTGGTATCTCTATGATGCACGTAGCAACTCGCTCTATATCTCTACCGAACTAAGACACCAAATTTGGCACCAAATGAATCTCTTGTTACAGCTTAAACCACGTGTCCAAGGACACGAACAAATTGGTCAAACAGATGCGTATAATGTTAATAGCCGTGGTCAGTGATTAGCCATCCAATGTCCAAACATGTGCGCTGGACATTCTGTATAGCTGTCTTTCATATTTAATGATTGCCACGACGCATTGACGACATTAATGTTCTTTATTTACAGCAATCAGACGACAATTTATCGACTCGCAGACGATATTTCAGATACTGAAATGATGCCATCAAATAAACATACATAACCAATTAAGACAGGTCGAAGAATCTGAAGTTAGACTCATTCAACCATTTCATCACATCACGTGTCATTATTACATAAAAGAATTGTTTTTGTGCGTTTCAAAATCAGATAAAATTTGTGTTAAAATGGAATTGTTCTTAGTCTTGTCTCGACTGACACATCAAAGGACAGAACTACCACGATCATTTCAGTTAAACAATAACTCAAATAAATTTTCTACAATTCAAGGTTATAAGCAGCTCTGGTGTGTTTTAGGCAATGTACGGTAAAAAAAGATTTTAGGACGATAAATGGTTTTGATATTGAAGTGGTCTTATTATGAAGTTATTATAAATGTAGTGTAAGTACAAAACCCGATCACATGTTTTTATGTGAATAATTGTCACTGGGGTATAACGCCGTTTTTCAACAATTTTTCCGTTATATACGGCGACCGGTTCACCTAACCCTGTTTTCCAAGACTGTGTACTAATCAGTACTAACTAACTAACCTTTCCACAAGGAGCCGAAACCCGATCAGAAAATGTACAGTCATCATAGTAATGTGTCCCTAATATCCAGGTGGTCGCCAGGAGAGTCTTCACTACAATTTGTTTTAATGTTACACAGTCGATGCAAAAAAGCTTACAGCTCAATGATAGCTTACAAAACTAATAGGATAAAGAAGGACCTCATAATCACTTTTAGTGATGGTGACCTAACTATCACGATCTACACTTTAATAGTCTAGCAGAGAGATTAGCCCTGCTAGTTTCTCTTCATGTTCCCCAGCAGGGGCAGCTTAATGATCAAATGCTTAAGGCGATTTAGTATCCCCCTGTTGCACCGAATATACCTTGTACCTATTGTGGAACCTATTTGCTTACATCATATAAAATCCCCAACTGAATGCAATGTCCTTTGTCACTGTGACAGGAATCTGTAACCCTAAGGCGATTTGAATAGTAGAAGTGTCTAATTGCCCCAAAGGTTGTGAAGTAGAAGACTTGACTGTTGGAGTAATTCTTTATACAGTAAACAAACTAACGTTCTTAACAGAGGTCATTCAAATATTGCTAGAATAAACATAACCTATAGATCGATTCTTTTGAAACCCATGGCATACAAGAACATCTCAACAAACAATAAAAAATCGTCTTCTAAGATAAACTGTAAACAAATTGTGTTTCAGATTTACCCGTAAAAACTATCATCTACTGTTTGGTTGTGTTTATTCAACCGATCAAAAGGAATCGAATGGAACAAAACTGCAGCGAACTTTTGAATAGAAAATCGACAAAAATGTTTTATTTGAATTATTTCTCAAACATGAACCACGGCTCTTGTTCCTAAATGGGAAACTATTGTGGATAACAATGCCTTCATCTCCGATAAAATTCCCATGCCAGTTGCACTACAATCGAAATTCTTTCCTTGCTTAATCCTTCTCTGCGATTTTAAAGCAATAAAAATTACTGAGAAAATTTTACTGGCTTGTAAAAAAAATACACACGAAACTTTCACAGCAGCTGTAGGGATGATTTTAGCGAATAAAGTATGAAAACTATAACTACTGTAAAAGCAGACGACAGCCGAATGTGTTTTCGCCCCGAGGTAAAAACGAACCAAGTATTATGAGCCGAAGAGTTCCTCTTTCTTGATATATCAAAGACTTTATTGATCTGTTAAGGAGATGCGATCCAGCCGAAGGACTCTTGACTTTGTCGGCAGAGTGTTTTTCAATTTATTCCTGATATTGATTTAGTTATGAGTCCTCATTTTCTTCCACAAGGGCGTATCCTCTCTGCTGAGTGTGAGAGCGCGTTCAGTGACAATTGTATCACAAATGTATCGTACAGTTTCTTGAAATACTGTCTCGAAGCCACCGTTGGAGGTCGTAGTAAAATTATTGGCAGTAGTACTCGTGTTCTTTTCATCAATTAGCTAATCCATTCAGCCTGCAGATCTTACGCTTAACCAATGAATTCACAACATATTCCGCGCATAACACACGAGCTTAGAATAACAATATGCAATTAATAATACACAGAGTTACAAAAAGCAATGCATAGTTGTTCCAATGCCTGCATCATTTTCAGACTTTTCCACAAGTCGTTTCCGTATCAGATTCTGGGTGAATTTATTTTAAAATGCGTCTATTTATTCAGGTGAATGAATCACGCATTTCGTCGCAATTTAAAAGCCTTTTCACTCTTAAGTTTTTAATGTAACACTTGGTTTGAACGGCACAAGTGGGTTGCTATAACAGAAACTGCGATAAGAAATGATCGAAGAATTGAAATAACAGGTGAAACACTTCCTTTATCAATTAGTTGCAACATGTAAACTGATACATGAAGTACATAGTACAATGAGCGTTGTATAAATACCAACAATGTAGATATTTTATCTGACTGTATACGTGAATTAACAAAACAAACATTAAATATGTTCATAAAGACTACAAAACAGATATGGAGTAGCAGCATTGTCTGAAAAAACATCTGTTCTTATCATGAACATGAATTATTCCAGGCAATGGAATGATCTCCGCATGTTTGTATTCAAGAAAGGCAGCAGGCTTCAAAGATAGAGTTAAACCGGGCATAAGATTTGGAACGCAAACATACAGAAACTATGTGATCACACAGATAGGTACTTTGTTCAAAATAGTTTTGAAGCGAAAAAGGATGAAATATAAACATCGATAATAAGCAAATATTGGAGTAATAAGTCTTGTCAAGCATACAATATATTATGAGCTCCAAGCCTTTCTTTCTTTTCCATAGGGAATGTGTTGAAAACAATAAATGTCGAGCCATCTAGACCAATTGTCAAGCAATTTCAGCCGATAGACCTCTTCACAACGCGGGGAATTGTGGTATCATACTTAATACGTCTCAGACAAGGTTCTTCTTTTTAATCAACTGTCTGTGGCATTGTACTACTCTGAATAGGTCTCTTGAATTGGACTTACATATCGCAGAACGGTGCAATTTCATCCCGTAAATGTGTAATACGTTCTGTAAAAAGTTCCTTTTTGTTTTGGTATAATTGTACAATTCATTGCCTCTTCACCTTTGTGTGATGGGCTGACGTCTATTGATACGGTTGCTGTATGATTGACAGGGCCTATAATTGCCCAATTCCTGTGACATTCCAAGATTATACATCCATATACAACCATTGATTTTTGACAGACCGAATTTCAATACTTGTGCAACAAATATATTGCTCAGATAAATTCTTTCTACATCCCAAACAGAGAATCTCGGTATTTTCGATCATATGAAATTCAGGGAAAATGCCATTGTGTTATATTTCAGTATTTCCACTAAGTTTCCATGTATATGCATGACAAAATTGTACAACAATTCACAGCATCTCAATGAGAAAACACAAAACAAATATAGTGTCCAGATTGTCTTGAATATAGTGTGTTTTTGTATATGAGCAATATTTACAGAAAAAACCTGAAAACCGGACCCTTTCCGGACAAGGCCAAAAGTCCAGTTTTCTGAGCATTCCGGTTTTCAGAGAACTATTGATTATTATCCGAATTTCAGATAATACCGGTTTTCAGAGACCGGTTTTTATGAGTTATTCTGTATTTTGACGCAGTAGTGATTTCAATATTAGTACTGTATTAGTTCAAGTTCATATCACTGACAGTAACATAATTTACACCATGTTCATATTGAACAATTACGTAAAAATCAATTGATTGTCAATCTCAATATGAATGTCAATAATAACAACTTAAAGCATATTCTATCAGTTATTTTGCTGTTTTAGACAAAAATATCTGGAATAATCTGGTGACCATTTAAAGGGTTTTCAAAAAAGCAGATGTACAAAATTGAGAAGTCAAAAATAGTGAAGCATGTTTCGCTTATTGGTTAAGCAGAATACATATGTCAGTACGTTATAATCCCTCTCTGCAGACTTGATAATCAAATACTGATAATTTTCCAATTAACCTGTCCGAAATTCCTAAAGATGAAGACCACATGTTAGTGTCTGCATGCATTAACAAAGATATTATATTGGCCCTCTGCAATACTAGGTGTGATTATCCATATTTATTAGTTTTCTGGCCATCAGGTCCACGATATAAAGCGCATACATCATGATTATCTATCAGAAATTTGGATGGAGAACCCTCAGCAATCTGCTGAAGTTACCGACGGCTTCCAATACATCATCTCTCATTATTAGATCCTCAGGGTCTCACAACCAGGAAATGACGGTGCATCGGATATACCTTACATTCGTACTTCTTCCTACATTTTTGTTCAATGCTCTTTCTCTCTCGTTATTGCTTGTTGAGAAAGAAACCTCAGACAATTTTGTATGCTTGAAAAGGGGTTCATATAAAGGGATAGAGACAAACTCCTGCTGAAATCTGTAGATAGCTGGAGTAATGAATAGATACTGAGTATTTCAACATAGGTTGCTGAAATTAATAATGCATTTATCTTAATATTTTCATTTTGACTGCTCACATCTATGTCTTCTTCTATAAAACAAGAGAATGAATTGCTTCTAAATTAAATTTTTGGGCTATTTTTGGTGCTTACTAATTCCGAGAAATGTGCTTATTGAAACTCGCTCGGGAATAGAAGCGAACTTCTTGGAGACATGTCTGAATATAATAATTATCAGAGAAAGTCATTTTTCTGTTACACAAAACTTCTATGAACCATTTAAGTGATTTAACTGTATTTTGAGAACCAGCTAGCGATAAATATCTTCAACAAATGGCAAAAATATTCCATCTTTATTCCGGAAGGAACGAAAATCGTCACAAAAGAAGCAAATAAAAGTAACAAACTAACACCTGATCTCCTAGTCACGTGATGAAACTATGTGGCGTAAAAAGTCTCGAATATCATCAACGAATTTAGTTCCGTCGTAAAATGACACGAGCTTACTATATACGAAGGCACAACTGATCAATACAGTATACAGCTTTGGGAATTAAAGAAAGCAAAAGAAACTGGGAAAAGGAGAATTTCTGTATACGCCTGGATCCCGCTTATTAAAAGTCATCTCCGCGATAGCCATGAAGAATGGACATGAATCCATTGTTAAGCCAAGCGTTATAGCAGGAGGCATGACCTCAAGTAACCGGGAAACTTTATCTAAAGAGAATCGGAGAGAAACAAACAAATACACGATAAATTGGGAATGAAGAATGATCTCTATTCAACGAGGACTTTACGATATGAAATATCAGAACAAGCTTTTAGTAGAAGCTGATTACAAAAGACAACCACGGAGAAAGATAAAGCAAATCAAACGGAGTAAGTAGAAATGGAAGTCAACGAGAAAATAAAAGCACTGAGTTTACTATTTAAAGTTTGCGAAACAACACATTGCACTAAATCATGCAGAATGAGACGTATTTTTTATGAAACCCTAGGGCTGAGGTCTATTGTATTAAACGACCGCACCCATTATTCTAATCACCATCAAGTTGTTTCCCAGCTTAGAACGAATTCCAACGCATTCCATTGTCGACAAAAACACGAATTAAAACATGCTTGGAATTACAATGCAAAAACATTTCCCAAATATGCTGGTAGCAAGCTGAATTGAATCTCAATTCAAAAAGGAGGAATGGAGTAAATAAATTGTCACCATGGACTAAAATTCCACGAGGGGATAGCGCTCCTAAAAAATATCAATGAAATATTAATACAAATGTTCACCATTGAAAGCTTTTCCTCAAGAAATGACAGACTTAAAGATCCAGCTTTTTTCCATAATTATTGAGAAGGATTTTTCTGAGACAAAAAAGGCATTAGCTTCTTAACAAGGTTTCAAAATACACGCACTGATAGACCCTCAACTAATATATCTTCATTAAACTATTACAACAGTGATACAGGAAATGAAATCTCCCTTAATGTTTGTCTTAATCACATATTATATAAATAATTAATGTATATTATACAGCCTATAAGACAAATATATCATTTGACAGCTGTGTTTGTATTTTGACGACATTAACAGCTTTAATAGACTCTCTTGGGACACAACAAACGTTGACACAATCTGACACTTATGTGTATACTTGATGGCTTCCGACGTCTACCAGATATCTCACTTTAAACATGTTGATCGATTCCATTCCACTGGAAACAAAACACACGCATCTGACAATAGCCCACAGAATAACCATTAATGCTAGTCGGACATGAGAAACAGGGAATGCTCACTTGTAGAGAAACAGTCTGCATAATTCATCTGTCCGGGGACCGATATTAGCTATGGTGTATATGTGTGATTGTTGATGTGGAATGTGGATGACTTGAAATATCACTAATAACTATTTTTGTTTGTTGAAAGATGTCCAATTTTCGTAAATGATAGAACTCGGCGTGTTCTCAGCGTGGTCAAATTGTACAGTTCAACGTCTGGGACGGATTTCTCAGACATAAAGAGCAGGGTCATTTAATTGGTTTTTGCTGTATTTGGCCGAACGTGCATGTTTGTCGACATTGAAGGTTTTTCATGGAACATGTTTGTGTCATGTTTTATGAACTTCTGGGAAATGTTTTGTGTGATTATGACATGTTATTATGACAATCAAGATCTGAATACATATGAATATAGGCTCTCTAGTTTGCTCCATTGAACCGTAAAGCAGACGTATTTCAGAACCAATTTTGCCTGTTTAGTTCTATCCAATCTACAAGGTGTACATAGCGCATAATTATGTGTAATGGATAAAAAGCGTTTTATTATTTTATTACGTTTTTCATGTAACAAAATTCATACAGATGGGTAATAATTCATAGGATCATCGTAATCAAAGTATTAAAACTGCCCCTAATGACCTACATCAGATGGTGATGGTGATTGTGGTTTTGTAAAAAGCAGTAATTGCGGCAGGTAATTGCTTGAAACATGTTCAAACGTATAAATGTACATCACTCCTGGGTGTTCAATATATTAATACTTTTTACATGGAAGTCGTACTCGGTGGCCCTTCCGTTGTGAATGATATGAACATGCTTTAACAAACGGTTTGTTAATCAGAAATCTTTCATTCATGACGCAAATTACATAACCATCTGTGCACTCGCGAGACTTTAGAGTCCGCGCGGGAAATTCCGTGCTACATGGCTGCAAAACTCGTCTGCTCACAAGTAATTAAAATGAAAATGCAGAAATAATATTGCATCGCCTATAGTTGGGTGGCAACTGTCGAGTTTATTTTAAGGAATAAGCGAATTCAGATTCAAGTGTGGTTTCAAAAGCAACAAACGTTTGTATTTAAATATTCACGCTAGATCATGCTCCAGATCTCCTTCGTCGTCTGTCAATCAATTTTTCACCAAAGTACCAATACCACTTTTACAGCCTTGCTTTTTCTCAGCTCTTAACAAAATCAAGTCTTGGAACTAATTTTAACGGCGGATTGATACATCAAATTTCAAATATACATTAAGGCATTAAGCAGACGATCTTAACACACAAAGTCTTTCAGACGACAAGATTTTTGACACCAAGACTAAAGAAATACGTCCAGAAACTTGATATATTACTGAAAGATAAATTCAATGTGAACTAACTTTATGCTAGACAAATTTAATTTAAACAAAAGACAGCAGACGTGGCGTATGATTTCACAAAGCATAGTCTGGCCTCCATTAACAAATAGAAACAATACGAAAATTCCATTTAAAATTTCAAGCGATGTATTATTTCTAGAAATCTAACGATCAAAAGTTTCCACAACCTTGATTAATAGATTTTCATCGTTTCCGAGGGGAAATATGGTGAAATTCTAGGAAAATGTCTCCGCCCAAACACGCAAGGAGGAAAAGACAAAATACACAACAATTATGTTTGACAACTAGCTTAAAATAAGATTGTAATCGCGATTTTGTCGTCTCTGTTGTTCACGCAAAATGTCTTGACATTTTGGAAGAATAGTGAATTGACAATACTGAGAGATTTACTGTTAAACTTGTATACAGATAATTATGTTACCAGCATCCGGGTCGTCACGATACAGAACGATTTTAGCTGTAAACGATGACGCAAACAACAACAGTTGTTCAGTGTTGATCGAATGATGATGTTTAAAATGTTCATACTGATGATGACTTTATTGTTGATGATGTTTTGGTATTTTAAAAAGAATACTATGTTAGCAGCATTAACTATATCGTTGATGGTGTTGCTGGTGTAGTTGATGAGGTTATTGATGATGTTGTTGATGACGTACCTACTTGAATAAGTAACAGATAAGTCAATTCACGAGTAATTTCTCATATATCAAACGGATGTTTTAAAACAATGAATTATTAGTGCAAATGACAGAGTCAAGAATGTTAAATGAACATAATATACCACACAATACATGCTTCAATGTGTTCTTAGGAAGATTGATCATTTACTGGAGAGTAAGGAGAATGAGAAATGTGGTAGTTTATTTATCTATCGCAGTATTAAGATTCTACTGTTTCTAAGATTACATTTAAACACACAGTCATACTGAGAGATTGATCGAACAAATGAAATATGATGTTGATAATGCCAATAAAAGAATGCGAACTAGAAACATATCAAATCGGAAGTTGGGTTGTACATATACGTTATGTAATAAACCCATCGTGGTTTTCTGATAAATTTCGAACTTAATCAAACTAAAACTTGACATACATTAGAAAACGAGACAAACATGTACTTTGTAAGTATGCATGGGGTAAAAAATGATCTATATAACTGAAATGTATCCATTTTAAAAAGATATTAAAACACGTGTTGATACAAAACTGTACAGTTGAACTTGTAAACATCGGCCGCACAATGGAGATGTGAATATGACCCCTAACAGATAGCTGACCCTTGGTTGCGATGTGTATTTCCTTGTTTTATCAATATAAGAGTGTATTTCGTCGGGTTATTTCTACAAACCCGTATGCCATTTTTTCGCCTTTTGAGAAAATCGCATTTGGAGTTTTGAATCGCAATAACTTTAAGCGAGTTACGAGTTTATGGAATTGAAATCAACTCAGTTTAAGGCAGATATACATGCAGGTGAGTATGATCATTGTAAAGAGCTAATCGAGACGAAAAAAGATACCAAAATCTCAATATTGCCAAAATTGAGATACGGGGTTGTAGAAATAAGCCAACGATTTGTTCACATGGTTGTCAGTATTTGGTGCTAATTGTTAACCTAGACTGGATATTTCGGGTAACTACAAGCAGAATATGCTAAAGTAAAATAACATAATGGAATCATCAATGATTAAGAAAGATTTTAAAACCTTGTTTCAGATATCACAGTGAAGATGACGACCAGAAAAAGAGTCGACCGATCCATATATAACTCATTGAGTACACTAAATGATTATAACATGATAAGAGAAACGGTAACATGGTTGGATGACCTGCCTTATGATAGCAATCATAACAACACAAGCACATGAAGTCATATTTTTATTTTTAATGGTCAAATTATCAAATCATTTTACTATAAAACATTAGTATGAAATATGAGTTAACTTTTTAATATTTTGTTTGAAGCACTTAGAAAATATGTCAAATTTGAAATCAAAGGGACGAGTTGGTACTGTCATGACAATATAGATGACAACGATAAATTATAACACAACTAGGGAGTATTAAACCGTTGTAACAGATGGGTAATAAAATATTTAGATAATAAATATATTGACATAAAATCTGAACTTGATTCTATCGGGTCTGATGATCAAAACACAAAATCTTGACAGTGTAACTAGAGGTTTCAGTAACAATAGGTCCAATTTTATACCGAGGCTAACCAGAAATAAAAAAAGAAATATGCGGGACTCATGACATTTATATCTAAATAATTGGACTAATTTCAACCTCATTTACGTGAAAATATAAATGTCGGCCCAGCTTCCATGCTGGGTAATATCTTAAGTGATTACAGTGTTAGAGCTAGGATATGGCTTAAAGGAAAGCCGGGAAATATAAGCGACTTTCTGACTCAGAAAAAAAATGGGAAATAGTTAACATCCCATGAACTTTGAGAAACTGGAAAGTTCTCATACAGTTTTATGATAGGACAAGAGATTCGACATAGATACAAGATCAATATCGCGATTTTATATGATAATTATTTCAACACCTGTACATTATGTCCGGTCATAGAGTGCGCAAAGCTCTGGTGACCATTTGTGGTTATGCATAAAAGTAATTTCGTTTTCATATGATATTGCAGTTAATATATTCTTTGCACGTTCATGAAATATTAATGCATGTATGTGAAACAAAAAATAAAAGGGTTAAAAAATATCCAATTATGTACATATAAAATTTGTTCTATAGTGGTGGTGTGTGGTGGTGGGTTGTATCTGTTGTTTTCGTTGTTGTTGTTTTGGCAAAAATGTTAAAGTTAGTTCAATTCATCTGAAAATGATGAAGTTAAAGTTATAGTAGCTGCGATGATTGTGCTTTTAAGAAATTGATGTAGTGATTTTGCTAGTCGATATTAAGTTTTTGTTGCTGTTGCTTAAAATGTTGTTGCTACTGGCGTTTAGTTAACGTTGTGATTTTTTTATACATTTGCAGTTGATTATTTCATTCGTTGTTGATTGTTTTCGTTCTGTGTTTCCAACTGTCTAGGTCACGTGGTTTAAACATCAATATCTGTTCTCGATAAGATATTAATTAAATACAAAATGCTTGCAGAACATAATAAATGTTTCATGAAAATATACAATCTTTCAAATTGCTTGTCAATCAACTCCGGGTTAATCTTTTATCTGGGTTCTACATGAAATCAGCCGTACCGTACCGTACACCGCTTATTATCATCAACTAGTTCGGTTTTACGGTTGGTTCGTTTTTAGATCTGCAGAACTTTGTCGAACATTCCCGAGAAGTTACGATTACAAGTTGGAGCAAGAAAAAACGGATTAAGATGAATCATAACAAATTGAATAACAAACTTAATTATCACCATTGAACCTATTATGTCTGTTGAGCGGTTTTCCATATTTTCTAAGAAGAAAGCATCACTTATAACAAAACATAGTGACGTCATATTCTACAATTTTATCTTTAATGTAACGAACATGGCATGATAGAAAACCAAATTGAATCTGACTGTAACTTTGATGGTATCACGAAACGCTTGATTTCCAACTTCACTCTGAATCAACCAGACGCTCAATAGATGCAGTAGAACACATGTTTCCAATAAGATAAATCATACCAGATGGACATACAACAGAATTATTACGAAATATTGTCTGCGGAATAACTTTCTGTTGAAACAATAGATAGAGTAATCGTGCTAGTATCATTTGCTATTAATTATCAGCCCAGAGATTTAGAGATTTACGATTAAACAAGATTATTGTCCTGTATCACTCAGGTGATGCGATTGCTGAGAAATTACTCGCAAATTCTTAACTTTCTAAAGAGAAAATAATGACCTTATGATTGGTCCGAATTACAGTGGAGTCTCTTGCTACTGTAAAATACCTTTATATTCCGAAAGGAGGGCAGTTTTTATCACAACATTATTTGCTTCCTTTGAATCCCTTTCGCTGTAGTTAGTTGTAAGTTTAGCCATGAGGTGGCAGCCCGTTAGAGCTTTATGTAGCATTTTACTAGGACATACTTTTATCTATGGGTGGTGATAGGATCTATGCATTTTTGCAGTATTCGAAGATAAAGTAGTATCGATGTATGGAGAAATGTAACATGATTGATCACTTTTTTATCAGTGTATGCTAACACGAAGATCTGTTAGATTAAACGAACCTCAGTTCTACCTTATGAAGTTACATCGATACGATCATATTGGATCTAGTCGTACGATAATAATTGTTTAACTAATATCCAAATGATTAACAATATTAAAAAAATATATTCATCAAAACCGTCTAGTATGCCATAGCTAAGCAAAATGGAGATTTTTACAAAAAAATAGTTAAAAATAAGAATTACATTGTATCAAAATTCGTTTCTTTGTACTGAAATGTCATTAATTTAACACGTGTTTGGTAGCATAAAATATCGTGCCCTAGTATTTCCGGTTTTTCATGTGGGATAATATATCAGTTCTGCTCGCTAATAAAACATGTGTGTTAATTAAAAATGATGCTGGTGAATAGAAAATTTACCATTGCACGGATAGTTCGCGACACATCAAACATGTTTTACGAGAGAGGTCGCGCTCAAAAACGCGTCAAGAGGCACTATTAATGCATTTTATTACAGCATGAAATCGTTTGGTATACACTTATGAAAACATTCCTGAGTTAATTTCTAATTCTAATTTCTTCTACAAAGTTATATTATTCATGTCAGTTTACATGACTTATAGACGTCGTAAATATAGGGTAACATATTGTTGGTTATAAGCATCCCGGCTAGATTATGATTTAGTATCCATATTTAACCCAAGGACTTAACAAAACTTAGCAGGCAAAAATGATGCAACTTATATACAGTTTACATTGTATATGTCTCACATATAATATTTTACCAGTTCATTCAATAGATCTTTGATTTAAATTGCATTAATGTTTTATAGTAAAAGATTATTTTATGGAATTAAGTGTTTTTTTGTCCGTCTTCATTTTAAAGGTAAAATTGCGACATTTAGAATATTAATTTACACATACTTTCCCGTATTGTATTTCACTCTGTAGTAATAATTTCAGTCTTGAAATTGCTCAGAAAACGAGTTTAATTAATTCCATACATTTGATTCCGACTTGAAATATCATTCATTTTAAATTCATATAGAATACAACATTGTGTTAATGAAACGCGGAAATGGTAACGCATCTGTCTTCATGTTGTATTGGCAATCTAGTGATGTGATTACATGCATATTTCATACATAATGAGACGCTTGCCAGTTCCACACAATGTGTGGTCCTGCTCTGGGGCGTGCTCAACGCTCATTCGCTTGATTTACTAAAATTTATCAACTAATATTTGCGTTGTCAACGACGTCATTATAGTCATAGAAGCAATTAAGATGAAATCATTTGTAACCAGGTCAAAAACATGTATAAAACAATCAATTCAATTTAAATGCGCTTAATAAAATATGTAGTTTGAGAGAAGTCGAATACAGCACTAAACTCGGATAAATAAAATATCGTGACTTCAACCTTTGTAGTTGTTTTATGTTTGTTAACATAAGAATGCAAGTTCATTAAAATCAACAAGTTAGATATTTTGATTGAAGGTAGAGTTTTTTCAGTTTATGTAAATTTTCACCAGGGAAAGAGAACAGGCGCTTTCTTATACTTGTCAGATATTCTGAAACAATAAGTCTCATTAGATTACAAAAAACATGTAATACGTATCTTCACTAGTCAGAAATAAAAACGCAGAAATATTACTAAAACAAGGGAAAACAAAGGTTTGTCTGAAACAGACAGTCCGTTGTATCAAACAGATATTTAAAGAAAACAAAAACCCCAAAATCAGAGAATTACTGTAATAACAAAAAGTCAGAGGGCAGCTATAAATAACTTATTGTTCCTCGTTTTTAAACACATAAAATATTGTGAAGTCTCGCGTGATCAGAAAAGAGTTCCATTCTCCTTTCGTCAGGAAAAAAACACAAAAACCAAGTTTAATATAATCAAGGACTTAATTCAAACTATTTACACGATAAATTTTACCGCCAAATTATTATCACATTCTCATACGATCGCACATGCAATACGGTAATGAATTTTATTGTCAAAATGCCCCGGATTCCTTTTGTTTTCTTTGAAATATTCTTCCTCCGAGTAGTTATTCGGGGAAAGCTGTTCAAATCCTCTTTGAATGATAATGTGTGTTAATCCTAAAGCTAACAACATCCTACTCTTGGCCTGCTCCTCCGTACCGAAAAAATCATTTAAAAGACCAGCGCTCTTTGTTACATCTGCCAAGTTTGTGTTAATTTTATTTTGGTTCGGGGCGAAATTCTCAATTGGCGATTCACTTTTTTGTAAACCTCAAATTATCGTTTCTAATGATTAGTCCTAAATTAGTGCAAATACTAAATGCAAACATTGAATTAGTCCGTATTAATCGTCCTTGCATAACGTGACAATCTGTCCCAGAGTTCCGCGGGAATAAACGTTATATGTGAAAGAAAAAGGATCGTCTGTTTGAACCAAATAAAGGCAACCCCTGCATTCCAATGACCCCAAGCTATTAAAAATTCCACGATACCCTAGACGGGTTAAAGAAAGCGGAAAATCTAATCAATTTCAATTAATTTCAGGATGCCTCTGGCTTCTATTATCAAATGCCAATTCCTTGTGCCATCAATTCTTTTACTGTCCTAGTGAATGATATATCTCTGTCACCATTTCATACATTGCTCGAAAGGATTTTTTCGGAAATGAGTAATGAAATCAACCGTATATTTGTAATCATTTTTGAATGTCTTCCCAGACTTGACAGAATTAGTGAGACTAATTACATTAATAAGTGAGCACTTAATTCCAAGTTTTCATCATCAATAAATGTCATTTGTCACACATTCAAAAAACCAACCAAGGTCAAAGTTGTCGGCCATCTTGGAAAAGGCAAACAAAACGATAACAATGAAGAAATTATCAACCACGAAAAAACTGCATGTGAAAGAAATGGCGACCTGTCAACAACTTTGAGAGAGGGTAGTAAATTTAAATATCTAAATAACAATACCACCAAATATGAATAGCTGACCTTTCACTGTGACAAACTAACTTCCTTTAACGAATGTTATCTGAATAAAAATCGAATAAAATTGACTTGAATTCAAATCAAATCGTCAATAAATGTCATGGATTTGTATTTCATTTTGCATCGGAATAATAGACAAGAAAATCATTCTGTTCGTTGGACGTGAGTTACGAATTTCAACACAAGCTATTCCACTGATGATGAACGATATTAACACCCAATGTATTCCAATGTGAGTAAATAATTTTCAGCCATTTAGCCTTTCTTAATTTCTGTGCAGAGAGTTTTGAGCAACAAGACCACAAACCTCCTATTGACTGAATTCAATTTTCACTCAATTTTTAGGTCAAAACTACAAAACATCTATCAATAAGCCTTCATTTGCATATTTATCAAACAAATCTCCCAACAATTCTTTATCGATGAATTCATTTTTGAAACCTAACACGAAAACTGGATACAAACACGAAACTTAAGCCGTTATCGTTCATCTTTCCTTATTCTTTGTACATTCAAATATTGTAAAATATCTCAAAATATTCTATTTTAAGCCTTCTCTCAAACAATCGATGAGGAGCTTACATTCTGAAGCTATTCTTCCCGGTGGTTTCAGAATAAAACTTAATAATATCAGGGTTTTCATGCTTAGCATTAAAGTTAGAATTCGCGTGACATAAACTATCCACAGATCAATTTCAATACACAGAAGTCATTTGAAAACTTCTTTGTTACCTTAAGCAACAAACAATAGCACAAATGTTGTTTTACAAGTTTGTTGTACATTACTTAGCTCTTTCCGTAAAAAAATAAGTTTCCTTATACTTGAGCTCATAACTTTTTTCTTACGCAAGCATGGAATCAATTACTGATGTTTATAGTATATACACGAATTGCGCCTCTGATATAAGTTGGGATTTCCGTACAACGAATAATTTTAAGTGAAAAGACGCCAGTTCTTCTCGTAATAATTTCAACGAATGTATATAAACTGAAGTTGTTTTAAAACAAACTATTTTGATTGCTTTTGTATGATTTATTCATGTTCAAGTGTTAAACCAGAAAATTCGAATTACTTTTCTCTCTGTTTTTTTTTTCGACCATGAAATCGTGAATCTATAGAATTTGTACTTTATTTCACTGAGTCACAAGTTTGAAGAATACAAGTTCATTCAATTCATGGTCAGAATCTCATTTTAGCAAGGATTAAAATGTTAGCGGTGTATCAATTACATAATCGCGATCTTATTTACATATTTATACCATAAACGAGAGAATATTGAGACAAAGTAAGCACTGAGACTTTTTATGATTGAATTACGCAAACAACGATGTCAATGTTTAACTTTTGGCTTCCATTTCATGTAAGATGGTATCAACTATCAATTAACATATAGACGTGTCGCGCTTTGTCCAAGCGAACTTTAGAGAAAAAACTCATTACATTTGTATTACAATATTTGTTCACCATTTAAGATTTATAAATTTTTGATGACGCCAGAAACCTGTCAAAATGCTCATTAGTGAAATATGTACTCATTAAGTGTTTGTGAAACTTGCATTGCCAGAGCTATAGCCACAAAATGTGTCATATATTATCGCGTTGAGATAGCCCCTTGTTGAATCGAACCCTAACTGCGTCCGTTTCATGCATTTGTGAGCATTTTTTTTTCAGGAGAAAATATGCATGGCCGCGCAATAAACGTCACGTTCAGCTAACGTTAGGGCATTGTGAAGAGATCGTATCTAAAAACGTGCTCTTTAGACAAATTAACTCCGAACAAAAAAAAACAGACAGAACAGTCTTTGTAACTTAATTATGTGTTTAACAGAAATGGTGATTTTTTTTTACTTCACATGGAAAATAATTCAGATTTTTTGTTTATATGTGTGGAAGTAAAGAAGACAAATAAATAGTTAGGAGAACATCTTCAGATGATTCTATTCATCGTTCAAAATTCTCATAAAACCGGAATATGTCTACATTGTAATCAAACTGGAATATCCAACAGCAGGTGCTATCTTGAAATGTTTCAATTTTGAATGACACCTGTTTTCGCGAACCGTTCTGACAAAACTTTATCAGGAGTTGTCATCTTCCTGTCCAAAAAAATGTTTATTACTAAATTGAATGCTCTTAAGAACTGATATAGTGGACGTGTATGAATTCTCATACATGTATTTTTTCACGCGCAATTCTTGATAAAATTCTTGTATCTAGAGATTCATGCTCTTATAGAACGGTGAAATGAATATTCAACAGAAAAACTGCACAAAAGAATTGAAAGCAAAATGCAAACAAAATCATTCCTGCCTAATAATTATGTGTAGTTACAATAGCCCAACATATGCACAACAAGAGAGCGAAAATACATACAGATATAGGAAACATAAAAGCTTTTGATTTATAGGAACAGCTTTTGACTTTTTGTAATCACTTCCATTTTGTTTCTTCATAACATGTCAATCTTTTAGACAACTTAAGTTGATGGAGGGAAGTGCATTCCTAGACAAATTTAAACGTTATATTTATCATCAACTCCCGGATATTCTCAACAAAATGTCATCATCCTTTGAGAGATATTACTATAGATCTGTCATAACACAACAAAAATAGCATTCTAAATGCTATATTGCCGTTCGTAAATTTTCGGACATTTCCGTATTTCGCGCGGAATTTCGCGAACAATCCAACGAAATTACCGAACATATCCGAATGTTTCTTTTCTCTTACATTCAACAATCAGTAAGAAAAGGGATAGCTAATCCCTCTGAGAAACAAATCAATATTGTTAAATTAACTAGTCTGAGATTTCACTGAATGCTTCATAGTCCATGATTTTGATAGAAAGAAGACAACAATGCATTACATTTCAACATTTTGAAGGATTCATCTAAGACTTACGGAGTTTTTTTATATTGAAAATGCAGAAAACGTACTCATTTAATGAAATAGAATCTAGTGAGCTAACATTAGCATGCCTCGTGAGTCAATTTGCAAGACAAAAAACTGCATGATAAATATCAGTTCCCATTGCAACTTAGTGCACGTGTGATTTGATTTGGTTATTTATGGGTCACGAAAAATTCATGAACGATTATCATCTTTCGAACTTCTTGTTTACTATCTTGGCCATGAATTCAAGAAAACGGAAGATACCTCTCAGTTTTAATCAATTTTATCAATTCTGTATCATTATAAAAGGGATTTTCTGCACGAAGCTTATAATGACTTGAGATTTTCACGACAAAATCTTGATACGAAACGAGAAGTTGTATTTTATGAGGCGCATGCGGCAAGCTCGTTTAGCAGGCGAACTAAGCTCGAACGATCTGTGGGTACAGTGTTTATAGTAATCCGGCAGGCGATATGTTCTGTTCGCGTTTGAAATGAAATCCAACATCCGGGTAACTCGAAACAAGTCGTCGGCATACAAGATCGTTCGCAACTCTCTGTTTAAATAAATAAAACAAATATAACGGTGAATGTTCTGTGTCAAACTGCCGTCAAAAATGGAAAGCTGTAAAAATACTGACAATAATTATCTTACAACTACGTTATCTTGTTTTTTTAGAAAGGTGGAATTTAGATTAAACAAATTAATGAAAGTAAAAATAATTGACTGTTACTGAGAACTGCGGGGGAGTTATAATTCTTTGAGACTTGAATTAGACGACATACAGTAAAATCGACCAGAAAATAACAGCCCGGTATAACATAGTTACTATTTTCATTCGGAAGAAATATTTTATCAAAACATTTTAGTTCAAATGCATAAAAACTTGAGGGGCAGATAAGGCGCTGACATAATGATAAAATGAATCAGTGAAATTTGAAAACAAAACATAGACAGACATTATGGCACCACAGGTAATCAAAATATCGAAACATTTCCTATTCATTTTCAAACAATCATAAGGGCTTCGAGTCACGTGACATTCTTAAAGTCACGAAGACGGTGTCTGGGTATAAAATAACATGATAAATTAATCCCACGTTTTAGTACACACTGGGTAATGTATTCTTCGATTTTCGCTTTTTATGAAGTAGGGCTTATAACGCGATATGCGATAAATATAGCGTTGTTAATCTTATTAAAACATCTTAGATTTTTAGGCATGATATTTACTTTGTGATAGCCCTATAATATAAAACTATTAATCACCAGCTATTCTAATCCACTAAATCTTTATCATACACTGTATAATGTCTCCGCCGCCTTCACACCTGCTTTACTTGGCTTACATTTTTCTCATGTTTGCTATACAAAGATACGATTGATAGAAATCAATAAAATGTGATAAGTTATTGGACATATTTGGATTATATTTCATGTAAGTGTAAGTCACGTGGAGATATTGGTAGTTAAAATGCTTTGAAAGGAACAATTTGCGTTGTAATTATTGTAACCCAGGGGGCTAGTGTCGTGCAAAATAATGTACATTCCGAACAGCTACTGCGTGAGAAATTGTACAGTTTTCAAATCACATCTCTTTGTTTACTTGCAAAATGTAACCTATGCCAGTATGACAGTGACCTTGACTTTTGACCAATGAATATCTTCGCGTTGATTGATTATCAGCTAGGTATTATAGACATTGGACCACGCATACATTTCCATGAGAATTCTACTCGAAAGTAATTTTCAGTAAGTTTCACTCAAAATTTGCCTATTTCTATTCTAACCAGACAGCGTACAAAAATAAACACAATTTACTCCTGATCATTTCAGACGTGGTTTATATGAACCTACTACCAAAAGATATGGAATAAAGAGATCCTTTTCCCACATACAGATACAGTCCCAAAAATGACAAATGAATACATTTGCAACATAATTACCTCAGTTGAGTATATTTTATTACAATAAATTTGTCGGATTTTCAAAGCTTTTGTACTTAGATAACAATCTATTATCTTTTTTATTTCAAGTTGATGTATCGGCGTTTAGGAGAAAGTAACGATTTATCTTATTTCAGATGCAGACCACATACTATGAATTTGTCGACTTACTGTCTGTTATTGAGGGAATATAATCTAGATAAATTATTATATATCTCTGATTTTTGGGTGATATCGTAAAATATTTCCAACCCTAGTTTACGCTGATTTATATGTGCACATTCCGAACTTTCTTTAATTCTTCCACTTGAACCTCTAGCATACATAGATTTTTACTTAAAATCATTTAAATCTTCATAGTACAGAGTGTTACTGATTCCGCGCGACTATTTCCAACATATTTTCAAGTTTTCTGCAATTTAACGCATAATGGTTTGTTTGTAATTGCGCAATTTTCGATATTTAAGCCAGTGACACAAGTATTGTGGAGCTACTTCGCTTGAATTAAGACATTAGATTACGATCGACAGGCCTGTCAGCTTAACAATTGTCACTGATATCGTCAACAAAGCAAATATCAATTATTGGGAGCAATTACAGTATTTATATTTCAATTTGCGGACGGAAAATTGAATAAACTAAACACACTGTCTATCTTGAAATCACTTGAAAATACGGTAAGACAACAAGTCAGCGTACGTACTAACTCCACCCGGTAGTGTCCCTGAATCAATAATGACTAGTTTTCGTGGGTCACAATCACCGTGTTTTAACTCTGTTAGTCATCAATATTCGCGATAAAATACAAATAAAAACATCAACTAACATGGTGCCGGGCTCTGTCCAACAGCTGTCGTTTGATTAAGTATGGAAATTAGGCCCACATATTCGATATCTTTTACATGTTAAAAAACAATATGTTATTTCGGCCATCATTTTTATTACAAGCTGGTGGCGTTTGTATATGAATAATATGACATATTTTGTTTATTTATATGCTAATATAGTCATAAATACACGTGCCACACACAACGAGGGTTATAAAACATGGTTATTTCGACTTATTTGTTATCATTTTTGCAAAAAATATTTAATTACCAAAAAGTAAAATTGTCGAGAAATAATGGAGAAATGTAATGTATAATTATATCACAAACAATAAGAATAATTGGTATTTTTGTGTTGTTTAACAATTGTCAGTAATGAATAAATACAGTAATAAAAATTCGTGCATGGACATTTTTACACCACAAGTATGTCCATATTGAAAAGCGAAACAATAGGTGATTGTCTCATCAATGAAATTCAATACAACGCGTTGATAACACGCCTAATTAACGCCTTTGTTAGGATATTGCGTAATCTACTTTCAGTATAGAATCCTATTTATAGATACCAGTGGTTCAAAAATTTGAATTTTTGAATTAATCAGTTAGGACACTCTTAAGGTGATCATCAACCTTACTACCAGATGGTCATAAAGATAATGCCAGTTAAATTTAAGTATTGACATTAGCATTTATAAAATATTAAGATTATCTGTGCCAGGGACTAGTATTAATATAAACAGGAATGACAACGTACATTTCATAATAAGCCAATTTACAAACAAGCTCCTTTTTAAACAGAATTAAAAGATATTTTAGATGACAAGTGTTTCTTCATAAACACAAAAATATGTTAGAAAGAAGAAGTAATGTTTCTCCAGGTCGCCAATCCTGATAAATCGGATTACTCTGACCCTTAACAATAAGGGATCCAGACATGAATTTTATGTTATTAAAGGTTCTATTTCAGATAAGACCAACCGCGGGTGATGTTCGTAGATTACATGTGGCTGAAATTATTACCTGGCGTTATTTGACTTCATGTCTTTCCTCTCTCACCCAATAATCAATGTTTGTCTAAGAATGACATTAGCTGTATGGTTTAGATTGGTATAGTGGTGGTGGAAGTGTTGTTGTAGTTGTTGATGTTGTTGATAGAGACTAGGGTAACAATGTAGTTAATGATGCTGAGAAAGTTGTTGGTAAGGTCAATATGAAGTTGAACTACACAAGTAAATATACTATGTAGTTGTACGAGAGACACCCAGGCGATGATGTATTTTGTAACAACCTATTCTATGTCAAAATTAAACACAAACAAGACACTTTGGCACTCTGATTTATCCTAAAATATTAATAATTCAATGATATAAGATACCGGAAGAAAATGAATTCATTTATATCAGTAGATTAATAATCTAATGTGAATGTAATTGAATGTAAATGTACGAGTAAAGGTATTTTATGTATGTATTTTAATGTTCTATTTCACCTCATGACTTGTTAATTCAAGGGCCCGGAAGGTATAAACCAATCAAGATATACTTCTGTATCTTGTGAATAGTACATTTACATTTACACACAAAATAACATTTTATGACAGTTAAAAATAAATCGACCATGGAAAGATGAAACGTATTAATGAGAGTATTATGCTAACATTAGTATGACTGAATACATTCTCGCGAAACAAAATGCAGAAAAAACACTTTAAGTGAGAGTAAAATGATTAAGTTCACTTACCATAAACTACCATCAAGGTGGCCGAAAACAAATAAATCCAAAATAAAACTTCCATACTGTTTTCCTCAGACGTCAATATCACTATATTATATACAAGAACACGCCGAAATCTCCCATTTATTCCAAAACATTTGATAATTCTGACTAATATTTCAGTACAGCACTTATTCCTCAGGCAGTCAAAGTAGAACTGAAAAAAACTTCAGGTTAGTTTAAGTTGTTTTGAACTACTTTGAAGTAAAAATCAACTAACCAGTCAAAATACGAAGGTATGATATTTTAGAGATTAGACCGCGATCTTAAGTAAGGATTAAGTAAAGAGTCGTACGGTATAAAGTATCCAGCGATCCAAATCGTGTTTTATTACCTATTCTATTCGCTACAATGACACAAGTTATCAATACGGCGAAGCGTTTTCAACTGAAGTCCGCTCCCTCCGGCTCATTTTAAACGGTACGGTTTTTAGACGTGACACATGAGGTTTAAATCACCTGTTACAGTGTTTTAGCCGGGACTAAGGAAGTGAATGAACGTTTTATGCGTATGCGTGTTTTAAACACTCCGTATACAATCAAAACATTCGGATGTTTGTATTTAATAAAGACACTCGCGTCGTCTCCGATATTATTGTTTGCATGTTTAAAACATGTTATTCAAATATCTGTCTAATTCAACTAGCGCGATTGTTACGAATCCAAAAATTGCTACTATTGTTGTAAAATCCACAATGTCATCTCACGTTGGCTAAATTGTTATGTCGAGCAAATTATCGCCTCTTTCTCACGTCTTTTCAAACACTGTTGATACATTAACGTACCAATTTACCAGCTCTATGTTTACAAATGAATTCTTCAGCAGAACTCTCGACTATCTGCGCTGCTTCTCTTGTATTTGAACTATTGAAAATTTCTGCTTCGCTATCTTTCACGTCACTGATGCTGGGAGGCGTAACTGCGGATACCGTAGTAGGAGGGTCGTAGCTACTTGCGATTCACGTACTCACGTAGTAATTATCGACCCCTAATTTGCAATTCAATTAGGGATTCCTGCGATCAATACTCATTACAGGACTTTAAGGGATATGAATATGCTTCCTGCATACATGTGAGGGAATTATCGCTAACGAAGAAACAAGTATAAACTAGGTTTAGTATCGCCAACACGTCAGGATTGGGGCAATGAATTGGAAAGTGGGCGGAGTTACAATTAGCAATTGCGCGTGTAGGGAAATATCAATGAAGCATTGAGTCGTGTAATAGATAAGCATCTATGATTCGATAATCACCCTTGAATCACCATATTCCGTATTATAACTCCTCGTAAGCATTGTTTATGATCCACTGAGACACGGATTTTAATAATCTTAGCTGATTTATTGATATGAATGGAACAATGACTTAGACGCAGATAAATTAGGCTGGTCTTTATTTATTGATAGCCTAATATTGAATATAAAGTTTATGTACAATATCAGTATAGCATTACAACATAAAATAATACCTTTATAGTTTTGTAAGATGATTCAACAGGTTAAGGTACTTATTTGACCCCATGTATATGTTATTGGTTCGTCCAATCAATCATTCAATCGATCATTCAATTATTCATTCTTTGACCCAATCATTCTTGTAATTCACTCATTAATTTAATCAAATTAAGATCATTAATTAATTAATTCATTCATTCATTCACTCATTCACTCATTCACTCATTCATTCATTCATTCATTCATTCATTCATTCACACATCCATCCATCCATCCATCCATCCATCCACCACGCACCTATCCAAACTATGCAATCATCCAGGCACACTGATGGACAGGCAGAATGTGTCTGGTTTCATTTCTATCTTACAGTGCAGCGAACAATAGAAATATGATTTCTGATCCCCCAATATTGACATTTTCAAGATTTGACATCTACATAATGTGACACAATTTTCTATCGGCCGTCAAATGACCCTACAGAAAAACAAGTGTAATTACCTATTGACTTTGTTTATCGGTGGAATAGGGGTGCTATTAAATCAAAAAGTCGTAATTGTATATGATATACTGGTAAGGCCACACAAAGTGTGTTGTCCTATGACTGGTGTTTGAGAATTTGAATTTACGGGTAAGCATTATCATTAATTTATATGATGCTGATGTTTTTTATAATACATAATGTTCAACGTCAAAAGTCTTTGTAGCGATAGAGAAATGTACTTTTTTGAAACGCGGCATCATTTAATCGACCGGGAGACATCACAAATAATAGTTTAATTGTAGCCCTAAGACTACCTATATTTGTAGCGTATTAAATATGACAAGTGACACCCTATGGTCGAGAAAATATAATTGAAATTGCGCAGCAAGTAGACTGTCCATCATTTATTTACGAGCTATCTAATTTGTTCGATTACCGAATTGTTTATGTCAATGACTGTCAAGTAAGGAAATAATAGTTGTGTCCAGTCTGCGAAAAACCGGTGTCAGTGTCAAAACAACAAGTTATGATGATCGCAATATTAACGACAAAAATGTAAAGACAAATATTTTCTCGAACTTGGTACGGGTTATGGGTCCTTGTCTATGCTTATATGTAACAGTCTTCTAAATGAGCGGCCCAGGTTACTGCTAATGTGTTTATCACATAAATGGAGTCCTGATAGTGTTCTATCCAGATTTCCAATTCTTTCATTTCAGACTTTATTGCCCTAAATTCATGCAGAAACTTTATTTTGCCCACAAGTAAATATCTGCATTACACATATCAGATTTTATATGGAATAATAAATATAAACGGTTTTTCAATCAAGAGTAGGGCTCGCTATGGGACTGCTAATATTGTGTATGAAATCTTATGAAAATTGACTTAAAAGGTCTTTAAAACTTATACCAAAGATTCCCTTGGTAATTTGCTGAACATAAAATACATTTTCCCTTTCTCAATCAAACAGCAATCATATTTTACGACTACCGCATTTTGGATCGTCTCGAATCGAATCCACTTTTACGACATTCAGTGATGGTATCAAATGGTTGTATTAAATATGGACGCCATATGAACTAGAGAAATGAGCCACAACATATGGACGTGGAATTTAAAAGTAGTACCAAATTATTAACCACGATTTTTATTGGGCTCGAAGCTCATATGGGTTTTTAATTAAGTTATGATGAATATCAGTATGCGTGTGGGTGGCGCTTTGTTTTATTATGTCGTCTGGACTTAGTTACTTAGAGATTGAAAGTAAAATCAGCAGACGATTAGTTCCCAAACCAAAGTTGTCTGTACGAAATGAATATTCATTACTTTAACCAGACTGATGAATTCAAGAAACAACAATGCTTATGAATTTAGTTATTCATATTATTCGGACAGATCTTTGATATGACTAAAGTCCATGCTACCATTTTAGCCGTAATCTATAGACAGGTGTAAACGGCATGGTTGGACTTACAATGTACCTCCTATTCAGACTAGTCAAGCATTTTGCCCGATCTATGTCGAAAGTCAAAGTTCTGTCAATCTAAATCCATACATCAGGTACGATAAGTGATTTTGCTGGAGTAATTAGTTGTAATACGTCGAGCGGAAAACGCAATAATTTCCGCGTGATCAACATCATTCGGATTACTTTTCATGTTATCCGTCCAAGCAGAAGTTTACGAAGCCCACCTTATCAAGAAAGCAGTCGACGCTAAAACCTCACCAAAAGAAAGGGAAGATTGGTGAACACGGTTGAAATTAAACAACAATGTGACTTGACGTCTGCTGCATACTCGGTACAATACAATAAGAGATGCTTACTTTTGAAGTTCGCGTGTTTGATCAAGCGAACAAATTTCTCGAATAATGAGAGCTCTCATCAATGCATTTATATGAACTTTCCGCTTTATGGCGCATCTTCGTGCCAAATTGCTGACACTTTGGGGTAATTGACTTAATAACGGGGTCTGCTGTTTCCCTCTGGCTTGTATCAAAATAACATGGGCTGACTGCATAAGCTTATCATTTGATTGTCAACAAGAATTTTATAGCCATTAATGTGCATATTTATGCTATATGAGACAGGTAAATTATATTTGCGCATGCGTAATATGTACAATTTCGATAAATAATTATCAAACAAAAATGCTTGCCAAATAACTAATTTAGTGAATGCAATTTAATCTTGAAATACTTGCACCCAACTTTTCTCGACAAAACCAAAAGATCAGATATCAGGCGAATAATTTGATGATGAAAAAGTAATCTTGAGTGATGTTATTTAAAACTAAGAACACTTCTTTTTCTGGTTTTGCCAGTAGCAATTTTAATACTTGTTTCTTATCGCCTTTGATGAAGTTGTCTCAAAGCCCGCGATCCGTGTCAGCTGTACTAATCACGCAGTAAATCACGCGGTAATGAGACTTGACGGGACTTGACAACGAAGATGGCGTCAAATTACAACATTTGAACAGATTGATGGCTATGTTTCACAAAAGACTGTAGAGTTTGCGCAATAATAATTTGAAAAATGATATCCAAGGTATTTTTGGACAATTTGGAAAGAAATACAAAGTTTAAATGTTTTTGGCGATCGCTACATGGTATGATTAATACATTCGCCTCAAAACGGTTGAATCAACCAATCAAATGTCTCATGTATAATTAGTGCACGATCTGTGTTGTTTCTCATTATGTATGCATGTGTTAAGTATTAGACGTCAACATTAAGTATATGGTACAAAACATTCAAGGGATTACCACAGGAACGAGATTAGAATGACCTGTCACATTAGATTGACCCTTGCCACTCAGTTAAAATAACGGTTGTCACATTATCTTATTATCACACCAGAACCAATTTAGCACCATATAGATTCGACCATTCTTTCTACATGAAACAAGAGTGGCCGTACCGATAAAATAATGTCGTTCTAAGAGAGATGTGTTAGATGTGATTAAGTCCCATTTCGATAACCCTACTCCCTCCCTTCCTCCCCCCCTCTCTCCAAAAACTTCTAAGTCGAGACAAGGTTTCTAAGGGACTGCTCGTCAAAGGTTGGCTTTTGAGGAATTGGACTCGGCGTCCATCCTTCACAAATTTGATAAACACATCAAGAAAATATCCACGATAATTATATCATAGTAGATAACTAGTAATTATTTAAGAGTGAAAATGTTGCTTTAGAATTGACAAAACAAATACTATTTCGGATTTTACGGACATGTGCCGCGCTCATGGTTCGAAGTAGAGACTTAAAAGATCCGTATACCTAGCGCTCTACATCCCTAGAAATTAGGAAAGGGACAGTCTTAAACTCCATCATTCATCTTTGGTTATACCCGGGTCTACGCCTCTCACACAAAACTTACGATGACCAAACAGAGTCAATAAGCCAATAATAAGCTGTGAGACATTAAACATAATAGAACTGAATTAGAAACTCAAGAATCTTATGTGGTCATTAATAAATAAGAGTCGTTGAAATGTCATTAAAACTTCTTGTGATTTTTTTTTCAAATGTGTACAAAAATGTTTGTTCTGTTTGCTTATTGTTACAGATTGGACCAAGTTTCAATTGGAGTGCCCATTTTTTCAGCAGCTGTTGACACAATCAAACCATTCTTTAGAATGATGAGCTTTTTGAAGTGCTATTTTTAATCAAAGTCAAAAACATTAAGGAATAATTCAGGACCATTTTGAAGTGTTTACCGACTGTTGCAAACTATTTGAAGATGAGCCCGTGAAAAGTAATCTGAAGAAATGAATAACAAGTAATTGTCAACATTTGGCTGAAACTGAATATTACATTTTGGAAAAATGCGTTATTTCTCAATAATATTGTAAACAGACTGTTGACACAAGCCTGGTGCTATTTAAAAATACAGTCAAAGGGACATAGAACGCTGTAGCCACTGATAATATAATACATGTACAAACAATAAAGCTTAATGCTGACTTTTTAAACAGATGGCTTGTAATTTACTTCCTGTTCATCAGAGGTTATTTCAGACAAACAGAGCGACACACTGACAAAATGACGGACGGACGGACAAATATATATTGTACATGTTCTTTCCACGTTTCAACAAAATGAATCCTGTTCACAGGATTGTATAGATGTAATGAGTGACAAGAAAGGGTTAAACTGACAAATGAGACAACAGAGTAAGGCCTAAACAAAAAAGGTTTCCGGTTACATGCCCCAAAAATATAGGTCTGTAGGTAGGGAGTTTTTATATATTTTTTTACATATATCGGCAACACCGAATGAGAATATATGCGCTGTAATATTAATGAGATGTGAAAACTACAATATAGCACTAAGATTTGGATGCCGTAAAAAAACTTATGAGTCGGCAGGTAAAATATTGGGTCGGTCGGGTAACCGGGAACAAACATTTTTAGGCATAATTCAGAGAAATAGACTTTTGCTACCCATCAAATCTAAATACTTATAATAATATGTAATCTAAATACTCATAATACTATATAAATTTCATTTTATCTGAAACAACAGACACATGTAATTATTCTACTGAATTTTAATCAGAAAAAAATGTTTTTATATACCACTGTCACATTATCTGGTACACAGCTAAATTATAAAACATATACACATGATTGTATATGTGCATATTTTGTATGAACGTATGTACGTCAGGCGGCATAACAAACAATACTTTGATCCTTTCAATAATTCAAAAGAATATTCGGGATAAGCCAGAACATTCATGCAAATATGTTAATTAAGTGCTTTGCACGCATATGTATATTCATAAAACAAAGTGATAATGTCCTTTGCTGTTAACAGATAATGAATATTCATGTATTTTTTATTGCCTTATATGGATACAATCTATTAGGCACTTACTTTTTAGAATGTTCCGTTCTATGACCTAGTTTCAACTAATCAAGATGATTGAAAGATAATTTCGTCTGGCTTCGTGCGAAAATTCCCGCGTGTGAAGCATTCTGTGGTCCATGTCAGTTCACCTCAGTTCTCCATTGGCACAAAACACTGATAAAACAATTAATAATAAATAAAATATATCGACAAATTAATATACAGACACGTTTAAATATTCTCATACACAATAACTGATTTATTTGAATTGATAACACGGCAGACGACAGTTCTTGAATTGAAAGCCAATAATTATTAATTTATAAATAGAAAAGTCTGCTTATTCCACCATTTCAAACAATTAGCATAATTTTTTGATTTAATTTGAGCAAAAAATTGTCCACCCTAATGTAGCCAGTAAACCAGGCGCGTACCCAGGCTAAATTGAGGTGTATTCAAGAACATGATGCGTTCCGAATGTAGCTAGTTTAATCCCATCTCAGTCTAGAACTTGATTTTGATTTCTTATTAAGGCCATTTTACCATCCCTATCAATTAGAACTTATACCACATGCTATTATGTTTTTTTTATTCTACTCTTTTTGTTTGGAAAAATGATGTAGATTCAGCTGCGTACTTGTCGAGTTTCAAGGTTTTGTGTCGATACCTAAATACGCGGACGTCGCGTGCAGTTTCTAACAGGTAAACAGAAAACACGGGATTCTCGGACCCAGTTTTCGGAAAAGACGCGCGAAATAAACTCGTGGATATTGACACCAAACAATTGCGCATGCGCAATAGTTCTGAGTTCTATTTCCTTAAACTGTGCGGTCAAATTACTTACTATAAGAATGGACCATCGAGTCTTGTATCTCAATAATATTCTGCATGAAAAACACTTTGTAACTTCGATCTAATTGACAGATAGGAATCGAGTCACGTGTTTATTATTGGCTTATCTGAATTGTGCTTTATAGAAAATTAGCATATGTTTTATAGCTATACATCATGCACTAAATGGGATTTGGTGATGGCAAATTATTCCCGTAATGAGAATACACAATATGATTCAGTGGACGGCTAGGGTACCACCTGTCTGAAACAGATGTTGGTCATTTTAATGACTGTGTCGCGGACACAATAGACTATATCGACATCCGTAGGTTGATGTGTTTTGGGACAAATTGTCTCAACATTTATTCTTCTAAGGTGGAATACCAAAGACGTTTGAATTTATAGGGAAAATCTCAATTTGAATATAATCTCAGAATTGAATTTTTATTGCTCATATGAAAAATGATTTTGATAGTTGATTTCTGCTCACTCTCGATAAATTAAATAAACTGGCCGCACACGTCCCTAAACGATCAGACTAAATTCATAAAATCTGAAATTGAATCTCAACTGATATCGGCGATAATAACAGTCGCAATTTAAAAAAGACGTTTTTTTGTTTGTTTATTATGTTACAGATTGGTGACTGCATAAACTAGTTAGTAGAAATGATGCCTTAATGAGGCATATGGAGAATTAAAAATCAATTCTAAAATCAATATATTTTCCCTCATCATACATTTTGTTGAATATAAAAAATATTTAATTATGAATTATTTTCCTACGTCCGCGGGGAATTGTCTGATGTTAAATAAACATTCTCTTTCGAACATTCTAGTTTTGAAATAACATCGCACTGGTAGTAATTGGATGTATATGAAATTAGACATTCAATTTAACCAACCAATGAATTACGTATGTTATTCTAAAACCACAGTGCGTAATTCCCTCGTGCATTCTAGTTGCGTACAGCTCGTGTAGAGTCGTGCTTACCTCGCTGTCATTGGACGCTTACATCGGGAATAATTCATACAATGTACATGAAAGGCTTGCGGGCAAAACTCCGGCATGTGATTAACAATTCGTCATTAATATTGCAAAAACTGATTTTAGCGATTAACTATCGCTTATAACATCGATGATGCCACACACACTGCGTATTTCTCGGAGCCTGCGTGCGATTTCTGATCATCCGGAAAAGGGCATGGCGTTTCAAAGGCTGTGTGGAAATAGTTGGATAAAGGAATAAGAATTCTGATCAATATATTATCTCGACTGCAATTTATAAGTCAATTATGACTCAATCAATTCATTGGAGGACAATTTTTTATGTTACAAGTGTAATTTAATCAAAACTTGTCGCTACGGGATGGTAACTTTAATGGTGAGATTTATGTAACGTGGAGACATTTCCACAGTGACTACACGTTACTTTTGGCACCAAAAGATAGCTCCAAGGTAAATATAACAAGTTAGGTCTTCAAGACTGGCGTTCAAAAGATTTTATTACCCGCGAAGTAAAATTGTTAATCCAGTCCTGGAGGAAATTCTGTTTTATTACAACGTGTTTTGTTTTATTTTTTGGGGAGTAAAATGCTCGTCTTGTCGTATTTTCTTCAGAATCGTTGAACAAATGAAATTAATACTGTTAAATGTATTATTCATTTTTTATCAAGAATTAGATTTCAACAAAACAAATACAGTCTCCATATGTTATCCAGCATTGCGTCAGACAGATAAGTTCACAAACACAAGGACCTGGCCCGAGTTTACGAACGATATCAATCAAAATCAGAATTTCAATTTTCCATACCTTTTAGTTTTAGACGTTAATATAGCGAATCACAAATATTGTCACCGTGCTTATAATCAACCAGGGAAGAGTTTATTTGTCAAATGTTTTACACGCAATCAAAGATATGAATTGTAAAAAGGATTCTGCAAAATTTTATAAACCTGATTCTGTCGTTTATGGTCTGAATCTGAGCCTCGGAATATCACTATAATCATCGCTCTTACAAAAATATGTTTACCCGTAGATGTACATTAAAACTAAACAACTATTTCAATATAAGGACCACCTTATTATAACGACCACTATCATTCGGGTGGGTTGTATTATTTCTGATCTATTTGAACTTAATAACAAGAACATTTCGGTATAAAAACCGTTTTGTGATAATAAAGGTGGTCTCGACATTAAGGTTATACTGTACACTGACGTGTACGCTAAAAGAAAATCTTTTTGAAAACAAATGAGATAAAACACCTGGGGCTCTATTACGGATTATATTTTATAAGTTAATAATGTTTAAATCAATGTACGGTCAAAATATACATTGTAATACACGATGTACTTATTTGTGATTATAGAACTTGACAAAAGTGCTTATGAACTTAAGGACAACTTGAGACGTATTAATATCTAAGCACCGGAAAACAATATCGTTGTTATTTGATAAACAAATGTACAAGGTGACGGAGATTACTTTAAATCTCGTTGAGGCCACTAAAATTAATCTGATAAGCAGTTGAAAGACTCTCATAGTTTTTTGTTTATCTCGTATCAAAATATTACATGTTCCGGGTAACAGAACAGAAGCACTATATACCAACGCTAATATCAGGCCCAAGCCAAAAATATTTCATAAACATGATTAGAGGGCTCATTTAAAATACGAACATGTCTTTGGTCGTTTTAAGACAGAACCTTTTGCAGTGTAGGACCGCCTTTGAATTGTAAGACCACCTTTGGATTTTTTCACTGTAGGCCCACCATTGAATTGTAAGGCCACCTTTTTCACTGTAGGCCAACCATTGAATTGTAAGGCCATCTTTGGATTGTAAGATCACCTTTTGCACTGTAGGACCACCTTTAAATTGTAAGATGACATCTTGCACTGTAGGGCCACCTTTGGATTGTAAGATCACCTTAGGATTTTAAGACCACCTTTGGATTGCATGGCCCCTTTGGACTATATGATCACATTTGAACTATAAGATCACCTGTGGACTATATGATCATCTTTGGACTGTAAGATCACCTTTGGACTATATGATCACCTATGGACTATATGATCACATATGTACTATAAGATCACCTATGGACTATATGATCAGATCATCTTTGGACTATATGATCACCTTTGGACTATATGATCACCTATGGACTATATGGTCACCTATGGACTATATGATCACCTTTGGACTATATGATAACCTTTGGACTATATGATCACCTATGGACTATATGATCACCTTTGGACTATATGATCACCTATGGACTATATGATCAGATCACCTTTGGACTATATGATCACCTTTGGACTATATGATCACCTATGGACTATATGATCACCTATGGACTATATGATCACCTTTGGACTATATGATCACCTATGGACTATATGATCACCTATGGACTATATGATCACCTTTGGACTATATGATCACCTATGGACTATATGATCACCTATGGACTATATGATCACCTTTGGACTATATGATCACCTATGGACTATATGATCACCTTTGGACTATATGATCACCTTTGGACTATATGATCACCTTTGGACTATATGATCACCTTTGGACAATATGATCACCTTTGGACTATATGATCACCTTTAGATTGTAAGATCACCTATGGACAATATGATCACGTTTGGACTATATGATCACCTTTGGACTGTAAGATCACCTATGGACAATATGATCACCTTTGGACTATATGATAACCTTTGGACTATATGATCACCTTTAGATTGTAAGATCACCTATGGACTATATGATCACGTTTGGACTATATGATAACCTTTGGACAATATGATCACCTTTGGACTATATGATCACGTTTGGACTATATGATCACGTTTGGACTATATGATAACCTTTGGACAATATGATCACCTTTGGACTATATGATCACCTTTGGACTATATGATCACCTTTGGACTATATGATCACCTTTGGACTATATGATCACCTTTGGACAATATGATCACCTTTGGACTATATGATCACCTTTAGATTGTAAGATCACCTATGGACAATATGATCACGTTTGGACTATATGATCACCTTTGGACTGTAAGATCACCTATGGACAATATGATCACCTTTGGACTATATGATAACCTTTGGACTATATGATCACCTTTAGATTGTAAGATCACCTATGGACTATATGATCACGTTTGGACTATATGATAACCTTTGGACAATATGATCACCTTTGGACTATATGATCACGTTTGGACTATATGATCACGTTTGGACTATATGATAACCTTTGGACAATATGATCACCTTTGGACTATATGATCACCTTTGGACTATATGATCACGTTTGGATTGTAAGATCACGTTTGGATTGTAAGATCACCTTTGGATTGTAAGATCACCTTAGGGACCAGAAGAAAGACGGTCTTGATATCGAGGTTGTCACATGAATATAGGAGACAATATAGAACACCATCATTATGATTGTGATTTGTCCTGTATGATTAACTGGAGACAGCAAATCAAAATAGGACGATAACTAATTGAACTGATGAAAAAAATGTGTTTCCAAGACTTAAGTTGCTTGATATACACCGTTTATCTTGTTATGTTTATTCGAATGGAGATGTTATTTGTCATAGTAACAATAAAACCAGACTGTTTCACACAGTGAATCATACAATATGATGGCATTACGTATACTGTCAGATCTTGGCCGGACACCAACCATTTAATTTCCCTGACTGGACAACATACAGGGATAGTTAATAAATATCACACAAATATTTCGACAGTATGAAAGATGTGCCAAACCGTGTAGTCTGTTCCAAAGTATTTGTTTGGGCTGTTACACAAGAAATTATATACTATACATCAGTGATGTTACAGTAAAACATCGATATTACGACAACCTATTGGACCAAGTAAAATGGTCGTAATACTGAGGTGGCCTTATCATCACGTTGAAATATAATAGAAACATTGAAAAGGTTGGAAATAAGTGATTGTTATAAAGAGGTGGTCTTAATATTAAAGTGGTCTCTGAGTGAGGTTTTACTGTACATGGGTATAATACAATGCATAATGAATATGTGTCTTCTGAACGAAGCACATAGGCCAAGTTTAAACCATACAATCCATGTAAGGACGAAACACTCTTAGCACTTTCACTAATCAACAGAGGCGCTCGTTAATTTCAGGGTGTCGAACTATGGACCGATGTTCACCATGCCTGGTCAGTGCAGCAATAAATTAGTATGTTTTTTTAAAAGGGGGGTCTGTCTGTATCCTTGATCGCATATTCGGAATGACTTACGTGAATAGTACCAACAAACCATATGAAGTGAATGTATTCAATCAAAATTCCGCTTATGAAAATCATAAATCAACAAACATGGAATCACTCGCGGTAAATTAAATCTGATTTTAAACGGAACAATTCATTATCAATGGATATAAAAAAACACTTCATGCTCAGAAACGGTAGAATTACAAAGACATGTGCGATAAATGTCCACCAATGATGCCGCAGACGACATCGGGATATGATGTTGTTGTTTGGAAAGATTTAATGGAACCCAACCGACGCTAACCTCGGGCAGACGATAAAGAAATCCCAATATTGGTTCAAGCGGATTTTATATACCTATAAATCGGCTATAATTTCATTTCAAGAATCAATATTTCTAATACAATAATTGAAGCAACCATTATTCTACTTTCTGTCGTCTGCATGTCAATCTGGTTCATTAGACGATCGCACGTGGCGACCTTAGTTCAGTTGATTTATATGTCGTCCGGTGCAAGCATTTTAATGACAATGAGCAAAGACGGGTACATCTTGGACAATGGAATTGTACGGAGTAGAAAAATGGCATGTACAACTGCCTTATCAATTCGTTTCACACTTTTCTTTAATGTTCTACAGTAGCTTTGACCAACTTGTTTGACTGACAGTTCAATTCAATGAATCTTCCCGGAACGTTTGGCAGACGATATATTCTCTTCCAAAGAGTTCTTGTCAGAATTGAGGCATAAATGAAAAGATGGCATATTTATATTACTTTGTTGATGATTTTTGCACGATACCCACATGCTCAAATCTGATATAATCACTCAGTGTATGCATCAAAACCGCTGAAAACTCCACTTCGAGTAATGTCATTTTGGTGTTTTTCCTTTTCGTCAATTTTTTTGGACGAACAATGCTGATTTCTCGTGAAAATATTTTGATTCCAAGATTCCAGAATTAGCAGATAATAAAATCAAAACATCAAATTTATGTTTGGTTATATACACAATACAAACTCAAGACTAACAAACATGGACACCCAATGTAAAAAAGAAACATGACATTAAGGCACAGTTGGCCATTATTCAGAAGTGTGTATTTTCAAATAAATGTGTACAAGGATAAGCCATTGTTCACAGTTGGCCTTTATTATCAAGTATGACTGTAAATTCATGTTTATATACACTAATGTATTAATTAGTTGAAATTAAGAACTAAGAAATTTATCCTACACTAATTAACACGATAACACAGTACAGTATACAGTATATTCAAATTGTTGACAATCCGAAGAGGAATTTTAGAAGTGTAAAATACAATTTCAGCATATTAATGAATAAAGCTCACTAATCACTGGTGAATGTTTTTTAGTCTTACTTCCGAGTTTCTGACTCAAAACTTTCAGTACATAATTAACACTCTATTTCTAATACATATGTTAATTAGTATGCTAATTTAGGCAGTCACTTCGATTTGTTGTTGAACAAATCACGGTCGAATTGACATTACATATCCGTGATATTGTGGCTAAAACATTGATATGCGAAATCAGATCTTAATTTCAATGGGAAGTGCAGAACGTGAACCTGTATACATCAACTTTAATTAGCGGTCGGCAACATCAAATGATTGCTAATATCTTTAGTTAGATACGTCGCATCTCCGAATTAACGCAATCTAGATTTGCGTTCAATACACAGACAAGTTTGCACCTTAAATTCTGATATCACACAGATTTATAATTAATTTACGAGGCTTAATAATCAATAATGTTCTATATGAACCTTCGGTCGGCTGAATATGAAGCTTTTCTGCAATTTGATGAGTAAGACAGATTTGTAGTTTTATGATATACGGCGGGGATAGTGTCGGATTTATAGGACATGTGGGCTTAGATTTTCATCAGGAAATTTTCGACACATGTGGAGTTTTAAACATGTAAAGACTATTTAGATATCGTGCACTTTTGAAGTACCAAGATAAAGGAACAATAAACGACTAAAACAGGGACTTGTTAGCGATAATCGTTCGTTTCTATATATCGTCGGCTTTTTTATGTGTCCATCTAATGCTGTTCTTACGCTAACAGGTCAGTGGCTAGTTTTGGATGTTTGGGGCAGTGGCAGCTGGACTTCTTAAGAGTTGTAATCTTTATGAGCGATACAAAAGCATCATGAAAAATTATTACTCGTTTCTTGAGTTAACAGACGCGAAATCTGGTTCGAAATGGTCTAAATCAACATCCGGTCTGTTTCAAATAAATGAAATAAAATGGTTCTGTAAATTCAGGTTTTACCTGTTTTATAGTATTTAAGTTTTATAGTTGTAGACAGTTAACTAAGCTAACGGTACTGGATTCTGTATTGTACCATTACTAACCCTGTACTCCTTCGTCACAAGAATCACTCCGGATCAGTGATAGAGGCAAAAAGGCCTAAGTTTTCAACAAAAACGTTACAAAGAACACAATTCCGCACATAAGGTTCGAACACATGAACCCGAGGCCCGTTGTCCAAACATTCTACGGGTCGCAACCGTGGTCGTGTGGTTATTGCGTTGGACTTGTAGCCCCGAGATCAGAGTTCAAATCCATGTCGCGGCAGGTCATACCCTTATACAAAAATGTCGATTTTCTCTATGTGTGGGGAAGTTGCCGACTTCTTATAGAAGGGTAAGTTAGTACTGGTTAGTATACAGTCCAAGAGAACTGATTAGGTGAACCGGCCGCCGTATATACTAGTAACTAAAAAATTGTTGAAAAACGGCGTTAAACCCCAGTGAAAAAATCTACCTATTGAGCTAAGTGGGCGGCTCCGTTCAGAGTTCCTTTCGCATAAATCATGTAAAAATATTATATTTTTTTTTTCAAATTTAGAAAATTACGAATTACGACTTCGTACGTGATAAGCGATAATTGTACGTTGTGACGTCATCAAAGTTTGAGTCAAGCCTTCCTCTATAATTTATATATCAAAGACCGGGTGAAAAATGTTTAGTCACATGAAGCACTAATCAATCACGTGATACAATATTGAGAAACGTGGTGCAAATTATGTAACTTTCGGACGTTTTCACCATCGTTACACAGATGGTAAGAGAGAATGTCTCGATTTCGTCAAACTTCAGCCACATTCTTTGAAAAAAAAACTGTTTAAGTTTTTCTTCAGGATTGTTTTACGAGATCATAAATTTATAAATACATTATTGTCATCATCATAAAATTTCAGATTTAGTTTCTGTCGGAAATTACGTCACGTTGCCAGGCAACTAAAATAAAATAGGTAACTCGTGACGTACGATTTTAGCTATAACGCTATAATCATTAAACTTGAACAATGCTCCAGTAAATGAAATCTGATTTTATTAAAGAAAACATGAAATAATGAAAAGTAGAATAACCCTTAATGATTCACAATTATATTCATTAATCATTAATTTTGCTCCGTTTGAATGGAATTAAACAAATACATTTCATGTTTGATGATAAGTACGTTGCATGCTGTATCAAAGACACTAAATTTTCCCCTCCTTAATGTGCTACTGATGCTGATGCTGATGCTATTGATGCTGCTGCTGATAATGATAAAATTGTACGCATATATAATATTGTATTCGATTACCAAGCATTCTCCCAGTCTAATACATGTAATGTAAAACTAATGCTGCTATAAGGAATAGTACTGTACAAACAATGGGTTTATCGTTAAGAGAAAGATATCCCGCTAAAATTACTGACACAAAGATGAAACCATAAAGTCGTCTCCAAAACGAACCCGAGGGTAATAATGAAAACCCTCAACTTGTGCGTAGGATTATATATGTCTTCCCCATGTATGTTGATTAAAAGATTTATTATTTTCATATTAAAACCATTAGCAATTTGGGTAATTATGGGTAAGAACGGACCTAAATGACCCTTCATGACCCTATTAGAACGATTTGCTGAATCCTATTAAATTTTGTACTTTCTAAGTACATTGTACATGTTCAATTAATTAACTATTTGTGAAGAGAAACCACCCATGAACAACTTAAGCATATATTCATTGACATAATTAACCATACATATAAATAAAGGGCAACTATGCGCAAAGACCATACTTTTCCCTACCTTTCGTCACGTTCAAAAGACAGATACGGTCGAGTTAATATTACACTCCTCCATTGGTTATGTTTAAAATAACCTCAAGTTTGTTTCATGTTGACATATTTTTTCCTTAATAAGTAAGCTCGATTTAAACGACACATTTCACATTTCTTCTACTAAGTGATGTAACTTGTATCATTTCAATGAACACGTGAAGTTCGTGCTTCTTGCTTTAACATCCGGAGATATCGTAAATGTGTGGACTTACGAACTTCCCACTTTTCTCGAGCTGTGTTTTGTCCACGTTTATCAGTTGTTTTAAGACTTTGATATCGACAAATCGAAACAAAAGCTCGAAAAAAATCTCGCTTTGCACGTGAAGTTTGCTCTGATAATAAAATTGGTTCACAAACTTTTACTACCAACGAGTACAAAGTTTGTTTTGTTTTTGTTTTTATGTGACTTATTGTTACTGGAGTTTAACGCCGTTTTTCATCAATTTTTCATACGGCGACCGGTTCACCTAACCAGTTTTCCTGGACTATATACTGACCAGTACTAACTTAACCCTGCACAAGGAGCCGGCAACTTCTCCACATATGGAGGAAAATCGACATTTTTGACAAATTTTCATAGAAAGGTATGACCTGCCGCGACCTAGATTCGAACCCGGATCTCCGGGTTACAAGTTACACTGGACCACGGCCGCGGCGAGTACCGAAGTATTTGTATGAATTATATATGGGTGTCAAGTACATGTTTTCCGATTACTGAAATAAATTCTAGGCATGATTGGCACACCATCATTGTTATCATCATCATCATCATTATATCACTCAGTACAGGTTCACGTCATTGATTCAGTTGAGCATGGTTGTCAGTTGTTGGTTTAACTTCCTGCTGTGCATGTCCAAATAGTGCTTCCCATGACCCTAAATACACTATGACCCTTTTACAAAAATCAGATAGCTTAGACTGTAAGGTTGTTGTGTTGTACATCATATTTACATCAACGACCGAAGAAAGACTAACAAATCGCTCTCCTAAACATTTTGTGTTCTTAAAACCGGAGTACAGTAGAACACGAATATAGTAAATTCTAGCTGAGCCGAATATCTACTTCGCTTTACAAAAAAAATCGTAAGATTCATTACCATGAAATTAAGGAGGATTTATTTGGGCGGAGGGAATCATTATTTCACTATATTCGATATTTTACATTATCCGACGTCACTACATCCGACGGCATCATACCGATACCTCGGATTCTTTGATATACTAGGGCTGTCCTGGAAGTTTGTGAAATTTATCATGACTAGTTATTAGAAGTTTGAGCTGAAACCACTATTGTGAATAAAGCGTAATATTTGTTATAGATTATTCATCGGTAAATATAAAAGTATCGTATAACCGTGTTTTACTGTATATTGCACGGAATCGTTTTGTTTGTATTTTGCTTGTGTTCGGTTTATCGTCAGATTACTTAGCCAACAATCTCACGTAACCTACCATCACTTATTAGCTTGTCTGATTCGAAGAAATAATCTGACAATTATAATCACTGGGACGTTGTTGTTATCGTCGTCGTCGTATATGACGTCGTTGTCGTGCAAAATCTTTAATGTAGCCCATTACTCAAACACAAGATATCAACCCGATACTTGCAGTACTTGATTAACATGACAAGGTGCAGCTGTAAGACAAGGGGCAATATTCTGGAAGCTATATATTTGGGGTTGTGCCCCTTTTTAACTTAGAATTTTGATCACAATTGATTATTAAATAGAATGATGTAAAACAGACGAGCGTTGGCGCCGCTCTGCGGAGTTCTAGTATATTTTAACATGAGATGGGAATCCCAGCTGGGAGATAAATGATTTTATTCAATATCTTCATAGAACAACACGTTCTGTCCGTATCTTGAACTCGGATCCTCTCGGCGTATAGTCCATTGTTCTAACAATGCAGAATAAATATACCACAAAAAGGTTCATCACATTCGTCGGCAAAAATGTGCTGTGTGTCTCTGCTTATTACACTATAAGTCGATTCTAACAAATGTAATATATCCCATGCGTGATTTATTAACTTAGCAAGAAATGACGATGCTCAAATTTGTTATCTGTTAATTGAATAAAGATTTTGTAATTTCTGGAAACACCCTGACAATAATTTGTTGCACAGTTTAGGAATTAATCCATGAGCATTACAGCACCAGACTATATATAGTTGCTTCAAATCAATAAAACATCGGTCCAAGTTGCATTCTAGATGCAATTTGAAATACTAATACACATTTATGAATGAAATAATGCTATAATTGTGATCACATGAGCTGAGTTCGGGGAACGTACTCGTCATAAAACATTTGATGAAATGTATTTCAACCCTGGAACGAAATACCAAAGGCTGGTTTTATGTTGCTGGAAATCTAATTGTTTGTCTTTCTTTAAAATTAAGCTATATTTCATCGTTAGAAACATGTAACAAAATATAAAACTAAGGATTGAAGGCTCAAGTTATTGTTTTAATCAAATATTTGTTGTTCAACTTATGCCAAATAATAGTTTAAAACGAATATTATACAAATTTTAATTTGTCTGTGCACTTTTATTGGTCAATAAAACAGATGAATTATAAATATGGGGGGCATTTTGAAGGCTAAATGCAAACTTCTTCAACAATGTACAACTTTCCAAACTCAGAAATCTGTTTTTTTATACAATAGATACTGTACGTTGGAGCATTGAAATGAAGATATAATGTGCAAACATAACATTTGATGTAATCATTGAATTTGTTTCAGTAAGTCAGATCATTATCACAGCATATTGTCTCATACTGTTAACATTTTAAGGTCTGCGTCCAATCTGCAATTCTCTCAATGTTTAATTGAATTACTTCAATATTACTGAAGGTTTATTATCTAGACAAAAATATATAACAAAAATAGCTCTTGGTCCCGATTAGTTGTTGATATGTTTGCTGTTTACGGACAAAGATCCTGTGTGAGAGTTGGTAACTTGTAACTATGTAACTTTGGACAGGTTGTTATAAACTGTTCTGTTTGTGATTCTGCTCTTGGTGTACGCTCATTGTCAGACCAAGTTTATGCAAGAGGGCTGATCAATAACTTCATAAAATAGAAATATCAGAAAAATACTTTGTAATGAATTGGTGAAGAAAAGTGAAATTGTCCTACAACCTTACTAATATCAAATAATACGCTGTTACTAGTTTTTATGGTTTTCAACGGCATGATTCCGATAATGATTTATCTTAACTCAAAATATCAAAGTCTGCGTTTAAACGCAATGCCTCCTGTTTCTGATACATGTTATGTTATACAAATAAATAACATTAATAAAAATGACTGACGAAGTTGTCGCGCAAAAATGATATTTTATGAAGAATTCATAAATCAGTGAATGGAAAAATCATGTTTAGCGTTCATTTACAACATACGTTGTGTACGAAAGTATCCCCAAACGACAAATAACCACGTGACAAACGTTGAAAATTAATCAGAATATTGTCCTTGTTTTGCCAATGGCAATTTAGTCTTTCTAGATTCTGTCCCAGTTTCCTATAACAAGAGAAGATACCACCAACAGGCTGGTTATGTTCAATCAAACTATAGTTCATACCCTAGAAACTCATCTTTCATCTTCATATAGAAAAAGTTTACGAGCTTTATGCACGTACATAGCGTCTACGCATGCGCCAAGATGGCGACAACGTCATGATTTTACAAACGTTTCTTTTTGTTGTTTTCATGATGACCTCCATTCATTAATCGTGTTTATGCAAGCTCACTGATAAGTTAAGAGGACTTTTTAAAGAAATTTTTATCTATTTCGGAAAAAAATGGTTTTAAAGGTTTTTCATATTTCCTTATTCTGTCACATTTCGTGTGACGCATTTAATAATTTTGTAGTAAAGCAATCACAGGCGACCTGTAAGATTAAAACTTAGTTTCTGATATCAGAATCAAGATTCTTAAGTGTCTGTTCTTTATTTTGGCGAGCAGTCAATGCGGCTTTCCGCAATACGTCTACAAATGTGAAGTACGCAGCTCTTAAAAATGTAACCGCGTTCACTTAAAGGTTACGCCTAGAATAATGCCATGGAACAAAGAAATGTGTACACAAATTGAAACAATAATACTTTCTACCAGAACAAACGTAGCATTAACCTGCTTTTAGTTTTTCCAATTACACAAATCAAATTTATTTTGCAAAGTATGGTGACGTGACATTATCAATCAAAGAATTCATTCAACATTTCATTAAATAGAGATAACTCACTAATTGAATACTTCCCGAAACAAATTGCAAACATGCTTTATAAAATGATAGATCTACTTGGAATCATAAAGTGATTTATACGACTTAGAATATCGCACGTAGCAATCGTCTGGATGCTGTAATTTACATTTTTATTTAATCGATGCCCTCAGTTTTTTCCGACAATAGATATTGAATATATCTATGTAAGAAATTTACATGGTTTCATACATTTGTTAACAAACAAGAGTACTTTTATTAATGTTCATTTTTTTAAATATTCAACGCACTGTTAGTTTTTCACAAAACGTCGCGAAAACGTATTTCACCCTTTTGCCTATACCATAAAATACATGAATATAAATAGAATAAAATGACTTAAAATACACATGAAATCACCTTACCTAACTGGTGTCTAGTTATTTCTTTTCTTTTCCTTTGAGGTTTATGGAGAAAACATTATTTCAATATTTTTTACAATGACGCACGAAATAAAAATAGAATGGATAATTTTTTTCGTTATTTTCCTTTTTTATCACATCTAAGTCTTAAAACTGCCGCATGTATTCTTATTATATCTAAATATTTACGAACATGATTAATTGATGATTGTATCGCATTTCTTAAAGAAGTTCGGGAAAAAAACTGGACGGAACTCTTCAGAATAGTGTTAATAATTTTAGCCTATCTTCAGAAAATTGCTTTGGATACAAAGCTTTGCAAAGAACCCTGCTGAATGCCTTAAATAGATTCGCAACTCTTGGAGTCGAAATTTAGTCTAAACATTTAAACCGGAATTCAAGTTGAGTAATTAGATTCACTTTAGGTAACTTGGGATCATAATAGAGCTACCAGCAAAGGGAAAAATTGTTTCCACAGCTTTAAACTGAAATCATAAATTAACATTAAAACTTCTACATTTTTGTCAAGTTCCAAATCTCCCGTATGTTTTCATACTTTGACAATCATGACTTTATCATTATGCATTAATCATTTCTGCTTTGTTTTATTATTTATTATGATTTATGACTTCGTCCTTTGAGATAGTATGAATTTTATGCTCTGCTTTCTAAATCAATTAATTACGATTAAAAGTCGCTTGTGGAATAAATCAAGTGAACATGTCAGATTTTATTTTCCCTGCACTTTCACAGACTGTCCTAGCGTTTGAAATCCAGTGCACAGCAATAAAGAAATGAAGTTCCTTAACTTATCTTAGTAATGACTCAATATACGGAATACTGTCAGTACCATTACGGAGTTTTAACGACGATGGCATTTCTACCGCAGTTTCGTTACACTACACAACTGGGTTGATTTTTCATATTTTGCGCGTGCCGAACAAATTAAAGAAATCAACTGGACCATAATATCAATGGACAAGCAACACCATTGTAAAGTTTAAAAGCAAAGCAAAACACGATTTTTGCAGAACGTTGTTTTTATACCTAGTACCTTGATTTGTAAGGAACAAGCGGTGTGCCTAGCACCAGATTTAGTTGCAACACAAAGAAGGTCACTCCAATGGACGTAGTGGACTGAGAAAAACGCTCGTAACAAGCTCCACGCTCAAAACAACTTCCGGTAGACTGGTGAATCCTTACACTGATGTCAGAGGGTATGTACAAGAATTTACACAATTCTCATGTTTTTTTTCTAGATCTAATATCTAAGGTTATTTATGTACGGCAACTGTTACCGAAATAAAGAAACAAAGGGAAAATGGGTTTGTGCTAGATACTCTGATTAGTAAAACAATATCATGTAGGTTGAATAAAACTAAAACTTCTGTTTGATATGTGTAGTTCAATAAATGTACTAGGAACCCCTAAGAAAGCAGAAATGAAAACTTTATACAATATTCGTTAATATTCGAGAGCGATAATTCGACATAACGATGGCCTCATCAGGAATCCGTAGAAAGGCGTGTTTTGGTTTCTTCATTTTATGCACATAAATTTCTTCGCCGCTTTTTTTATCAGAATCATATCTTTATGTACGATACAGGATATGAGCAATGAAACTTGGTCTATCAACAAATTAATTAGTGTACTGACAAGAAACAGATTTCTACAATTTTTCGCATTTATTTTCAAAGATAGCCCGTTTTCCGATACCCCTTGGTGATGTTGAACCAATCATGACTTTTTCATGCTTATTAACGATAAATGTGTATACAATCTCGCTGAAATAGTCAAATAATGCGTTTTCGCTCCACGCCACAAAAAGCCGACGCGCTTATCAGTCTATATGACATTCCCGACGATATATGTCGCTGATAAAGCGAACACAATAAAGATAAGACATTGTTCATTTATATAACGTTAAATAAGCTTGACAATTAAAGAAAACTATATCGTTGTCAGGCAAAACTTTATAGATAAACATGACAGTAATTTTACCTCGTGTAATTTTATAGACCAAGAAACGACAACCTCAGTGTACTTGTATTTATGATGCACGTAAAACTCAACTGAAGAAATGTCGTAGTTGATAATAATGACAAATACATATAACAAAGTCACCTGTGTCTTCACGATACATTAAAATAGTTTTTATACTAACTAATTAATAAAAAAGTTCAGGCGTTCAACATAGTTTTATATTATTTTGAATGACACCCCCCCCAACAAATCATGAATGTCTGAGTCATAAGAACGCTTATAAAATACAAATACACTTGTACAATGTAAAATCATCTTTCATCGTTTTGACCAGATGTAGATATAGACGAATAAGAAGCGAATTATGTAACATACTAAACAAACAATTTGATGAACTGGTTCTAGTTTATACTTGGAGCAATTTTTTTACACGAGCACATTAATGAGCAGGACAGTATACGACAGGACAATACAGGGCAGGGCCAGGCGGGCAAGAAAAAACAGGACAATACAGGGCAGGGCCAGGCGGGCAAGAAAAAAACAGGACAATACAGGGCAGGGCCAGGCGGGCAAGAAAAAACAGGACAATACAGGGCAGGGCCAGGCGGGCAAGAAAAAAACAGGACAGGGCAGGGCCGTGCCGGCCGGCTGGGCGGGGATAGAAAAAGGCAGAGCATGATTGTGGGTGGGCGGGGAAAAAAGAAACCAGGACTGGCTCGGATGGATCAGCTAAAGGCAGGACTGGGCAGGACCGGGTGTGGCAGAAGAAGGCATGAAAGGCAGGGCCAAGCAGGACAGTTTCAGGATGGTTCGGTGGAGTGGAGACACAATACTATATTCTACTGTATTGTTCGATTGACTGATCTATTGATAGATCAATTGATTTATTGGTCGGTCTTTCTTTTTTCAACAGTTCTATAGTTTAATCACATTACTAATCTTATTTGTGAGACAGGACCACACACCCATTATTACAAAAGTACAATCCGCATGAATACTAGAGTTTGTATCAGTATTATTTGTGCATAAAGCGGTTATTATCATTATATAAGAAAATATTCAAAGAATACATCGCATTGAAGTCAACGATACATCTACATGGAATGTGCCTATATGTGGTATGACTGATATGTGGGACGGTAAATGTCAATTTAATTCGTATTAATGACCAGCAGACATATCTTTATCATGATCATATTAATAAAGCGTACATTATGGGTGATACCTTATCCGAAATAATGTTCTACCCGATTAATATGTTATTGTTTGATACTGCCCATCTCAGTAAAGACTGCGCGTAGACTGGGGTCATTCACATTATTTTTGGTAATAAATGTCAGATCGTTTTGTTGAAATCATTACCAGAAATACTTAAGAAGCAGCATGTATGTTCTGTGTTGTTAAGGCGTACTCGCTTATCAACAAGAGGTAAAATGAAATCAGAAGTAAATAATATAACTGTTCGGAATTGATAAAAACAGCAGGTGGAAGTATTTATCTGTACTCGTATTCATAAATCTGTACTCCAGTATATCCATCCCACATAGGCAACATTCTTGGTAGTTTGCTGTTCTGTCCAGAATTCAAAGCTAGCCAGTCATAGTCTTATTTGTTTTCTTATAACTGTAACATTGTGTAGAAACACATATCAAAACACGACTGATTGGCTGTGACCAGGTTCAAAATAAAACTGACCATTAATAAGTCACCATTACGAGGCTCAAAACTCTCATTTGCGACTTTGATTTCACAAAATCTACTGTCCACGATGTCCTGAAGTCACCTACTATTTTTTTGTGATGAAAGTGATTCTGTGTAAACCAATGCGAGATTTCTAGTTCAAGTAAGTAAAATTTTGCTTACTTTGGCATTCTTACGTTTGTAATGTTGAGTTCACTACTAACCTGAAGCTTAAGTACACAACTGAAATGAGATATCTGGTGTAGATTCTCAAGACCGTATCAGTTGTGTTTTGTAGGAACTTATTTCTGGAATTTCTAAGTAATAAAAATCTCCTCGGATACTCCGGAAACCGCTGATTCTCTGTGTAATAGTTGTATGTATAATTTAGGACCAGTTCACATGCTAAAACTAATTTAATTTGATATTTGTTTCAATACTTAAGAATTCGCAATTTACCATACTTCAAAATATGTACAGTACTTCAGATTTCATATAATCATTGGCGAAGAATATATTAACACGATAGGCAAATAGATTTTTGTAAATTATGAAATACACATTTGTATGATAAGTATCAACATTTATTAAATTTGTTTTCCCGCATAATCACGCGAAAATCCTCGTACCCCAACTTGTTATGCAAATTAATCTCAACTGTTGTGTGCTACATTTAATTCAGCAAATTATAACAAGCTACAGAATACATTATACAGAATAAAGAACAAAAAAATACAGAATGTGCATTCAATGGCATTCATACACAATTTGCGGTTAACTGGTAAAAAAAGTGTTTTTTTTTTGCATGTACAGACATACAACGTCAAAGACTGGATTTATGATATCACAAAATTCTGTAACTGTCTTGAAAATGTGGAACAAATCTTTTATCACTTGTAATTTAGAGTTCATCAGCCTTAGAATCCTGAAAAAAAACTACAATAGATCGGTTTTAAAGCCTTCGACTTAGTTTTTTTTTCGTTCCCATCGAACTTCTTGAAAAAAAAACAACTAATGGTAAAGATTTGATATTGTCACTGATTGATACTCATAGTTCTTGTTCTACCAATTAATGTCCATGTATTCTGACCACAAGACAATCTTAAAACCAGTCGTTATAGCTGCATTGATTTGTGCTGATGACTAATTGTTATCTTTTGTGACTTCTTAGAGAAGAGCTGCGCACAAAATGTGTGTGACAAGCATAAAACCCAGTTATTAACCGTATCTCCTTTCATTTTGTGGTCATTTGCTTTGTTTAAATTCTCTCGAAGACGATTTTTGTAATGGATAAAATGTCATGTGTCGATGGTGCGGAGCTCAAATTATGACGAACTTTATCACAAACAAATAAATGGCAAAGTACGGACACGGCTAATTATCTGGGTTTTAGTCCTACCTCCGGAAAGACGAGCATCCGGTACTTTATTATACCTTAGACATTTTCGCACAGGAAAATTAATTAATTGCGTTTCCATTTATACCGTAGCCAGAAGTGAACTTATGTTTTAATATGATGCTTCTATAAGGTCAACGTATCAGTTTTAATGTTAAGTATAATTTAGATAAATTGGTACATATTTTTATGAATTACCAAGAACATTGTAGTCTGCTGTGGATAATTAAGAATCATTATATTCCAGGAATAAATGTGCTAATATTACAGAGTTTGTATGCTTTATATGCCGACGGTATAAAATGTGTTTCAGTGTTGTTGCTTTTGTGTTTTTGTTGTTGTTTTCATGAAATATTTTAGTATGAACACTGCATAGAAACACTGACATGGAAACCACACACAATCAACCGTCCGAACAAAGAACGCAGAAAGGGAGAGAAAACGGGTTTCCCATTATGCAAAATCGGCTATAATTAAATTCGTTTGGTCTATTTATCGTAATATATATGATAAAAATTGGCCGTTGTTCTCATACTTGATGTTCAGATGGGAGATAATCCTTTAAAACATTTTAACACATGGTTTTACTAAATTCTAACTGGATAGCCAAGTGTAACGGTAGTGACAGACGCAGTAACATTAAGAAGTTAGGTTCATGCTTTTCCGATACATTTTGCAAGCTAAGAATGTAAAACACTAGTGTCATATTCACATTTTCAGAGATTTTCTAGAATATTTAATATTGATTAATGTTGCTTCTGTTTCTCATTAATTACGGATTGCCTTCGTATAAATATGATGGTTGGTCATTCTACTACTAACAAGATACCATCCTTTCCGTGCTTACTCGAGTTTAATCAACAACATTTTACTTGAATTTTTCACTAAGTACATTCACCGGAAGTACCCTTACCCTTTCGCAAAATACTACTCTACGATGGTTACTCATTGACATTTACTCACTTAATACTACTCTACAATGGTTAATCATTGACATTTACTAACTGAATACTACTCTACAATGGTTACTCATTGACATTTACTCACTGAATACTACTCTACAATGGTTACTCATTGACATTTACTCACTGAATACTACTCTACAATGGTTAATCATTGACATTTACTCACTGAATACTACTCTACAATGGTTAATCATTGACATTTACTCACTGAATACTACTCTACGATGGTTACTCATTGACATTTACTCACACTGAATACTACTCTACAATGGTTAATTATTGACATTTACTCACTGAATACTACTCTACAATGGTTAATCATTGACATTTACTCACTGAATGCTACTCTACAATGGTTAATCATTGACATTTACTCACTGAATACTACTCTACAATGGTTAATCATTGACATTTACTCACTGAATACTACTCTACAATGGTTAATCAATGACATTTACTCACTGAATACTACTCTACAATGGTTAATCATTGACATTTACTCACTGGAGACTACTCTCTAGTTGGTGATCATTAGAGGTACTCGTTGAACTCTACTCTCCGATGGCCACTCAACTTTACTCACTGAAAATTGTGCAATGAACCCTACTCCACGACTGACTATACTAAATGAACTTCGTTCACTGAAAATCCTTTAATGATACTCACTTTCTAAACGCTACTCAATGAACACTCTATCTAAATGCTAGCTAATTAAGGTCCGACTATTACTCTTCAGTTGGACATAAAGCTGATAAATTCAAATTTATCTACAATGTATTTACATGTATCTCTGTAAATGATCCAAGGTGTGTCTGTATTTTGGACGTTCTTGTTTGCTATGTTATAATTTGCGGTACCAAGTCTCCGTCATTTGTTGTACTTGCACTATGCTGGTTTGTGCATATTTTAAGACGTAAATCTTTTTGTCCCAACCAGTATAATCAATTGCCTTGATGCTTATGTTGATAATTTTCTTTCATTTGTAAAGGCATAAGCTTTTTGCACAGAATTCTTGTAGGAACCCACACGATTGTTACGTACAGTGATGAGTGCGAACATCTCTAGGATTTCATAATGTGCTAGATATTTCGTCCATCTGATGAAACAAACTTACAAGTAAATTGTTGATAAAAACAACTTCGTCTTGGGAGAATTTCTCGTGCGTAACACTGACATAATTAGTGCAGTATCTGCAGAAGTGAACTGTTTTAACAATTACCGCGAAACATCGAGTGCAGAACTTAATTTAACCATGGTGTAAACCTGAAATACTAATTATGCTTTAATTAACGATACTCAAGACGGTGATGATATTTTTGCAATACATTCGCTCGTAATTTTACGCTACCACTCGATGATAAAAGTTAATATGTTCTCATGGGACATCGGCGGCTACGTTTTACACCCCGCAGTTCCAACAAAACAGCGCACTCCCTCGCAAGGTTATTAAGTTTCAAACAATAACATTTTAAATTGTTTTGCTGAGTGAAGTGCAATTTTCTGGAAGGGAAATCATGAGACACAGGTTTTGTTCGATGCCAAAAGTAGAAATAGGAATGTGCATAAAGACATGGAGATAGTCGGAGTCATCCGGTGCAATTTGCCTTTTGGCACAAGAGCTCGACCATCTTGGCGTCGACGAAGCGAAGCACAATGAACACTTCACGTTGCCGCGCGCGGTAATTATGGCTGCAGGCAAGACTACTATAAATGTACAAGTGCGACAAGAAGGCTGGAATACATTTTGTGTCTAAAACGATGTTCATATTCCGCTCATTACATCTTGTCAGTAGTGCAATACGCCTTTAGCAAATGTTAAGGTATGCTGATGGTCGTTGGTCGGCCGTTCCACGACAAATGTTACATCGGCATCAAGTAGCTTCAAATTCTAACTAGTGATTTGATTGTTTCCGGTGTGAACTTAGCACATTAGGAGTCATTATCCAAACAAATGACAAAGAATGTGATAAATTCGACACATTTTAACCCCGCGGTTAACTGAGGTGACGCTATTATTTTCAAATTCCATTTACAAGCAGCTACCAGCTAAGGCTTGTGCAAGTTTTCTTACTGATGAAGTCCTATCAAATTTTGTTCGCTCGCTCGAAGATTCGATAAGCAATCTGTACAATTCAGTGTAGCTTATAATAGACATATCCCAGCTAAGATAGACCTTATTTAACTTGAAAAAACTGTCTAATGCTATACATTACAGACAGCGAATTCTCCATTATGATCTGAGTTGTCGAATAAACCCCAAAATCTTATGTGTACTGGGAAAGTATCGGGATTTGTGAGGCAGAGTGTTTGAAAGTCTTTATTTTACAATGGAAAATTAGACGAATTTGGACTGACACGCTAAGATCGTATGGTATGTCCCAATAGAAGAATGCATGTGCTATGAATGTAGATTAAGTAGATATTGGTGATCTTCAACGTTTCTGTCAGAATGAAGATAATAACCCAATTAAAAAGAATTATAACTTCAGATTTTGCTCTTTACAATCTAATGACAAAGATTTAAGAAATATCGTTGACAAAAGGAATGAATGACTTGTTTATCATGTCTATCCATCTGCACCCCGGATGAATGTGCTTTATCACGAGCTAGATATCAACATTTACGACAGAAAATTTTATTATTCAGTCTCTTTTGATTAACTGCTATCAACACGATGCATGTTACAGACGATTGATATCAAAGTTTCAGTGCTGTATACAGTGTATAAAGATATACATCCATAACCTTCAAGTCTATAACAATATCATCTACGTATTGGTGGCTGTGATGTCATTTTTATATCAAGCGTTTTTGAAGCAAATGATCGATGACACGCTAGATATCTGACTGAATGTATGTTCGTATCGATATGTCATTTATCAGTTCTTGTTATGTTATTATTGACTAATTGATTCCTTGTCGCCGTTTTCGTCTACTTAGCTATTTAGAACTGCACCCATCAAAGAAGATCAACACAAAACGTTGTCAAATATCCTCTCCAGATCTTAAAGTCATATATCTTTCCATTAAGGGATTGTAAGTCATGTGACAAGACAAGAAAATGGGGGAAATAAATGTTTGCAGCAAACTTTGAGACAAAATATATTACAAATGGGAGATAACTGTGACTGACAGAATACATGGAAATAGAAGGGATAATTGATTTGGATTAAAATACAAAGCAAAGGGGTAATAACTTTATGGGGTAAAATACGCTGCATCATTTAACAAAATGCAACAAAATGCTAGAACATTGTTATTGTTGAAAAGAAGACATCCTGGGACTGACCCTACTTTCCTTAATGTTCATACATTCGATTATTTCCGTCATTGCTAAGTTGCGCTGATGAAGTCTTTACATCACCCGAAGAATCATATTTTCTCAGAATATCTTGTAAAAAAATGGTATCAATTTCTTGACGTTGATTTCTTCGTCTCTTTCATAACAAAATCATTGGACAACCAATGAAAGACATTCGTTTTCACATAAAGCAATTTGTCGACATGGATTACGTCGAATTTATTTCCACACTGTTTGATTTCCATTATTGTAATTATTTCTGCCTATCAGAACTTTGTCTTCTACCGTAAACATCTACATTCTGGTGGAAATTTCACTTCGATCGAAGAACCACATGGCGTAGAGGGTATGAATAGTTTCTATGTTTGATGTGAGGAGAATTTGTTTTGTGAATTTGACTTGTACCTTTCCTATGATTAAAAGACAGGAAACAGAGCGTTCATGATGTATTGAAATCGATGAGAGTTGAACATGAAAAGATTCTTTCTTTTATCATACAATCATAATTTTATATATGTACAAATGTACATACTTATTTTCGAATTCAGCTTGGTTAATTTCTATAAACCTGGGCTCAAACAACCAATGAGATGTTTTATATTTAGTCTGATCTCCAAAGCTGTGTTTTATAACTTAATGCTTTGACAGACTTAGTTCAATCCCACAAATATTTATGATTTTGTAGTTTTATCACGCCGGGGTTTCAGTTTTGACAGGAGCAGCATATTTCATTATCTCTGGGAAAGAAATGCAATTTACGTAACAAGTGATTCGCAATACGAAAGAATTAATGTGAAATTGAAAAATTAGCATGCAGTCTTATTACTTATATTGGTTCGTGTCAGTATTGAAATTGGGATGTACAAGATAAGATGTCGTGTCTTATTGGCATATTACAGATAACCTAATCTTCAGATGACATCTATTGACCTCTTGTTGAATATTCGGACAGCTAATAATGATAAATATAGTATAGAAAAGCTGTAAAACAAGAAAAATGGCGACCGTCTGAGAAAAAATGTCGACCAATGAGTTGCGGTCTATGTTAAAGATCAGACTAAATAATCTCGTTAGAGACGAGAGTTAGACGGTAGTATTTCTCTGCTGACCATTCTCCTGATGGATAGTGATTCTAGTGCGGACAGTCTGGCATTTAGTAACGATTCCAGGGCTTACAATAGTACACTCAGCTTTATTATTAGTTCCCTCATTGTCGACCTATTAAGGCTAAAAGCCATCCATTAGTTGAATGCCCGTATCATCAATGATATCGGGACCCATAAAATATGGCGAATCTAAGTCAATTTAGTTAAAATCAAGTTCAAACTGTCCTACATGCGAGGAAATATTCTTTGTGCGTGTGGTTATACAGAATTGAAAGCGATGATTGATCCTCTGTTGTCACGTACACAGACAAACATGTCAACCAACAAAAGCCGTAAAAAGGCGGAGACGAAAAGTTGTATACAAGCACAATTGAACTTGCACTGGTTTACTTGACCTATTTATATGTATATTAAATGAGTGCTAAAGAGTGATCGTTTTTCGCAGTATCTTTTTTAGAAATGGTCATTAAATCAGGTACGACTGTATTCATCTGGTGAGAGCTTCCACCTTGTCAGTGATGGCAAACCTGACAGGCTTAATTCTGTGTGTGTGAGTCATTATGTCGATTCACAAAATGTCGTTAACATCGTTGTTATTTATTACATGCTCTTAATTCTCGAGATCGTGGTCGCTTGCTCATCTATACCTGGTATTTAGAGGTATATTAGGTCACTTTAAGTTAAATTAGTTGGATCTTGATGATCACATTATATTTGTGTTACGACATTTTGCTAAGTCGCTTGTACGACGATATGGTGGCACTAGCCTGACTTAGTAGATGTGCCTGAGTGCCGCTAACAAATAATGCAGTAATTGTCAGATTATTGGAAAGCACATGGATTGATGCACTGCGCCATACTATATCTTCTTACGACCCAATAGAAATCATAAAACTACAGTACTCCTCAGTCATCGACCAATGGTATGGTAAGACAAAATCAACATAATGACCATATAGAACGATTTTCCTCCATACACGTATTTGATCTCTAGTTCAGTTTGATGATGAAAAAATCTGAGTATTAACACCGTTTAGTTTGGTCCCAAAGATGGCCTGAACATCGAGGTTTTACTGTCCTGAATATAAACGTTTTGATATTAACCGGTACATTTGTTTCGATTTACAAAATCTATAATATTCAAAAGCGTACAATTCAATATGATTTATCGGTTGGTTTAATGCGAACTGAATACGAAGACAATGACTTCTGAAAAAAGTTTCCTTTCATTCAGTTGAATACATTCCAGTTAAGTACGTCAAAAAACTATGTCTGCGTCGGAAGACAAGAACGATTACGTCTCAATACACCGGACTGCTTTGTTATACTCATTGTTTATGACAGAAACCACGGAAGCTTTCAAAAATTATTTCGGATACTTTTAGATTGCCATAGCAATTATTTTACACCAGATTTGATACTAAAACAACATTGTATTCGATTATCGTTCGGGTGATTAGAATTTCAAAATGGCTCTCTTATTAATTTTAACGTATGAATGGAGCGGAAATTAACATCGATTCCATGTCTGTCGTTCTTAAGAATATAAAAATATATCTAAAGCTTAATAGTGTTCCCTGGAGAAAATTATGTTTCCAATAAATGATCTAAGCAGAATTAGAAGGAAATCGCTGGTGTATTTATTCTGACTGTTAAGATAATTGTGACGACTAGTTTCTCTCAGTGGATATTCTGAAGTCTAGAAAAAAGTAAGAAAGCAATTCTTGCACGTTGATATGAACCGAAATGTGAGTCTTTAAAATACAAACTGATTATTTTCGTTTGTGTTGGACTTGTCTGTGTGTCGTCTGCTATTTGTTTTTTGTTTGATGACAGTATATTTTTTTTCTTTTATATGTTTTTGCCTTTTGACATAATCAGTTCTCCTGGGTCAACAACGTTAATTTTTGTTTATTGTTGAAGTGTTATACGGCATTTATCAACAGTAATGAAGGTATTCCCGCGGTAAGTTTAACAAACAAGCACTCCAGGGATATTTTTGAGGACAACCATTTTCCCCTTCATTCCGAAAGCAGCTGTTAACTTGCCTATATTGTGTGAATCAGGGATTTGGGGGACAAATAACCAGTCATACCTTCATTCAGTGTGTCACAGAAATAGGACTGCCTCATCTGAGTCATTATTTGGGTCAACACTCGTGGAACACCAAAGACAAATACAAATCACACGCTAATCTGAGGTAACCTCATACGACACCCATAGACAAAGCGAATCACATACTATTTCGGGGACGGACAGCCCTCGCTTAACACTGTCTGCTAATGCAAATCATCATTATGTTAAATGTACTATGTTTTGGGACAACCCTCATAAGCTGTATAATGCGGCCAGTATTGATGTTTTAAAGCTCCACAGTCACTCTGATATCTAAATTGACTGATAATCTATTGTTCCTGAACCATTTGATTGACAACATAAATAGAAGGAAATAACAGAAATATCCCTGATAACACAAGATGATGTTCCCTTATTGCTTCCTTTATACGATATATATCTACAGGGCACAAAAAAACGCTCCCATGATTTTTGGTGGGAGGAATTTTCTATAATAACTCGAGATACTCTCTGGATATGAGATATTGGTAATTGCAGTAGTCATAAAATTCTCTTTAGGAGAGGAAGACCAATCGATTGTATAAATGAGGTGCCTAATTTGCCTCGCAGTAAATTAGTATCAAACGAACTTTAACGTCTTGTAAACAGCAAGTCTAATAAATTCTTTGAACCGAAAATTGAAAGTGTTATTTTCTGTCCGAATCGTTTCTGGTTAAGAGTTTAATCTGTCTCTGTAACGATTATCGCGCTTTTGGAATGAAATTTATTCATGTACAATTTTAAATTTACCCAATATAATTTGTCTATCATAATGACCATATTTGGTCTATTATTGTTATGAGCGGCCGTGGCCGTGGCCGTGGTCCAGTGATTAGTGCGAAGGACTTGTTACCCGGAGATCCGGGTTCGATTCCCGGTCGCAGTAGGTTATACCTTTCTATGAAAATTTGACAAATATGTCGATTTTCCTCCATATATGGAGAAGTTGTCGGCTCCTTGTGGAAGGGTAAGTTAGTACTGATTAGTATGCAGTCCAGGAAAACTGGTTAGGTGAACCAGTCGCCGTATATAATTGAAAAATTAGTGAAAAACGGCGTTAAACCCCAGTGACAATAAGTCACATAAAAACAATAAAAAACTGTTATGATCATGTTTGGTATATTGTCGATGAGAGCATGTTTGAAGCTCTGCTGTTAGGAGTACCTTTGGTCTTTTTTCTGTTAAAAGCGTGTCTGATGTTTTGCTTTAGAAGAAGTAACCCATTCTACTTTTCGACATGTTTGGTCTGTCGCTGAAATGATATAAGCGTTTTTAGTCGTATAATTGTGTTCCATAAGCGTGGAAATTATATGGTATCACTAGGCTTTCTAAGGTCACACATCGCAACCAAGCATTTCGTCTTCGAATGTGATGTATATTGTTATTCAGTTGTCAAATTTTGCTTCTCGATAATTTGAACAGAAACCTATAACACTGGTTTCTCACGAAATGTTGCTCGTTTAGGGACTTTCAGCTTTCATTTTGCATTTAACTTATCTATGAAAATTGTGAAAACAATAACAAGCTTTCATTGTTATCATGTTTTTTTTTAAAACTTGTGCAACTGAAAGGCTTCTCCTCTCGTCTTGCACAAAATATACGCCAGAAAGTATTGAGAAAAATGATACTCAAAACTATTTCTAGCTGTATTTAACTCTGGTCGAACAATCTCGGCAGTTTCACGTATTCCATTTGCATCATTTATCTTATTTACATCGTCAATATTATTCCAGGGCTTGTTACACTGTATTAACAAAGAGTTTGTGGTGGAATTTTAACATAAACATGAACAAATGTACATTTATGTCAAATAAATATAACAAAGAGACCGTTTATTCGGGACGCATTGGTGACTGTTCTGTGTACGTTTGTTTCAATAATTAAAGTCGCAGGTTCCAGTTCTAGCGAGTTAAGCTTCGTTCAAAATGAAACTTGATTGTATACTAATACATGTAAGTAGAGTAAAACCTAACTTTAAGACTACTTTTGTATCATGGCCCCAGCGTAATAACGACCTCTTTTCAATACAAACACCTTTATGGTACTGATGGTGGTTTTATTGCTTACAGTATTTGGTTTCAGTGCAAAGCTCGACTGGCAGAGTGCATGGCCTTTGGTCTGGAGGTCGCGGGTTCGAGATTCGGGCGGAATAAGAGGGGACAAAGTTGAACTGTGGGTAAATATACTGTACTGGTTAGGCCTTCTGTCTGCCGAACAAAACTTAAATACTTACATTACATAATCAGTCACTTATTATGGTACCATAATAATACGGATCTTATTTTTAATATGAATAATTGGGTGTTTTACACGCTCCTATACTTTCCATAAAAATTATATACATCGAGTCTTTATATTGTCTTTATATTATAATGCTTCGAATTCCCAGTAGATGATTTTCAACATGTAATTCCTTTCCAATATGAAGTATTAATTCTTATTTATTAGTTATGATATTGATATAAAATCCTTGTTTTTACATAAGCAATATACAACAATTTCATACCAGTTCTTCTAAGAAAGTAAGTCAATATCCTTCTAAATTGGCGTGAGCAAATAGCATAAAACCAGACAGCTCAAATTGTCCAATCAGCACGATGTTGCCTGATACTGCGTGTCGCTGTCTCTATTAAAGCTAATTGTGAAAAGTAAATTGTGGGACGAGTTTTGTATATACATCATCTATTCAATTATTCTCTATTATCGACAAGTCACAAGATATTCGTATTTGCCAAATCGACGGCAGCCTGTTACACCAGTAATATGTGGCAGTGATTGACCGATGGTGTCGTCATTTTGCCCCAAGAGGTCATAAATCATACACAAGATTTATCCTTGTCAGGGGTGCTCTCAAACGAAGTAATTCTATAACTATGTATTATATAGATTGTCAAAGACTTGCAGCCAGTCGTTTAATGATGTATATCAATTATAGAGGAGCAAATTAAGCTAGATATCATGAGACAAGTTGCTTGATAAAGGAGATGTCTGTACACTTTTTGTGTGTTTAGATATCATTTATTCTCTTCAGATAAGTTCGGTTTTAAATAAATTATGGTAATCAGCATTAAGTGGCGTGCACCAATCCATTAGTTAAGATTGAAGTCTATATGTATGTCATTCTAGGCTACATGAGAGCGCAATGCTTATGTCAACCTTCAACCGAGTCAGCAATGAAGTGATACATGTATGTCATTTTAGCTTACACTAAGTATAATGCTTTAGTCACTTTGCCGCCATTTAAGTACAATAAGTTACTGTTAGCAATGTCAAGTGCATCTGATGAGACATCATGCTTCGGAAAGGAATAGTTTCCAGTTTTGATTATGGTGGCATCGCCAGAACAGACCAGACGAAATTTACATCTGAAAAATAAGTTCTGTCGATCAATTTGTTTTAATATTATAATTATGCCTCATCCCTGGGAAGAATAAGGTTAATTAAATGGGGTTCGAAGATTGGGATTAGTTTTCAAGTTTATGCTCACTTGACATAAGTGAATAGCTGTACTTATACGTTGCGCAAGTGTTTGCATCTGGAACGCATCACTTTACACGAACTGCGGAAATTCATTTTCTGAAAATAAATTTTGTGATAATGAAATATTTAATATAAAGTTGCTGTCTGTCTATGCGCTGTTCCCGAACAAAAGAAAATGGTGCAGAAAATAGCAATCTCTGATATTGGATATTCTTTGACCTCTTTTGCTCCGTAAAATTTGCAGCTAAGCTTCCTAATCTGATCGATTTGTCTGAAATGATCTAGATGCCTCATTCATCATGTGCAGCCAATTTCGATACTTCGTTTCAATATAAAAGAGATACATCCGTATATCAACTATCCGAAATGTATGCAAGTCCCATCTGACATACAGAGCTGGCATGAAATATTCGATAACAATTTATTCATTATGTACACGTCTGGATAAGACCAATAGCAATTATTAGATCTTTATAAATTCTGGATGTAACATGCTAATTTGTCAATAAAAATCGAGAAAACAAATTGATGTTTGCCCGTCGAGATGAATTCGGCAGACGATATAAAATTCTATAGATTCATAAAGCATGGTAAGAATTGTTTACATAAATAGACGTGAAGGAATTTGCATTTTGATAACAATTCTTGTTCAGAAATAAGTCTTCGTGAAAACTTTACTACAAGACGCGTTTAAATAGAAAACGATCAGGATGCTGTCACTTGTAAATGGAACTGCAATCGTAGCTGTTCGTTTCTTTCCGGCAAAGCATCGGGTAAATTGGATAAACGCAACTTAAGCTCAACAATCGCACAGAATTTTAGATGTTCAGTAAAATCCAGTTTGTAAATCTGTATGTAATATACGTATGGTGTGATCTTTGCTGGTTTAGGCAATGTGATAAATGGATTATCGCCGCGGTATGATGAAATATCTACATGTCGTGAGTTTGTCAATGTCATTCAATGATCAAGATGTCAAAAAAAAATTCCCTTTATCAAGTCTGAAATATTTTTCTGAATTCTAGTTTTTTCGTCTCATACGTTAAATGAAAGCTGTATGAATATAGTTTATATCGCTTCATAAACATTAATTAAGGCACAAACAATTTCCCGGGAGGTTTCTCTGAATACTCCTCGCATTTTGGCCTTATTTCTGGTCGTATAGTTGTCTCCAATCCTAGATGTCAGATACAGGGCGAATATTTATCTTATTGACAATAGCACGCACGTTGTGAACCAGAAATCACGCAGAGCAATCGAAATATACGCTATGAAAATGACAAGGTTTTTAATGTTGGTCGATTTGTATGTTCCTCCAAGATTTTAACTTCATGTGCACGCACTTTTTTAGATAACCTGGTAAGACTGCGGCTTTATCTTCACAATAATGAATACAGTGTTTCCTGTACTGATTTGATGAAGACAATTAATATGTTTTGTTGTACATTTGCTTATGTGATATTTATCATAGATACCTATGTAATTCATGTTTAGTCCAACGCGTTCATTTTTTTGTTCACAACAATTTAGCTTTGGGAAAATATAGTTATATTCTTTCAACAGCCATTTCTTTTGTTTTATGCACCATTTGCCAGATGTCAAATTGAATACTCGCGGTACTGACTGAATGACGTCTGTATTAATAAACAGGTGGAAGTCATGACCAACTTTACCGTAACTCTATAGACGCTACACATTGTCAACTGCCCCAGGCCTTCAGTTCCTACAGTGCTTTGATTGTCACATTATAGTTTGAGTCATTGATGTGGAAGTGAGATTAAAAGACCTCTAAAAGCTAAGCAAAGAAACTGGGGTAGAGAATAAATAATCAGAGATCACTGTGATGAAGTCATTTATAAAAGAAACCGAATCCCTTATGATTATACTGCGTGTCACTTCTTCCCCAGGTCGGATTCAAATAATTGGCTTACGACTAGAAAGCCATGATTTGACAGTGGACCGTGGAAATCGGATGAAAATTGTGACATGTCATCAATCAAAAGTCCCTAATCCCCTTTTAGCCTTAAAAGAAAAAACGATGGCAAGGGTCTATAAATATGCTTATATTAATATAGTGTCCGCCTGTCTTCATTTTCTTTTATAGAGAGTTCTTTACCGTCAACAACATGGAAAATGCTCTGTCTATTTATTCAATATTTCTTTTTTCTGTCTGAGAATTGTCTTGGCGATGTTTTATCCTCTAAGCAATGACAGTGAGACAAAGTCGGAGGGGATAAGAAAAAGTTAGATAAATCAGCTATTAAATTCCATTCTGTTTTTCATGTCGAGTATTTTGATAAATTAATGAAACTAGCAAAAGAGATTTTAGTTGTGTCATACGCGTCAATTAATATACGATGAATTATGAAACGTAGCCGACTTTGAAATATCACTTTAAAGTGTGCGTCAATACTGAATTGAAGATTTTGATTCCAATAAGTGACTGCAGTGAGATAAATTGCTAAATGGGACCAATTCAAATTACTAATAACTAATTCGGTCATACTACTATTGAAAGAATGGGCGCTTAATCAGAAACAAATAAGGGATGACGTTTTGGGGACATCCTTGCGCTCGTAGGGAGTCTGTGTGATTGACAGTTCAAAGGCAGTGTAATCGAAACTGAAGGGTTTGGCTTGTTGTCGCAATTAAAATGTAATTTGAACGAAAAAAATCTTTAACTTTTAGACTTTTGACCTCACATACAGGCAAAGGAGCATAAGGTGTTAGCACGCATCTGAAATCATTAAGTTTGTCTTCAATGTAATTTCCGATTAATGTAGTAACGTATTTGTACAGAAAACGTTCTTCGTAATCAGAGCTTTAGTCATGTGATATCCGGGGTCAATTTGGAGAGGCCACATTATATATTATAGATTTTTTAAACTTCCAGTTGAAACTGCGTTGTTGTTTTTCGGATGATTCGCGGTCTTGATAAAAATTGGAGCGTGTACCAGGAAATGTGATACAAACTTGAGCTAATTAAACAAACAATAATTCTATTAATTCTTTATTAAATTTACATGCCGAAATTAAAGTTTCTGTATCGTAAATTGAATCATGAAAAAATATTATTAGATTAATGGGGAGCTTTGATAATTCCAATTTGCCTAAATAAGACATTATTCAAAGTAAAGTACAATGTACAAACGTTTTTCATTTTACTAAAAAGACGTTCACGATGAACAGGAACACTAAATCACATCAAGTAAGAAATTAAAGGGAAAACTGTTGGCTAATTGCCGTAAAATAGATTTTGTGTTTAAAGTTATTTAAAACATTTAAATAACCTGTGAATTACAGAAATAATTATGACAGCTAAAAACGACAGTAAAAAATGACTAGCTGTATTTTAAAGTTCACTTTGTTCTACAAAGGAATTAATAGAAGGTAAAAACAGACTCCACGTGTAAAAAATCAACTTTACCGCACAAATTGCACACTAGTAAAATAACCATATTACCTCACTTCAATACACATACAACTATTTATGTGCAAAAATACAGAACCTGACAAAAACTACACACACATCTGCAAATATGGCTTAAATCCATTCCTCCCGAATCCCAAACACAGTCCATCAAGCCATCGGCACGGCTCACAACAATAGCCGCATAACAACAACAATTTACAAAAAAAGAACAAGACGCAAAACACATACGTCGGGTATTGCCTCGGAACGCGCTGTGACCAAAAAAAGGCATGAAGTAATTGGATTCTACGGGCCAAACTTATCCCTAACTCTGGGTATGGTAAAACAGTAATAACATCAAATGATGTCAGTCTTAACTTACGTAAACTTAAGTAAGATGTTAATTCATATACATGTATTACATATATGGGTACATAAGCGACATAGGGCCAAACCATCAAAATGGTCAAAAATTAAGGAGTTCGCTTAGGAAACATTATACATGTATCATTTTTTGTTCATAGTCAATAATGAAACCGATCCATGAGATCATGGGAGGACAACAATGTTTGAATATGTAAATAAGCTAACTTGCATTTATTTCCCTTAATTAACAAATAAACACCGTGTACGTTTTGACGTAATTTATTCTAAGATTGGATTTAAAAGCGCAACGTGACAAAATCAAAAACACACTTCATTACACAAAGTAATATCTAAGAGGTTATATATTTTATTGTTCCACTAAAAGAGGCCAATTTTACTGGTAAAAAAAACTCTTAACCAGAACGCAAGATATCCTGGCATGACATGATAACAATAACATACCCAAAGCTTCAAAAACAAGGTACATTTTGTATTTTTTCAATATTCTGTAAGGTCTTTATGCTTGCAAAGAAGTATTAATTCGATGTGACATACTACTAAAAGAAATTAAAAATTATTATACTGTCCTAATATCTGAACACCTCTGTTTTCAAGTCATCAATATTTTTTGCATTTTTTTTCTTGTTGTAACTTCCAGATGTTTCAGTTAAGTTCAAATATATAGCTTGGCCAATCTAATACGGTAGCATTTTGTTTTTCTAACGACTACTTTGAGTGTAGCCTAGCGTATGCGTTGGGTCATTTTGTTGTTATAGAATCCAGTTCTCTCCATAAAATACTCAGATGACCTCTAGAATGTATTTGTACCTTTCACTGGTCAAATTACCTCCAAAAACACAAAGTAGTGTCGACCCTAATAAGGATACCCTACCCACACATAAAATGTCTAACTGTATTTAGGCCGCTGGAAGATCGGAAGATTTTGTCCACATCTTAATACAGCTGGGATATAGCCAAACTGAACTCTGAGAAAATGGCACTCTCTTGGTTGATGTTAGCATGGTCTAAACATCAGTTGAAACGACATTCCTTATGCTTCAGTAATGGCGAGGCCTTAGATATTCCATTAGATTTATGAAAGTCCATTGTCACTTCATTGCAAAAGCGGCTGCCTTTTGAAAACTATAATTCCTATATAAATATTCTCACAGGGAGCTAGCACGTTGAAGGGATGGTGTATAATGGTGTATTAAGCTTAAAATGGTCACACGGACCAAAACACCTATATTACATATATACATATACAAGGGTTACAACTTCCGAAATGACAGCTTCTGTATCAAGTTTGTTTAAAACTACGTAACTGTTCAAGAAATCGCTCAAAATTCTAATAACTGGTGTCTACATATAGCTAATACATTATACTACATATAACCGATAAACATTTGGTCCAATTCAAAACGATGAAGCAGGTATTTCAACTTTTCCTTTATATATATGATATACGTGTTTTAGTCCATGTGGCCATTTTAGGCCTGATACGTCATTATACTCCATCCCGTCAACGTGCTAGCCCCCCTGCGAATATTCCCGTGTACAACTCAAATTATCCGAAAACTTGTTTAATAAGGGAGATCACCACTCACATCAAAGTTCAAATTTTTATGTGCAGAGTTACCTTCCTTGACAGCAAGATCGGTATCCACTCATAATTCAAATACAATGACAAAAGAGTAAATGAAAAACAATGGTGAAATGTTTAGTTATTCTGGTCAAAGTGTATACAAGTATATATTTAAATTAACTTGACTGACATATTTCAGACCGCTACTATTCAGCGGTCTTGCTAATGGTGTCTTTTAAATTAAGCCCTGATTTGAATCACTGAATGTGCATAGCAGTGTAAGAACTGATTTGTTTAAAACACTACCTCCAAACTATAAGTGGGCTATTGAAAATGATCAATTTAACACTAACCGGAAAAAGACAGATGAGAAAGTTCATCCGCCGAACGGAAAATTACTTGCCCTTGGTTTAAATTAACATGAAGGCTTTCATTTCACATGATCATGCGTTTAATAGGATCTGTGGCTTTATAATTGTTCATCTTTATTGATACAGTAATGTTCAATTATTATGAAAACCTGAGCCTATTCTCGTGACCACCATAAAATTTATTACCCCTACGCCTCAACCTATTGTGAATCACACGGGCGTATATTTTTATGCTGACGCCGTTTGATAGTGCGCCATCAAAAATTTGAAAAAATTGACATGCGCTCTTGCTCTTGTTATCTTTGTTAGGCTATTGTTGACTTGTGTGTTGTAAAATATCAAAGAGCGATCCAAACTAGGTATTTTCTAAGTATTACTTTGATATTTCTATTTTTCATTTGGTGTTTTCATGTCATAAGCCACATTTTTAACTGATGGGTGGGGTAAAGACTGAAGTTTTCATTCTGTTGCGAAATTGAAGTATTTAATTTCCGTTTCTTGTTCAAACGAACGTAAGGATGGCTAAGATGGAGCAGTGGTTCATTTCCAGTTGCTTTATAAGTGGTAAACGTTTGTGCTGATGTGGCTGAACAATTCAAAATAAAATCTATTTTTATCCAAGACAAAAATACTGGTTAGTACAACTAATTTGACTGTGACAGTTTTTTTATTTAACTAGGTCCCACACAGTCTAACAACGAACTGCAAATAAAACACTTTGGGCATGATATCTACAATACTGTGCGTTAGATAGGAAACATGTTTGTAAACTTATGAAATAACTAATAAAATATTCCAACTTACCTTTTCCGAAAGCTGAAATGTTTTGTTTCTCTATTATTTCTCTACGGAAAACAAACCAATATAAAGGTAGGCAAGTGCTAGTGTCAAGGTAAATATCTGCAGATGTCATGGTAAATGTATATTTCTCTCAATCTGTCTTTCATTTTCTTACAGCTAGTCACATTATGGAAATTACTGATGAGAATTTACAAACTTTGTCTACATTTCTGCAACAAACATTGTCACCAGATCCTGGTGTTAGGAAGCCAGGTAATTATTGTTTAAAACTGATTAGATACCTGCTTTACATAAATATTGGTTAAGATGTATATTCTGTAGATTTTAATTATACATTTTATTGTTATCTTTCTGAATATAGGGAATGATAAGGATGGTAGAAGTTGAATCGGTATTTTGAACTAGGAATTTAGTTTAGGGTGTGTTGTATGAAATTTTTCTGTTCACTGCACTAGGTTAGCGCTGAGGAAAATAAAACATTAGCCAAATTTGTTTACCTCCTGGAACAAAGCAGTACTGGTACTACAAATTGTTTAAAGGGTGCTCAATGAACTTTGAATCCATTTTAATCAGAGTGAGCACTTCAGAAAAACAGGTGGAACTACTCATTTGAGCTGATTTCTCCATCCATGCACTGCTTCATCAATTATCTTGCTGCGCAATATCTCATTGTTCATAAGCTTCATTGTAAAAGACATTAGTATAATCATCTCATAGCTCATAAGCTATATAGAGCATTTTTCCATTCCAGATGACAATGATTCATTGTCCATTCAGAGTTTTTTCTTGACTTGGAGGGAAAGGACCTGGCTTTTTTTATAAGGGAAAAACTTAAGCACAAAAGAACTGATTTGGGGGGGGATACGCACATAATTGGTGATTTGGGGGGAAACTATACATATGACATGGTACATTGTATAACTTCAAGTTTACATGTTGGGAAAGTAAAGTGCAAAGGCCAGAATACTGGTCGTTTTCAGATTTTTTGTTTTTTAACAAAACCACTTCTGATGATATTTTACTTTTAAAATCCATATTTTTTTACTGATTTCATGAATTCAAGCAGCAAAACAGGACAGAAGTCTGTATAAAACCATGCCATTTAATGCATCATTTTGTATTGAAATTAGTTTCAATGCATATCTCGAGAATGGTAATACCAGCCACTTGAAATTTTAATAACTGCCAGGCTAGTCAGTCTTTAAATTTAGGTCTTGTATATTTTCACTTTTCTATTAATATAAATTCTCATTATTATTATACAGGGCTTTTTTCACGGCTAGGGGAAGGGGCCTTTCTTAAATTTGGGGAAAAAATAACATTGTATTATTGCAAAAAGGGAAGAAAAAACTTGATGCTAACTAAATTTTAGGGGAAATCTGCATTAATTTAAGGATTTTTCCTGAGAGGAAGACGCCTATAAACTGCCCTTGCTATAGAAGGAAAAAAGCCCTGTTATAATATAAAAAGCCTTGATCAGCTCCAATACCATATTTTAGCCGTATAGATATGAGCTTGTAGTTTTTAAGTTGAAGCTAACCAAAGCATTACCTGCTGTGGAATTGTCAGGATATTCATAAAAGCATTTTACATTTGACATGCCTGAATATAGTTATTCAGTTAAGAATTTTATCTTGAACATAGAAAAAAAAACCTGCCTGGTATATGTCAAATTCTTTAGTGGTAATAGTAACTGTTTACTTTTTATCTTAATTTCAGCTGAGAAATTCCTCGAGTCTGTTGAAGGAAATCAGAACTATCCATTACTACTTTTAAGCCTATTAGACAAGGATAATGTTGAGCAAGCTATCCGTGTCTCTTCAGCCATTACATTTAAAAACTATGTGAAGAGAAACTGGAGAATTGTAAGTATAAAGCATAAATTAAGTTTAGTCTATTCATCTAAATATGAGGGAAACTCTGATATTGAGGATGTCTGACTTTAATATAGACCAACATTTAAAAAATAACAGTTTCAACTTTTTTTAGTTCATGCTTGTTGGATATTTACATAGCAACCAGCTATAGCAACCAATATTTTTTTAATCTACATTCAGTGTACTGGTTATTGAAATCTGATGAAAATAACTGAGAACTAACAAATATATAGATCGTTTTTCCATGTTTGCTGTATATATTCTGATGATAAGAACAGTGTCCTGTCTGACTGGGATTTAGCCTGTGTAATGATAGGTCCCTCTGAGGAATGAGATCTCACATATGTTGTTGTATTATATTTAGCATGACTTGGGCCTAATTGATAAACAAGAAGTTTGTCTTATTCACTAACTGCAAACCAAACTAATATATTGTCCCTTAACAATGTCTTTACTTACATACATATATTGCAGAGTTTCAACCATATTGCACCAAAAATACAATATCTTATTAAATGATTCTTAACGGAAGGTGGTCTTTTCAATGTATAGAATGCATTGGTCAACACCTATTCAGAAGCCATTTGTGACATGAATCATTGGGAAGCTGCACTGGCTTATTTTCAACATTTTTACAATGTATATTTCAGATTGATGGTGAACCCAATAAAGTACATGAAGAGGACAGAAATTCTGTGAAACAATTGATTGTTGGTCTCATGCTTAAAAGTCCTGAACAAATACAGAAACAGGTGACAGTTTTAATCAGTTCATGCTAATTCTTGATTTATGCCACCATTGTATGCCCATATAGCAGAATTTACAAAACAGTTTTCTAGGGGCATCACTTGTAATATGTCAGTGTATATCAACAATGAGATTTTAACATGACGTTCAGATCTCTGACATTGTTTGTACTTACAGTAAAAATAGGTGTTGTTTGTTCTGTGAAGCCATTGTATGATATTTGGATTTTTTGCATGAAAAGACACATATTACTCATCAACTTGTCAGCTGTATAATTATGTAGTATTCTCAGTTTTGTACCAAACTATCAATTCATCAGTACAGAGACTAAGTTCATGATTTTTTTGTGTGATCATGAGAAATTATTTATTGCAGCTGTCAGATGCTATAAGTATCATTGGACGTGAAGATTTTCCTGCAAAATGGCCAAATCTTATCTCAGAAATGGTGAGCAAGTTTCAGACTGGAGATTTTCATGTGATAAATGGTGTGTTACGTACAGCTCACTCTATCTTCAAAAGGTATCCTATCCTTTAATTAGCAATATGATTTTCAGATTCTGTAACAACATGCTTACTTCAGATTTTGTCAAAGTGAAATGTTGATTATAAATGAAAAAGTTCGACCAAATGCCAGAAGTAATGTTTGAAACTTAATGCTATACATACAAGGAAGATTAACAGATAAAAGATAAAGAATACTGCGTATAAAATATATGTCATTCATTGCAGCTTATCTTAAAGTCTTAAAATATTCTTAGGGAAAAAGCCCTTTGGAATTTTCTTGTTTTTTTTAGCAGTTTCCTCTGATTGTTATGACATAAGAATGTAGACTTGAAAAAAAAGTAAATTTATATTCTAAGCTAGTGTTTAAGTTGCATCAAAGTCGAGATGATGAAAATAGTGTGTCCTGTCCTAGTGTTTATCACCATGACGACACATTATATACTGATTGATTTATGTGTCAACATTACTTACTATGTAGTTACCTGAAATTAGTTGACATTGTCAAAATGGTAACAATATGGGCTGATAATAGACCTTAAGCTAATAGTTAAGCTTTAGGCTCACGAAGGAGACTGTGTGTTTACAATGTTAGTAATGAAGAATGTCACATTCCTAGCCATTTAGAATATTTTTTTTCTGAGCTCTGTTCTTTATGAGGCTTGGTAATATGAGCTATTTTTTTACTCTTAAAACATGGATGTATTGTTTGTCCTATGTTTCAGATATCGTCATGAGTTCAAGTCTCAGGAGTTGTGGACAGAAATCAAGTTTGTGTTGGAAAACTTTGCTTCTGCTTTCACACAACTGTTTACTGTAAGCAAAATTGGTTGAAATCTATTTGAATTTGTATATACAGTAAAGCAGTCAATGTTTGTTGTTGTTGTGGTTGTTGCTGCTGCTGCTGCTGCTATTTCTGTTGACTTGCTTTCATTTGATGTCTTTTTGGATTTTTCTGTGTTTGGGAACATGACACATTCTAGTAAAATTATAGAAAATTGAGAGTATTGGCATTGTTTATATGACTTTTGGCATTTCATAATTTAATATACTTTAATAGATGCTTTTACAATGAGGAATCTGTTTAAAGATGCTAATGGAGCTGCAGCCGTGGTCCAGTGGTTTGTGCGCTGGACTTGCAACCCGAAGATCCGGGTTCGAATCGTGGCAGGTCATACCCTTCCATGAAAATTTGACAAAAAATGTCAATTTTCCTCCATATGTGGAGAAGTTGCCGGCTCCTTGTGGAAGGGTAAGTTAGTACTGGTTAGTATACAGTCCAGGAAAACTAGTTAGGTGAACCGGTCGTCGTATATAACTGAAAAATAGCGTTAAACCCTAGTGACAATAAGTCACATACTAACATACAAAGATGCTAATGGGATTTTGTTCTACTTCAGGTAGAAATACTATATCCATTACAGTCATGTTTATCATTTGTAAAAGTGGCAGATTATGATTAAATTTTTGTAAAGATAATTTGTTAACTGTTTTGCTGATGATAATTATATGGATTATTGTTACAGCTCTAGGTTTATTTTGTGTATTTCAGAGTACCATGGAGTTAGCAAAGACACATGCCACGGATCCAAAAGCTTTAAAAGTTATTTTCAGTTCGATTGTGTTGGAATGTAAAATCTTTTACAGTCTTAACTTCCAGGTAAATATCGTATCATGATTTTGAATTGAACTGAATTTTGATGCATGCTGTTTATTATTTATGTTAATTGTTATCTTTCAGTGTTCCCACTCACTTCTGAAATTGGGGGTACGCTTACCCTTTAGGTCTGAAATCTGGGGGTGAGAGAAGTATTTTGGGGGTATGAACAAATATATGTATACGCATACATCGTTATGGATGTTTCCAGAAAATTGGCGATTCGTCCCTAAACATATTCGTATGCGTTCGATCTCGCACCAGATCAAAATGAGTTGCGTGATATCCGATTTTATTGCGAGATTTACGCAAGATTTTACGTGAGTTGGAACACTGATCTTTAGTTTAGACATTGCTTACGCATGCGTCTATAATAAATGTTTAAATAGGAGAGATTTAAGAAGATGCATGAAACCTTAACTTGAAATCGACTTTCAGGCTTCCCGAAAGTTATCGGACATGTCAGGTAGATTTCAAGCAGGTCCAGTAACTGGACGAGATGTCAGGCAGTTGGGCACGATTTACATCATTTATCACTTATTTATGATACATTCGGTCGGACAAATTTTCATTTGGTCAGACAAATATTCTAACTTTTCCTAACCCAGGCAAGTATTCTAGCAGTTTCGAGAAGCCTGGACTCCCATGCCTGGACTGTTTGAATTTTTGTGCAAACTTGTTTGTTGACTTGTTCATTTGCAGAATAATGTTTGTTATCATTGTTACCTTTTTACAGGATTTACCAGAGCATTTTGAGGACAACATGGCGATCTGGATGACAAATTTCCTTCAGTTGTTAAGTGTGGATAATAAGCTGCTTCAAACTGATGTAAGCAGGTTTTTCCTTATTTATGTCTCCCCAAGATGTGATAAATACCTTGTAGAGTAATGTTCTTTTGTCAGATATTTTTTATTGTGTAGAATAAGTACAATATTTGACCTTAGAGCCATATTTTTGGGTAAAACAAATGGGTTAAGCAATTAATTTTACTGTGCTTGGGTACAAACATATATGGAGCACTGACGCCATTAATTTTTGATTACAGCATAAATTCCAATATTCTTGTGTAAAATCGAACATATGGGTATTGCTGAGTCTTAAATCTGACATTTTTGTGTAAACTCTTCATGTACATACAGGAATGAAATGTTTCAGGATGAAGAGGAGGCAGGATTGTTGGAACAAGTTAAATCTCAGATCTGTGACAATGTTGCTCTGTACGCACAGAAATATGATGAAGAATTCTCACCCCACCTGCCTGGTTTTGTTACAGCAATCTGGGGCCTGCTTACATCTACTGGACAGGAAGTAAAATATGATCTGGTAGGTACCATGATAATGATTGTTAAATAAATGAAAGAAGAAACTTTTCATCAGTCATGTTTCTGCTATTTCAGTAAGTTTTATGGTTGCTGTATATGCTTACTCCATAAGAATTTACGAATGTTTACTGAAAAAAAAAAGAATTTGTGTTGCTTGTAATAGAAATAAGTAATGAAATATTTGTCATTTTTTGTATGTGTCTTTTCTATTTTTGTGTCTTATTTTAATGAATGTGTAAGTTGCTTCTAAAGGGTCAAATTAAACAATTAATGAAAGATAGTTTTTTAGACTATCATGTGATTTCTAAATAAAAGTAGGGTCATCATTTGATTGTTGTTACATGGGAATGCTGTCTGAAGTTCATTATTCTACATCACAAATTAGTATTAAAGTGACAACAAAGTCAAAGTGATGAGAATTGTGTGTCCTGTCTTAGTGTTTATCACCATGATGACACTTTATATAATGATTCATTTATGTGTCAAATTATGGTCTTTTCTCTGTATAATGTTTTTTCCTTGGAACTTTACTGAATGTTTCAAGATAGCATTGAGTATATTTTAACACATTAACTAATTCATTATCAATCAAATATAGGAATTTACATAGGAAATATGTTTTCTCCAGGTAATTTTGCTTATAAAACAAAATATGAATGATGATAAAAGTGTGTCCTTACTTAGTGAAATCTTTTACTGTGACGAGACTGCTAAACCTGACAGATATATATTTTTTATTTTTAAAAATGTTCCGTTATTATCTTTTTTTGCACATGTGAATGGGATCTTTTTTTGTTTTTATGCGACTTACTGTCACTGGGGTTTAACACCGGTTTTCAACAATTTTTCAGTTATATACAGCGACCAGTTCACCTAACCTGTTTTCCTGGACTGTATACTAACCAGTACTAACTTACCCCTCCACAAGGAGCTGGCAACTTCTCCACATGTGGAGGAAAATAGACATTTTTGTCAAATTTTCATGGAAAGGTATGACAATCGCGGGCGGGATTCGAACCAGGATCTCCCGGTTCCAAGTCCAGCGCACTAACCGCTTGACCATGTCCGCGGCTCTGAATGGGATCTTTGTTTACTTTTAACTTATAAAATCTGATCTATGTAAAAGAGTACATTACTGTGTGTAATTAGAATTTTTTATGTATACAATAAGGGAACTTACAAATGAAATAATTTGTTGAATATTCTGTGATTTCAGTTGCATATAAAACAAATATGAATGATGATGATAACAGTGTGTCCTGTCTGAGTGAATTCCTCTAGTGACGAGACTGCTGTATCTGACAGATTTATGGTTTAGAAGAAAAAAATGCATTTTCATCTTTTATGCTCAAGTGAATGGGATCCATGTCTTTGGGGAACACAACAAAATTTCTCCTTTTATTAAAGAACTGTACATTATGAATAATTGGTATTAAATTATAAGAAACAAAAAATTTAGTATAATTGTCCATGAAATTTTATCACCATCTATATTTCAGTTGGTCAGTAATGCTATCCAGTTCCTGGCATCTGTAGCAGAGAGACCGTCCTACAAAAGTTTGTTTGAAGATCCCGCTACTCTTCAGAATATTTGTGAAAAAGTGGTTGTTCCTAATATACAGTTCAGAAGTAAGTGGATGATAGTGTGTGTTTTATACTTTTATAACTTATGGTCAAAAATTGCAAATTTCTGTCATTTTACTCTGTATTTTTATGGGAAAAAGCAAGTTCTACTTTTTCAACAAGTGGTCGAATTACTGACTGGTTGTTGGTAAATTGTTGCTCATATGATATAAATGCTGTCAATCTTCTTCAACAGCTGATTTTGAGCTTATTGATAAGGTATAATTTTCACTAAGTGTTCTGACCCTTAGTGGAACTTAAACTCACCTTTAGTGCCAGTATATAGCTACAGGAATATGCTTGTGTATGTTAATAATGCTTTAGAATATGAAAACATTATATTGAAATTTGGGAACAACTGTTTTATGACCTTTGTGATTATGTTAAAATGATTATGTTAAAATGATTATGTTAAAACAGAGATTTCCTGATTTTTATGGCACCTTACTTCATGTCTAGAATACTGATGTACATGTTTGTAACTTTTTCAAGCATCTGATGAAGAATTATTTGAAGATAATCCAGAAGAATACATAAGACGTGATATTGAAGGATCAGGTAAGTTATATGTGTACATTGTAGGTATTTCAAAAGTTGCAGACATCTGTTGAATCAAGGTCTTCTTTGAACTTCCACCGTACTTGTGTCCACCACATGAGCAACAGTATAAAATATCATTGTTTTAGGCACACGTCTGTCAGCTAGATAACATCTGCTCTGTTTAACATGTTAATGTAGTTTATTGTCTCCTTAACTTGTATTTTAGATTCTGATAGAAAATGTATTATTTAGTAGGAAAAAAGGGTATTTGAAACTACTATGGGAGAGAATTATGACTGACTGAAGTGGACAAGTTTGTGAAAACTCCTACTATCCTGACTAAAAGTGATTTTACCTAGTTTTTCCTTGTATTGGCATCTTCTTTGTACTTGTAAGTCCAGTGATTAACACATTATCAGACTGTTTGCTACAATTTTACAGTAATTTTGTTTGATATAGGCCATGTATTGTATGTTTGCAGATGTTGATACTCGGAGAAGATCAGCCTGTGATCTTGTGCAGGCTTTGTGTAAAATATTTGAAGGGCCTGTCATTCAGAATTTTTCACAATATGTACAAGGATTGCTTGCTGTAAGTATCAGTTAACATTGCTTATTTGATAAAATTTGATTAATTTGTCTCAAAAACTTAAGTGATAGCCTGTTTGACTGCATCTAGATTCAACTCTTTCAACTTATTTATGTTCCATCCATTTTTCATTTTGATAAGTAATCTGAGGCCTTACACTGTGTATGCTGAAGTGATGTGTAAGTTAAATTAAAAACTGATGGTATGTTTTTTTACATTCAGTTTTTCTTAATCATTGAATCTAATTTCTGATATTAATTGTAAAATTATGTACAATTTGAGTATGCTTTATATCCGAAATATATCATTACTGGACTTTGCCAAATTATTCACATTAAATTGATTAAATGTAAGAAGGTTATTTCCTGTTTGATCATTTTATTAATTGGGACTTGTCTCCTTTTAAGTCATGATTTTATCTTTTTATTTCATTGTTTACATACAGGAATACAGTGGTAATCCTGCTGAGAAATGGAAGAGTAAAGATGCTGCCATATATCTTGTTACATCCTTAGCAGCCAAAGCACAAACACAAAAAGTAAGGATTACAAGATCTTCTGTATACTGGCTGTTTGTGCCATAATGAATTACAATGAATTGTATGTCATGTTAGCCAAATACTGACAGACTTTTCCTCAACCACAAATGATTACCTCCCTTCTTTATTGAGAAGTTTCTGATATTTTACTCCAGCTAATGATTTATCCAACTTGTTTAAACCTCTCAGGTGATCAGACTCATATAACTAGCTCTTAACATGTACTAAAAAAAGATAATTTTCAATTCAAAGGAAATTTTAAGGAACAAGATCTTTTGGCAAATTTCTTGACTTAAGTTTATGTCTGGGGCACAATAATTTCAAAGGATCAAACACCCTTTTGTGAGATACACAATGTATGACATGTTTATGATTTCTCTAATATAAAGTATATTATATGTTACAGCATGGTATTACACAAACAAGTGAACTTGTAAACATCACAGATTTCTTCAATTCTCACATTGCACCGGACGTACAAGATCAGAATGGTATGTATTAGTTGATTAATGTCTAGTTGAAATATCGTTATATTGTATATAGGCAAACATTGGACATATTCTTTCCTATTACTGTTTGTGAACTTATGTCTGAGTTATAAAATCTTTATTTTGAGAACAGTCTTGAAATCCAAGCATATGATGGGTTGATTCTGAGGTGATATTTGACTTAACCATTTTAAGCTGCTCATTTACTTATGGGAAGGTTGTTAGGGAATTATTTTTTTTATTTTCAGTGAACTCTAAACCAGTTATAAAAGCAGACTGCATTAAATATCTTATGGTATTCAGAAACCAGGTATGTATTGTAATAAGTTACTTAGACATAAAAAGGTACATTACAAACTTAGATACTAACATAAATCTTGTTATAGTAGTTTTGATATTGTTGCCATAGAAATGCTGTGTTGCTATACAAACTCCTTTATTTGTTAGGCATTAAATTTACTAACTATTAAAAGGAATTGTGGTCTGCATCTTAAACCTCTTGCCCAATGTCTTTGACTGGTATAAATTGCCTTAGGCTAACATGTCATTTTTCACTTGAAGTACATAGTTACATTACTGAATTTTACAATTTTGACTGCCAATTAAATCAACTTAGTCACAGTTTGAAGTTATTCACAATTTGTACATTACTTATGATTATTTTTGTCATTTAGCTAAAATATTTTCATGCTATTTCAGTTACCTAAAGAGTCTCTAATTGCTAGTTTTCCACATCTTGTCCGTCATTTACTTGCTCAGAGTCACGTTGTGCACACATATGCTGCTCATTGTGTCGAGAGATTACTGATGGTTCGAACATCTGATGGAAAAGCTGCGTATGTATTCTACACTACATTTATTACTCTTATTATTGTCTGGTCTAAAATGAGTAAGATATGTCCATTCAAATTATGTGTATTCAATGTTTCATATTTAATATTGAGTATTTTCGAACATTCTATAAAATTGACAACTTTTGCAAGAAAATGAATGAGTTTCATTTGCAAACCAGGTCTGTTTGATTTAATTTAGTTCCCTGTCGGTGCTATTTAATGCACAATTTACCCAGTATACAAACTGATGGTAGCATCATAGGCTTGTATTGTCTGCTATTGATTGACATGACAGTAGAATGTAAGGCTTACACTACAATACAACATTTCTATTACATCACAGAGTTACATATCCTGATGTACAGCCTTGTGCTACAAAGTTGATTGAGAATCTGTTTGGTGCTATGCAGTTTCCTGGTTCTACAGAGAATGAATATTTAATGAAAGGTTAGTAGATAAAGTGTCTTTTCTCCTACTTACAAATTTGGAAAAGGTTTTTGATTTCATAATTATGCATTCTTGATTATGTTGTCTAGAGCTGAAATGGATGAAAATACTGTGAAAAAAATCACAAAACTAGACTTAAATCATACCACCCATAGTTGGTTCCAAAAAAAATGAAGCATTCTATTAAAGTCAGAATTCTTATTTATCATAAAAATAAAAAAAAAACTGCCATTATTGATTATGGTTTTATTATGTACATATAGTAGAATTTCACCCCATTTTTAATCAGAATATAAAATCCCAAAATCTTAATTTAGTTCATTTGTGAATTCCTGGTCTGGTGTGAAAAGAAACATGGCTAAACTTTGGTCTGTTACATTTTACAGCCATAATGAGAAGTACGTCTATGATGCAGGAGAACCTAGTTCCACTTGTACCTGTTATACTGAAGAGTCTCACTGAGAAACTACTGCTTGTTGCTAAGGTATTTGTTCCACATTTTTATTAATGTTTAGCTATTGCACACATAATTTGTTGTGAGGTAACATTTTTGTTCAGCCCCTTCGCAGTGAACTCGGCATAATCACTACAGTGTTTGATTGGTGTGTGACAGAATTTGCGTGGTCACATTATTTAGTTCAGACCACAACCATGTCATTTGTTGAGAGTTTGAAATTACTGAAACAAATGTTTACCATGATGAAGCATTGTGTTACACATAAGAAGTGTGTCCATAGTTTAAATGTCAGGATATAGCCATCAGGCGTCCTGTATAGAAATCAGACTTTCTGTCTGTGTGTTGGAATGTCTCAAAACATTTGCATATCTACTCTAATAAGTATGTAAGCAATTAAATGAAATTTTTCACAAAATATTAAATATCAAGGGAATACATCTTTTACACCAGAGTTGCTCCATCCTAGATTTAAATATTTTACATATGATGTCTGGTGAAATGATATGCTTTATCAGTACCATAGCTGTTATATATGAACAGATCAGTCCATTGTTTGATTAATATATACTCTTATTTCTGTAAAAAAATCCTCAAATGTCCAAATTTTATATACTTAGTGGTATTGTAAAATATTTACAGAACCCCAGCAAGCCACATTTCAACCATTATTTATTTGAGACCATGTGTGTCACTGTACGTACTACGTGTAAAGTCAATCCTTCAGCTGTTACTGACTTTGAACAAGCCTTGTTTCCTCCTTTCACAGAGATTCTACAACAAGATGTACAAGGTAAGTTATAACATGTTCATTTACTGGTACAATGTAAGTTATAACATGATCATTTACTTGTATAATGTAAGTTATAACATGATCATTTACTTGTATAATGTAAGTTATAACATGATCATTTACTTGTATAATGTAAGTTATAACATGATCATTTACTTGTATAATGTAAGTTATAACATGATCATTTACTTGTATAATGTAAGTTATAACATGATCATTTACTTGTATAATGTAAGTTATAACATGATCATTTACTTGTATAATGTAAGTTATAACATGATCATTTACTTGTATAATGTAAGTTATAACATGATCATTTACTTGTATAATGTAAGTTATAACATGATCATTTACTTGTACCACTGTAATTCTATTAAGGTATCAGCACTAAGTATCACCAAACTCCCATACAAATGTCACCTATGGTCTCTTACCATAATTTAAAAAAGAATGTTTTTAAATAAGGTAAATTTAATGCTTATGTGCACTACTACAGACTACAGAGTCAAAGTATATAACACTAGGCCATTGAAAAATTCATTGTATGTTCTGTACAGAAAGAAAGTTTTCATTCATTTCAGAATTTATTCCATATGTATTCCAAATCTTGTCATTATTGATTGAGTTACACTCTGACTCCATTCCTGAGACTTATCTACACTTGTTCCCACATCTCTTGGCACCGTTACTATGGGAACGACATGGAAATATTCCTCCATTGGTGCGACTTCTTCAAGCCTACATTGCTAAAGGTAGCAAGCAGATAGAACCTGAACGATTGGTAAATAATAATTCTTCTCTTTTGTATTTTATGTGATATAATTGGACTTTTTTATTTCATGAAACTTATGAGTTTGCTATCATAAATCTTTGTTGAGAGACCTAATATATACCAGTAGCTTTTGATTGGCTTATATTGAACTGAAAATTGACCATTGGCAAGGCTATATTCTCTAATTTGATTTGAAATTAGTTCGAAAACTTAACATTGATCTTCAAAACAGCTGTACTTGAAAGGTTGTTGGGCTCTCCCTTATGATTTCAAAGGTTAATTGTAGTTTTCTGCTGGAATTCATTCAATAATTAGTATTTTTTTGTTTTTGGTATTAAATGGGCAAGGTAGAGTTTGAAGTATATTGACTGATGACTACTTTCTTTTAATTTAGCATTGAGAGAATTTACAGTTTTAAAAAAAAATGATTATGACATGAACCCTTTATTTATTCATTGCTTTTTTTCAGACTGGATTACTTGGAATTTTCCAAAAATTGATAGCATCAAAACAGAATGACCATGAAGGTTTCTATTTGTTGAATTGTATGGTAGAAAATATGCCAACGTAAGTCAATTTTCTAGCTGTGAGACAATAAATTTTCTGTTTGTGATAGCAACTATTTCATTAATTTAGAGTTATGGGTCTATGCACAGTAAAGTTAGTTTATTATGTATTTAATTAGTTTATTATGTATTTAATTAGTTTATTATGTATTTAATTAGTTTATTATATATTTAATTAGTTTATTATATATTTTTATCCTTCCACTTATTATTATCCATTACAGTACAATGTTGGAGCCTTATTTAAAACAAGTATTTATCCTGATATTCCAAAGATTGCAGAGCTCTAAAACTACAAAATACATCAAAAGTAGGTACATGCAATACTAGTAATGATATAAAACCTTGTTTTAATAAAATCTTTAGAATTCTATATAACAGTCATACCTGTGAGCAAAAGCCACCCTTTGGAAATACAAAATGTGGCCTTTGTTGACAGATGGCTTTTATTCAGAGGTCAATTATTTCTAAATAATCAGTGACGTTTTTCAAAGAATGGCATTTATTTAAAGTGTGGTCTTTATTCGGAGGTGACTGCAAACACAGGTTTGACTGTAATCTACTTTACCTGTGGTTAGTAATGTTTTACGGTTAATGGAGCAAGGAGCTGTAATAATGTGACTATAAATAATTTCAGCAGTACTTGTCAGATATTTTGGGTGTTGATTTTTGTTGGTTTGATTTTAGGTTTATTGGTATTTTTCTGTGTGTATGCTCTCAAGTATGGAGGTGATTCATTAATCAAGATGGTTGATGGAATACAGGCAAAGTAAGTTTCGCTGGTTGATGAATTTTACTATGTGTTTTAGTGGATATCAGAAATCCAACAATTTTCAAAATGGCAAGATGAATCTCTTTCAAGTGAATAAAGTATTTTGTATTTGTCATTTTTTGGCAGAGAAATGGTTGAAATCAATCAATAAATAGCCATAATGATGTCTGTATTAACAAACGACACATAGAACAGAAATTGATGACTAAATTTATGTCTTGTATCAAGATGTCTATAATTTGTATATTGTAATAAAATGAATGTTTTGAATGTTGAATATTTTCAAGTTAACATCCCCCATTTTGCAAAAATATTGAACAAAGTCCATGGTCTCGAATTATTAACATTAAACATTAAATTTATGTACTGGCAAAAATATGTTGTTTGACCTAACTTGACCCTTCATGTGGAATCAGAAATTTCTTTGTCATGATCATTAGGAAGCATATATGTGTCTGATTTTTTTTTAATTTAGAATTCATTGTATTCGCTAAAACAGCCGAAAGATTTAGGGTTATTAATCACTCTCAGTGGAAGCATTGGTTATGAGTTGTAGTTAGTAATAGTACATCTGTAACATTACGTCTCTGATTTAACATCTTTATTCCTGTATTTTAGGATGTTTGGAATGGTTGTGGAGAAATTATTCATTCAAGATTTACAGAAAGTGTCTGGTACCTCTGAGAAAAAAATCTGTGCAGCTGGTGTCACTAAAATCCTAACAGAAGCACCTATGATGATCTCAGACTATGGACAGTTGTGGTATAATCATGTTTGTTGTAAAATCTCTCCAATACTGCTTAGGGTCTAGGTAAAAATATGTAATAATATCGACTTAAATCTTCAGCTATTGTTCTATATACTGCATGATTAGGTTTCATGCCTGTTTTCAACAGTATTTCTGTTATATTCATGTAGAAAGTTAACCTAACCAGCATTCCTGGATCCTTTACCTGCACCAACCTTATGCTTGGCATATATATATTACCTGCATTTCAAAATGATTACATGGTTACAAATGATTACAAATCTTGGCTTTGTTTTATATAGATCTGTGTGTATTATTTCAGGGCATGTTTGTTACAAGCACTGATTGGATTGTTTGAATTACCAGAAGATGATAGTGTTCCTCCTGATGAACATTTTATAGAAATTGATGATACACCAGGTGAACCTTGTTGTCTGGTTTTAGCTTTACTGGCATAGAAATCATGAGTTTTGTATTGGTGAAATCAGGCTGTCTGCTTTGTGTTCTTAGCTCACCAGAACTGAAGGTTTAGGCCGAGCTGTTAATATGGGTAGGGTGATACTCTGGCATCCAGCATCAACAATGGTCTTCTCTAAAACTGGTCAGATTTCCTTCAAATTTGCTATGTAGCATCCTTCTGACCATCTGACTGCAATTTGCTCATATTATAACAGTTGACCCCTTTTAGGGGCCAGCAGAGCTAAAAATAGAATAACCCTTAAACATCCTCTCATGAATCAATGAATGGATTATCACATAACTTGGTCATCAGCATCTTTAGGTAGTCTGCTAGAAGGCTTGCTAATATAAAAATGATTTTCCCCTTTTAGTGGCTGCTAGAGGTAAAAATAGAAATACCTGTCTTCTTCTCATGAACAAATGGATTGATCATCACTAAATGTGGTTTGTTGCATCCTTAGATGGTCTTAGATATGAAGTTTGCTCAAATAAAAATGGTTGGACCCTTTTAGGGAGCCACTGTTGCTAAAAATATAAGTACCTTAAAATGATTCTCCTTTTGAATCAATGGATGGATCATCACACCAAACATTGCCTGTAGCATCTTTAGATTGTCCTTTCAAATTTGCAAAAATAAATTTGTTCAGTCCCTAAAAACTGGAGCTAAGAAATAAAAATTATTTTTTTTCATGAACCAATCAATCGATCATCACTAAATTTGGTCTGTAGCATTCTTGGGTCATCACCAATATTTCTTTGTAGTATCTTTTGATGGTCCTTTATCAAGTTAATTGTTCACCTTTATCTACTCAGAAGTGTACCATTATTTCCTTTTTAGCACTTGTGTACCTTATTGCTCTATATTATAGTGGATTTAGACCTAAGAATGTAATTCTCATTATTTAGTACTTTTACAGTACCACTTTTTTGTCAGTTTCAAAGGTTTTCTTGGTTTGCAGTAATTTGTCAATAGAGATTAAAAGCGCCTAAGAACTAATGTGACATTTATTCTGATAGCGATGCAGGGCAATCATGATCCTCTCATTTTCATATGCCACTCCTTTGTATAATTTTAATAAAACTTGACATACATGTACATCAAATTACACAATATGTGTATCTGTCGCTAATTTTGGTGCATATCTGAAATTCAGACCAGTAGAGCTCCAGTCTTAGAAAAGACTTTTATATGTTTTATTGTCCAGAAAGTTGAATTTACAATACTTGTTTATTGCTAATGCTTCTAAAAATTAGTAAAATTTACTGTCAGTTGGTAAAAAATGAAATTTGCCAGGTTAATGAATTATTAAGACAAGTAAAATTATCTTGCACTGATCAAAATTAATTTGACATTGGAATATTTTCGAAAATCACCATAAAGAAAGCCTTATTATAAATTAAGAGTGAGAAAATTCATGGTTTTAACCAGAGATTGATGTCAGGACCTTTAGCACTGTATGCTGACATACAACCATGTCACTAAAGAGTTGACCCACAGCAAGGCTGTTGAAAGTGACCTATACTGCTACAATCCCACAGTCTTTCAGTTCATGTGAAACAGTCTGAGAATGTGTCAGTCACAAGACTGCCAACTGTATAAATGTTGATGTAGGGCAAATTTCTGTCAATCTGTATATTTTTGTGTCTGCCAGAGGGGAAAGACTTATAGTTATCATATAGGCTGGTCTTATCATGTTTCTTTAAGTTCATCGGTTACAATACTGTCTCATAGAATTACTATTTATATAATATTATTCTATCTAGGCTACCAGACAGCATACTCACAGTTAGCATTTGCTGGTAAGAAGGAACAAGATATGTTACCTGAATCTGTGCCACAGCTTAAATTATCACTGGCTAAACATCTGGAAAAATTAGGTGCTGCAAATCCGGGAAAGGTAGGTTGTTCTGTGATTCTGAAAAATATTTTTGGATGGTTAAAAGAAAAAATGTTAGAATTTGAATAAATCATTGAATTTAAATGGATACCTCAGAATTGCTAATATTGTTTAAGTTATAGAGATTTATTTGATTTGTTCACTTTTGTAATCTTATCACTAGATAAGATTCTTAGAAGAATTCTGTGAAGATAAAGTCATTTTATGTGGCTCATTTGTTTAGTTTTTTTTAAAAGCACTTGATTTTAAACCGAAATTTAAGTATTTGTATTCTTATAGTATGCTATATTTTGTATGGTAGTATAGTCATTTTTTCTTAGTATAACCTTCATACCATCAAGTTTTAGAATGAAGAAATTTTGTGTTACTTTTATATGGGCATGTGAGAATAAAATCTTAGTATGACAGAAAATGTATTCTTGTAATAAAGATGTTATTTTTATGTGATATTTTTTTTACTTTCACAGTTGATGCCATTGATTAGTTCTGGTTTACAAGCCGAGGCTCAGACATTCTTACAGCGATACTTGAGCGAGGCTGGTGTCACCCTGACCTAACACTGAGTCAACCTAGTATTGAATATTACATTGGATAACAATGTTTAAAACGGCTTTGATTGTATGCTTGAATAAAGCCTGTTATTCAGCACATATACAAATCTGTGAAATGTTCAACCTGAAGAATTTCTTACAAGATATTGTACAACTTCTGCTCTAAACCTGTCGTCTGCTCATCTTAATGTTTGTCGAACATGTCATGTTTATATAATAACTGCATTTAAAATGTTTGATTGCTATATTTTATGTGCTATTGTGATTAATTGCATTGATTAAATTATGGCTAATAGTGCTGTCTATATTATGAATGTGTTCATATTATTGTTCATTAAATTATACACTGTGTATGAAAACTGTTGGACTATGTTATAATACTTTGCTAAACTTATTGTACTAACAACATTTTAATTCACTTACTATTTCATACAAAATTCTACTTATTTTCCCTTTCTTATCAGTTCAGTCAACTACCTCTAAATAGGTGATTAAACCATTCTGTTGTTATAACAACACATTAGATTCCAAGTTGATAATCTCAATGAATTCTGGGTCAATTTTAAGATAATATTTCAGGTCATTAATATTTGTTTATGCAAGTTTTCTATGTAATCCGTGTTCATTTTTTCCCCGCGTTTATAGAATTAATGAGGAGTCATGGAATCGTGTCGATATTTTGTTTATGAAATAAGTCAGTTTTTTTTCTTTTTTTTCTTGACTTTTAGCTGGTCAAGGTTGATGTATAATATACTCATAAATTAGTGGCATTTATCAGTACTGTAAAAGTTTGTTTTAATACGGCACTGAATATTGAATACCATGCTGAATGTTTTGAAGTTCTATCACATCTAATATTAATTATCTACATGCATGTTTAGATCTGTTGAATTCAAACATTATTAGGTTTGTTGATGGATTGTAAAAATAATGTCTCACTAAAGTGTTGTGTGTGTATTTACCTCATGACAGTTGGTTGGTTGGTTTTTCCCATGTCTTAATCAAATTGTTACTTGCTGCTAAATATGGCAATTACAAAATGTACAATTCTTTTATGTGGACTTGTCTAAAATTGTCAATCTATCACTTTTATATATAGTGCGAATTAAAAATACTCCCATATTTTTTTGGCAGAATATGTCACTTTTATATATGATTTGATTCTGATAAGCCAGAATTGCAAGTATTAGTGAATGTTTGATTTAGTTGATGTTGCTGTAAACAGTTTGTGAAAAAAATGCCAGTGAGTCATTTTGACTGGGCATATAATGTCTACAGTGGTCTATGATAAATGTTGTATTGTGCTCTTATATTCTGCAGTTACCATGATTTATTGTGGTTATGTTAAATAAAGTATTGTTACAAAGATGAAGTAAATGTTGTTATTTAGCCATCAAATCCAAATATATTTGTTCCAGGCCATGTAGAAGATTTCCCATAAAGCTGGCATATACCCCCACTACTACCACCAAAAATATATCTTTCATTAAAATCAAGTATGAACAATGTTCTTGGAAGTTGGTACTTGGGGATAAAAAGTGGATTTCTTAGCTTAAAAATTGCACAATTATAGTTTTAAAAGTTAACAGAATGTGTTTAAAAGAAACTTGGGTAGGAAACAAGTTTTCATGAAAAAAGAAAATTTTCTTTTTGGTCATGCATGGAATGGATTATTTGATAAAAACTATGGACTGCAGTACATCCATTTATTACCCTATTAGTAGTCTATACACAAGAGACCAGTTTTAGCATCCTGCTGAGCACCTCCTTCATAAAAAAACATGGCATAATTATTTGTTGATTCCACAAAGCCAGAATGGTGTGTCTGGTCATGTTCTGAATTTCCTATAACTACAAATATGTGAAAATCGAGTATCATTTCTCCTATAAAACTGTTATGGAGGTACATGTATAAGCTTTACTCCTCTGTGACAAGAAGAATTGAGCTGTAAACAAGTAACAACATACAACTTCATCGAGTATAAAGATGACCATGCTAAGATGTACTATATCATGACGTCCAGTCCAAATTTTTCATAAATGGTGCAGTGAAATAAAATAAATATTCTTGAGAAGTCACATCTGCTAAACTACACTGATACAATAATAATTACATGTATTATGAATGCTAAATTAAGACAATTTTAACTTGTAATTCACGGATATGACATTAATAAAACATTTGTGCAACATCCTGATAGGAAAGATATGTATTCAATATTCATGACACAGAGTGTGGTTATCAGTCTAGCTTCTCTCAAACTACTACACAGTGTATATTATAAGTTCGTGCTTGTTTTAACACGAAATTCTCGTGCCATTTAGTCTTGTACTTTCTAAGTTGGTGACGTCTGCAACCATTTTATCAGAGAGAACAAGGAAGTCAAATATGATTAATCAAGTCGAGAGCACTTTCTAGATAAATAAAATTAGTTCAATTTCTGCGTTCGATATCATCTGTTCTGAATTAAAACGACCGAAAGTGTCTTCGGCTATGCTGAATGAACAGTAAAGTTCCAACAATATGCATTAAAATAATTTTCCCGTCGTCTTCGCAACAATATTTCCTGGTTATAACATACTATATGTATGTACACATAATTATAAGTGAGCGATAAAACTATACTCAGTATAAACTTGTACACGACATTATCTTATAATCTGTTGCTATGTGAGTTACCTTGTTCTGTGTATCAGATTATTGAAAATGTTCTAAATCGTATAGTTTTGACAATATCAAATATTTGTGAATGTTTGTGGATTTTTTTTATTGTTTATCATGCCGTGTCAAAAATATATAAGTTTTAAGGGTGCATCTCAGACCAGATTAATTTTAGTCCCCTATTTGGTCCCATGTTACGTGTACAGGCAACTATCATGCAGACGATTAATTTAGTCATTATTATGGTTTTTGAGATCTTGTCAAACACATCTCGTCATTAATTAGAAAATAGATGACATTCGTCAATCTACGTATGTATGCATTTAAGGATTATTTATTCTTGACACGTTATCCATGCAGTTTCATATTTTCAGTCAATAAAGTATACATGAGTACATGAGTGTATATACAAACCTGAATTACTTTAAGTCCCCGGTCGATGTTATATTTATAGAACAAGATTGGTCTATCAAATCTATATATACATCGCTTGTTCACAATTAATTGTGAACTTCGATAAGCAAAAATACAAGTTCAGACTTTTAAAATAGACGAGCATTTGAATAATTAATTATCTTCATAAACAATCTACAAAAATCCGATCTAATTAGATATGTATATTAATAAATGACTCGCCAGAGTGTCACATTGTATATTACTAATACAATATTATCAAGTTTATTACAACGATTCATCAATTTCTTCCTGCTTTGAAAACGTCTTAATTGCCTGAAAATGATATGCTATTTCATTTACTCATTTCAAGACAATGCTAATTCATATTCTGTTAATTTAGACAAAATCTTCTTACTCAAAATGTACAAAAAATATTTGCATATTATGTGATTAAGCGAGTACTGTAACAATTGCCTACATCAATTTTGTATACACACGATTTGACTATCGATTTGAAACAGAAAACGTTATGCTCTGGGTCATACTTCATTTAAGCCAAACGAAATAAATACAGGGTGCTTGTGTTTAAAAATACTCATAATATGTATTGTAATAAGTCTAGACTTAATATCTGGGGAAAATTCTTACTTAAAATCATGCTTTAATCGTTTTTAAAGTGAAAAACTCCCGCCAAAGTTATGTTCAAACACATCGCTTCGCTCTCCATACACAAGCACGTTGGTAAATTTTCAATCTACAGCCAGCTTATATATACACAAAGAAGCACTGTTATTTACAGTTCAAAAAATAGTTATAATTGAGACTTTAGGACACTATAAGGTAATATTTTTGAAGCAATTGTAACTTTAACATTTAAACTTTCGACATATCTGGTTATTTTTTGGCAGAATGGATTTTGAGATTGTTTAATTCTTATTTAATATATATTCATATGATAACGAACAAAACTATACGTGATTCAAAATGGCGGATGTTAGTATGATGTCTGGCCGATAGTGGTAGAATGTGCGTGCATATTTTTAGCTGATACTATGTCTACACAGCGTATGTTTTCTATATTTTATTATCATTTTAAAGATAAATCTTCAAATTACATTTTGATCGTATTTGATCATCTGAAAAAGGCTTTGTTAAGAATTTCTTATGCTTTAAATAGATGCTACTTTATATTTGAGTTCTGTGGATGAATAATACGGTATTTTCACCTTGGTGTTACTGAAAATTGTGTATTAATTTGTATGTTTACACTTATTATCATCCATAGTTCAGAATGTATGCTTATTGATATCGTTTGATATGAAATTAATGATATAATATAAAGGTTATGACTATTACATTTCCTTATAAACTTTGCATAAATTAGCGACGATCTATAAATAGAATCAGTAAGTTACCGCAGGTAAACCTCGTGTAAGTGTAGGGTTGACTCTGTATTTGAGCAAATGTAGGTTATTTGTAGCAATTTGAATTGGTCATAGTTTAAAATGATAAGCCTTAAACTAAAATATGATAATAAGTGCAAAAAAGTTATCCATATATATATGTGTGTTCAGTTTCACTTCTGTACGGTAGATCTACTTCATTACAATTCACCATGAACCTTGCACCACTTATATGTTGATGTATTCACGTTTTTGTTTACAACTTAACAGATTAGTCCAGTTTGATTTTTTTGTGTACAAGTTACAGTTTTGGTAATTAGTTTGGTTTGGCTGCCATGACAGTTGAATGGTTTTTGTTTTGATATTATTTAAGTGATGGATTATCATAATTAAATGTTGGATGAAATTGCTGTGTGATTCATTTTCATCATTGTTGTATTCAAATTGACACCAAGTCCAAAGCTTATTCTACTATTTTACTCACGTATATTAAAATTATTCATCTTAAAACAATTTATTGTGTACCTTATTTTTTTCAGATCATGTGACTTAAAATTAATTGGCATTAACCAGAAATTAGTTTAAAAAATTGTTTTTCTTATAATACTTGTGCATGACAGTAATGATCAAAGTTGTTAAAAATAAAATGTTTGATGTTATAAATCATGTTTATTGCCGATCTTGCTCCATAATTGAAGCACACTATAATTGATAACTAACAATAAATTAGTCTTAGTCCTAATTAATGTAAGAATGTTATTTTCTGTCAGAAAATGTAACTACACACCATATTGAAGTAAGACAAATCCACTGTTACCAAAAGTATGTTTTAAGAATCAAATGAAGAGTGTTTGATGTATCTTCGGTGAAACATTTTGTCCTGTGAGTGACTTGTATAGCTGTATAGATCAGTCTGGATTTTGGTTAAGAAAAGTTTAGATAGATTGAACATTTTCTTTCTCATCAACCCCAAGAAAATGTATGCCTTAGAATAATTTAGTACTAACTCTTAACTGTTATACAAGTGTTACTATTTTAAATAAAAAACTACATGACTATTACTGATAAAATTTTATCAAAGTAATGATACAGATTCATGTATGATGTCTGAAATGTTCAAGCTGCACTGATTGATTCTTAACCAGGTTTTCTGAAGGATGGGCTGGCGGATGGGCAGGCAGGTGTCCACAATTTCTCCTGCACACAACTTCTGCATTTCTCATGAGATTTTGATGAAACTTTCACATAATAAACATTACAAAGTACCACAGCCATATTGTCGGGGTTTTGTGATTTGATTATTTTTTGGGGAATTATGGCCCTTTGTTTATTTTGTGCACTTGTAATAATCTGTGTGCAGTCATCTTGTTTATTTACGTATTTGAGTAATGAATTACAGTCAAACCTGTGAACAAAATCTCTCCAATGGCAGTGAGGAAGACATTTATGCACTGATGGCCATAATTCCAAATTCTATTTGTGTGTGCTGAAGAATGACCATTGTACATTTAGCGGCCTTCATTTACAGATGATGGTTAATTTGGACTCACTACGTTCTAGTAAAATGACATTTTTTGTTAATAATTTCATTATCTACCATTTCCATGATGTGATAGGAAGATGTTAGGGAGGTGTTATGTCGGTATGAGAGGTTAGTCTGTATCGATTAACATTTTTGTTTGACCTTGTTCCACCATGTTACGATCTATGTTTGATTTCTGCTAATGTTTATTAGGTCATAATCTTGATTAACATGTACATAAGCTGCCATATCAGTCCTTACATTGACACATCCCTCCTCTACCTGATGATCCCACCTCCACCATGTGGACATGTCCTTCCACTACCTGAGGACCCCACCTCCTCTGTGTTGACACATCCCTCTTCTACCTGAGAACCGCGCCTCCTTTGTGTTAACACATCCCTTTTCTACCTGAGAACCGTGCCTCCTTTGTGTTAACACATCCCTCTTCTACCTGAGAACCGCGCCTCCTTTGTGTTAACACATCCCTCTTCTACCTGAGAACCGCGCCTCCTTTGTGTTAACACATCCCTCTTCTACCTGAGAACCGCGCCTCCTTTGTGTTAACACATCCCTCTTCTACCTGAGAACCGTGCCTCCTTTGTGCTAACACATCCCTCTTCTACCTGAGAACACTACCTCCTCAGTTTTGACACATCCCTCTTCTATATGAGGACCCCATCTCCCCTGTGTGGGAACATTTCCCCTGCCTGCAGATCCCATCCCAATGTGATGATATACACTCATGATGTTTTGCCTCTCTTTTCAAAGCTTAAACCAATACAACTTCCTTCTTTAAGTTAGAAATTTGCTTCAGTGGTAACAGTTGTCAGGTATGATTCCTCATGTGATAACCCTGATGTGTGGGCCTATATGTAGTATATTTTTACCTTAATCGATACATCATTAGATATACTATCACAATACCTTTTTGCTGAATCAGGCAGTTGATTATAGGACACATGATTTTTTTTACTTGGTAATCACAAATCATACCAAGAAATTGAATGCAATAGTATTTCAATTTGCATTGCATTTTATTCCCATGTATCAGTCCAGCAGAATTTTATTCAGCATTAATCCATCAATAGAAGGTGACATTAGATACATATACAAAACACAAACAAGTATTTGAAATTATACGTGTATCTTTTAACAAAACTTCAGAACAGTTATACAACACATGTGTTTAATATATTTAATTACTTTCCATGCATTATCCTCAATACAGTAAGTAGCAGACGTTATTATATATGTTCATCCTTATGTCGACTTTCTGTTCCTCGATTTATATAATTAATTTACATTTAGAGTTACTTCCCCTGGACCAGTTACAGTTATGCATCAAAGCATTTTTTTGTCTCTGATGGACTACCTGATTTTATTGTATCATTGTATCATAGGAAATGATTTTTCTTTGCAGAAACAACAAAATATTTGGGTTGTCTTGATTTGATCAAGCAGTGAAATGTTATCAGGAAAAATTGGACTGATTTGTGGTGTCCAATTAATTATTTGGATTTCTCATTGTTTATAAATAGACAATTTTTTCCATACTGATAATTTCCTTGTTCAGTGATTTTCACGCAATCAAATTCAGCATCTGCTTTTCATTTTATGATCATGTTTATCTTCCTTACAAGTTTGTCATGTTAGCTTTTTGGAATACATAATTGTCACATAATTGTATTATAAACTTGATTTGTAAACAATACTGAGTTACATTAAGTACAATTATGTATTTATGTCACAGCCATAAACAAGTTACATTCTCATAGCTATGTGTGTACAGTAATATTTGAATAATAAAAGCATTTTATACTTGTATAAATTAAGTATTAAAACTATACAAACTGTGACATTCATAAGACTGTGATTTTTCCTACTTGTAGAGTATTTCCTGTTATCAGACTTGGTAGATTTAAACGTGTAGTTCAGATCCAGTTGAGATCTGGTCAGAAACGATGATTTTGCATGATGTTTAAGGTTTTTTCCTCCCTTCAAGTGCTTGTGTAATCATACCACTGTAAATTCATTTAGGAATCTTTTCAAGTTAACATTTTAAGTGCTATATGCATGTATTGAAATTCAGGACTTAGATTCACAAAATGTTTGAAAGATTATTTCAAATATTTCATGGAAACTGTTCAATAAATTGTGGTATCATTGAAACTGGTGATCACTTATAAAACTCTGGTTTGAATGACTGATCATTAGCTTTGCTCTATGTAATGTACCTCTGATAGTAAGAAAATCATCTGATAATAAAACTTATCGACTAATCTCAGTCAGTGTGTATAATGACTGTAGTTTGTCAGCTGACAGTAATCCCATTTTTCATGACCCTAGTCTTTGGAATTATATATGGTCTTGTGAGAAACAGAAATGTGTCAGAGCAAAATTTTAGTGTCAAGAGAGTTGTATTGTATCCTGTATTTAGGTTTACTTAATATTTTTGTTCTAACTGAACTGTTCAATAAGTATAATATATAACACTGGTATATAACAAAAGGTCATATTTCTTATGGGTACCTCAAATGATTAAATTTATGTTCAAGTGTATTAATTGGTCAAGTTGACATTGTAACAATTTTTTGGTCAAAATTTAGACTGCTGTGTTTAGTTACAAGTACATAACAATATTGTGAAATCAGGGCATTGATTTTATGGTACGTGTAACATGTAGTGGTTGTTGGGGATGATACAATAATTCTCTCGTTTGTCTATAATTGATCAGATTATTGAGTACAGTTGAAATATGATACTGTCAGGTTATAAATTTGAAATTTATGATTGTCTGAAAGTTCCAAAGTTTTAGCAGCTTTCACTCTGTAACACTCACTCTTTAAATGAACATTGCTTGAAGGTCAGCTGTGAATGAAGGTCATATTTCTTCTACCCCTCTTGTGACGTTTGTTCACAGATTTGACTGTATTGAGAACAAGTGATATTATAAAAAATTTATAATATATAATTTGTAAAGGGGTTTTTGTAGGCAGCCAGGATCCTGTTAAAGTGACACTTTTAAATATTTTCAAATGAATATTGCACAATCACCGGATTAGATTAAGTTTTGAAGGTCTGTGTTATTATGTGCATGTATACACGCTATTCATGATCAATGATTGTAAAGATTATCTTTGTAACATCTTTTTAGGTTAATTGTTTCAAAGAGGATCCTTTTGGGGTCTGGGTCCCTAAAACCCCAGAACAGCATTAAAAGATTTGTATAGACGGGTCCTTGGTATAAATTACTGTGAATGATTAATTCAAATAACTGTCACTTATAACATAGTTTATTTATGATGTCTGAAACCAGGAAGTTGTTATAGACATAAGTATTGAAGATACACCTACATTGTGTTATAGTACCGTGCACTAGATGATGATCCTATGTTTTATCATGAATGTATCAAGTACTGGTGCATGACTTATATATATAACTTGATGTGGTATTTAAAGTCATTCTTATCAATACAGTAAATCCTGTGTTTATGCTCACCTTTGTTTTTATTAGAACGATGGGTTTAATTCAGAGGTTAAAATAAACAAACTGCTGATTCTAGTACTGGAAATGAAACTACTGGTCTTTATAGATAGTTTGTCTTTATTCATAGATTGTCTTGAATGTATATTTGACTCTATTCTGTATTTTATCAATCATTTTTTATTCTGATTAGTTTAAAATTCAGCTAATTTAATTTATTAATTGATTTTAAATTAAGTCATATTGTATTGAATATTTATTACTTTTCTGATTGAATTATTCAGTAGTTTCTTTACATCAGATTCAACTGTTTCATTGTTGGATCTATCAAGTGAACTTTAACTAGATTTCCCTGTAATTAGATTTTGCATTGTTGATCACCATTAATGCTGCATGCAGCACTATGTCCCAAGTTATTGTGAAAATAATTATGGAACTCATCCAGCCAGCTGAGTTAGTTCAGCACAGTGGCCCTTTAAAGACCTAGATAAGATTTAGGTAGCACTTCTTAAAATAAGGCCTAAATATTTGGTATTATTTGACAGTCCTCCATACATAACTGTCTATCATACATAACTGTCCTCCATACATAACTCTCTATCATACATAACTGTCCTCCATACATAACTCTCTATCATACATAACTGTCTATCATACATAACTGTCCTCCATACATAACTCTCTATCATACATAACTGTCCTCCATACATAACTGTCCTCCATACATAACTCTCTATCATACATAACTGTCCTCCATACATAACTCTCTATCATACATAACTGTCCTCCATACATAACTCTCTATCATACATAACTGTCTATCATACATAACTGTCCTCCATACATAACTCTCTATCATACATAACTGTCCTCCATACATAACTGTCCTCCATACATAACTCTCTATCATACATAACTGTCCTCCATACATAACTGTCCTCCATACATAACTCTCTATCATACATAACTGTCCTCCATACATAATTCTCTATCATACATAACTGTCCTCCATACATAACTGTCCTCCATACATAACTCTCTATCATACATAACTGTCCTCCATACATAACTGTCCTCCATACATAACTGTCCTCCATACATAACTGTCTATCATACATAACTGTCTATCATACATAACTGTCCTCCATACATAACTGTCTATCATACGTAACTGTCTATCATACGTAACTGTCTACCATACATAACTGTCTACAATACATAACTATCCTCCGTACATAACTCTCTACCATGCATAACTGTCCTCCATACATAATTGTCTACCATACATAACTGTCTATATTACAGAACTGTGTACCATACATAACTGTCTATATTACCTAACTGTGTACCATGCATAACTGTCTATACTACATAACTGTGTACCATACATAACTGTCTATATTACCTAACTGTGTACCATACATAACTGTCTATACTACATAACTGTGTACCATACATAACTGTCTATATTACATAACTGTGTACCATACATAACTGTCTGTATTACATAACTGTGTACCATACATAACTGTCCTCCATACATAACTGTCTACCATACATTGTCTTATTAGCATTAAATTATATTGTTTTTGTCCTTAAAATGTATCCTCCATAACACTGCTTGATAACATAATTATATAAGTGTGTATGTTGACAGGCTAATGTAACCATCATGTTGTGTTCATGTGTGTGACTCAACCGTATTTGTGGGTCAGCCTAATTACTTATTCTGACAGTTTATCAATGTGAATAAAGAACGACCTTCTTGTATGTATGTGAAGGTTCAAAATTTCACATTTTTTTGGCATTTTGTTTGAATTGTCACTTTACTTTTAAGGACATATTTTCACTTCTTTTATCAGCCGTAATTAAAACTAGTGACTAAGTATAAAATGCTCAATTATTTAGTGTATTATATTTTTGCTACAAACACATAATTCATAGAAAAAACAATCAATATACAAAACATAACTCTCTTTTCAGTGTTCTGCATTGGAACCATATAAGCAGGCAAAAACATAAATTTGTTATGATATTTTCATGACACTCATTGATTGATGAATTGAGCAATTAATTCATAATTCAAATAATTAACTTCATTATTCCCAGGCTATCCAGTTTTATGCCATGATAGTATTTGGCATTTTACAGAATTTTCATTTATTGACTTTCTGATTATCGTCACGACAACCATGATATCTGGTGACCTTAGGGAATATTTGATAGTTCACTGTAACCAGTCCTACCTACTATGTATTGATTGTTGTTTCGTTAAGTATTATCAGTGTGTAGATTTATGCAATCAAACTTATCATGTATTGTTTTCATTGTTGACTTCTGTTGTAAATACTCAATGAAGACCTCATTTATTCTGGGTAACATAATTCCCACTGATGATTTATGACTTTGAAATGTCAGTCAATATGATTCTGAATTGAGTGTCTCAATTCCAATCAGCTCTTGGTTTCATATCCAGTCAGGACTGGATGTAAGTTCTAATCAGGACTGGGTCTAAATTCAAACAAGGATGGGTCTTAATTCCACCCTGGACTATGTCTCTGTTCAAACTAGGATTGAAATAATCTTCAGTTTTATGTATGATATTGTTTTGTTACAAACGCACGATTTGTTGACTAAACAATAGTGAGAAGTTATACTTTACAGTAAATGCTTATAAAAATTTAATTGATCTGTGTAAATTTTCACTTTCTGTATTGATCTTTTTATCATTTTTTCCTTTGTTTGTGACTAAAACTCCATTAAAATGATGCCAGTTCTCCTAAGTGTTTCGTTCTTGTAATGAGGGCCATATATTGTCTTTATTACTCAATTGGCCCATAATTCACTTATGCAATCCCCAGTTTATCTAAAACAAGGTTCACAATCCCAGTTTATTTAAAACAAGAAACACAATCCCCAGTTTATTTAAAACAAGGTTCACAATCCCAGTTTATTTAAAACAAGAAACACAGTCCCAGTTTATTTAAAACAAGAAACACAATCCCAGTTTATTTAAAACAAGAAACACAATTCCCAGTTTATTTAAAACAAGAAACACAATCCCCAGTTTATTTAAAACAAGAAACACAATCCCAGTTTATTTAAAACAAGAAACACAATCCCAGTTTATTTAAAACAAGAAACACAATCCCAGTTTATTTAAAACAAGAAACACAATGCCCAGTTTCTTTAAAACAAGAAGCTCTTTTATGAATTAGCTGACAACTCTGAAGTGGATTCTGGAAAAAGTATTCTATAAACAAACCATTGAAGTATTTAGTATTTTATAGAAGGAAGAATCTGATTTATGTACTGGTTTTGCATTTTTAGTTCAATTAGTGAAAGATGACAGTAATTGTTTTGGAATTCTTCATGAGGCTTCAAATCTTGTTCAGCAGTGGTTTCATATTATTTTGTACCTCTGTCTCTTTCAGATTATTGCTAGCTAACGATATAGTTCTAAGAATATTAAGTGTTGCATTGTATTATGTTTTACATATGTTTACATGATTGAGCAGTCATATGTATTGCCTGTATGTATGCTTGTATGCATGTATGTATGTATGTATGTATGTACAGAGAATGAACATGCAAAAGCATCAAGTGGTCTGGTACTAATCCAGTAAATCATCTGTTTGGATCATCTGTCCTAGCTTATAAAACATATAGTGAATTAAGCCTCTTTTATGACATTCAGGCAAAGTAAAAACTGCTTCAGACAAGCACTAAATTACAGTTTTTCACATTATATTGTAATATAACAGAATTTTACAGTTTTTGGTTCCTGTTTTTGAACAGCTCAAGTCACACTCTGTCTTGGTATTAGAACATGTATAATGATGAACATTTAATACAGTATATCTTACTTCTAAGTCGATTAATTACCTAGAATCATGAACTGTACCATTTTCCTTTAGATTTTTTTTTATTTTTCAGGTACAATGAAGTATTTATAAAAGTGACATTATATATTTGGAGTGTACTAGTTCCTGGTATGGAGCAAAGAAAAATACCCGACCACATTGAGACCCCAGACGGTATACGTCTAGGTATATCCCGGGTTGATAAAAGGAGATTAGGTAAATACAATGAAGAGAATGTTTGCTGTTCTGTTTAGAATGTTGTTGATTAGTTTGCCATTCTTTGTTTTTTGTGAATAATCTATAAAAGTTCAATAACTGGATACTTATTATTACCTTATTTCTTCAATAAAATTTTGTAGTTAAACTACTGCTACATATTTCTACATAATCTAACTTTGAAGATCAGTCTGAAATCTTTGGCTTTGATTGCTAGGTTTTAGGTCAGCTTTGACCTGTAGTGAAGCTGCAGTCTGAGACTAAGTGATATGAAAATAAGACTTTTAACAGCTGATTTACTTAAGCTGTTGTCAGTTCTTTTTTGTTTCGGGTATTCTTATATAAAATGAGAGTCTTCTATATTGAGTTTGAAATGGTAGAAATATAAACTATTCACTGCTATATGTATTCTGTGCGGTGGTGAAAGGTTTTAAGTAATTTTCATTTGGTAAATTAATGAATTGTAATATGTTTTATTGAATTTCAGGGTCATTTTGTACAGCCCCTATTACTAAGGGGACAGAATTTGGTCCTTATAAGGGGAAGATTGTTTTTGATAAACAGGATGACACAGTGGACCCTAAATTTTCCTGGAAGGTTGGTTTTATATACATTTATGTTTAGCCCTTAAAGTCTGTCTGGGCTATTATGTCATCAGAATCATATTCATTCTTCTTCTTTAAATAAATTACATGATAAAAAAGATTATATTCTTGCCAACTGTGTGTGTATTATCAGAGTAATAGTACTCTATACATTTGCTCAAAATTTAAATGTTTTTCAACTGAAGTTTCAGGGTTGGCTCTTTGACATTGAAAAAGAGCATACCATTACATGAACATTAAGCTGTATTGTGTCCCTGGGAGGTAAGAAAGCTGGGGTCAGCTTCTTAAAAATTTGTCATCTGACCAATGGCTTTAGAAACATCTGTGCATAGTCATCTATGTTAAGTATCGGGTCCCTGTTTGGTTAGCCGTACATTAGTTAAGGTCACATTGACATTGAGGTTGACAAATCTTCAGAAATGGAGGTAATATCACTATCCATGTAAGTTTATACTTTATGATTATTCTTCACAGGTATTTGATTTGACGACATTTAAGTATCTCCACACAGTAGATGCCTCGTGTCCAGCAGACGGTAACTGGATGCGTTATGTGTGCTGTGCAAGGTATTTTGAGGAACAAAACATTGTCTCTACGCAAAATGGAACTGACGTATATTACAGAGCATTAAAGGTGAAAAATTGTATATCATATTCAACAAAACAAAATGTATGATTTAAACAGAAAATATTCTTTGTTTCAGTGCATGTTTTAGCAGAAAAAAATGCTGTGATTTGTTCATAAATTGGAGATAATTTGGTGGATGCAAGTGACTTTGTTGGCCTCCATGTGGTAACTAGTGGTGCTTGTTAACTGAGTAAGATACTATTTGCTGCTTATGTGGGTTCACTAATACATTAATTAGACTCACAGATGTTTTTGGCTCTTATGTTCTTTGTTAACGAAACTGGGTGATTGAATCTAAATGTTTGTTGATGTCATGAAATTTGTTTATATTATAGGATATAGAGGCAGGAGAAGAATTATTGACTTGGTTCGAACAAAAGAAGAAAAAAAGAAAGAAAAGTTCTGTTAGGAACTCATTTGGTAAGGTCAAGGTCAATTACTATGTAATGTCTAGGCTGAATGCTATATATGGTTTGGGTGTCCTGGAAACAGATATGAAAATTTCATAGATGTGATTATAACATTTTAAGATACTCTTGTTAACAATCATAAATGTGAAGATTTCAACATTATCTCGTAGTGTTCCTTAGATTTTTTTTGTAATTTGAATTGTTTTTATGAATATAGATCTGCTGGTCATTTTGAGCTAAATTTGACTAATTTTATGCATTTTAAGGAAACATAATTCTGACCTGATTCCTGCAATATTTAAAGAAAGATTTAGCCTCTGAGGTCAGCATATACTGCACTGTATCTATAGCTTCTGTGTTATATATTTTATCAGATGCTGATGAAATGCCACTTGCTGCCTCCTCTAGTAGTGTACAAGGTTATTCCAATGAAACGCCTCCACAAAGCCCTGGTAAGATAAAGAGAAAACGTAAACCTAAAGTAATTCCTGATGCATATGATGGTCCAATGGATTGGGAAGAACATGATCAGAAGGTTAAGAGAACATCTAAAGAAGATGAATTTGAGCCCTTACAACCTGGTCAGAAGAGAAGACGGCGGAAGAAGCCATCTATTGATAGTCATGACTCTAATATTTCATCAGAACCTCCTAAACCAGCTGGAAATTCATTGAATCAAAGACCTGATATTAAAAGTGAGAACTGTGATGTATATGAAGAGAAAGAAGACAAAGATGATGATATTGATGGTGTTAACTATGAAGATTCTGATTCCAAGAATGCAAGTTTCAACAGTGAAACAAGTATGACAAATTCCAGTGAAGGCAGGAAAGAAACTAGTCACTTGTCTATTGCTGAGATAAACAACTCTGTAGAATGGGAATTTCCCAAAGCTGGTGAGGAATATAATTTTGAACTTAAAAAACATCATGTTGTTAAAGATAATGGTAAGAAAGTTTACCAATGTGATATATGTCTTGGTTTGTATAAACACATGTTTAGTTTAAAGAGACATTACCTTAGAAATCATATTAACTATAAATATATCAGTAAGTCAGACATGACAAATTGTTTGATCAACTTGATGCAAGCAAAGCAGCAGATGAAATATAAACTAGCAGCTCTGGCTGATGAAAAAACATTTAAAAGAAAACCTGAGGTTAAAAATCATGTGTCTGATATTCCTAACAATGCTTGTGATAGGAACAGTGTGTCTGAAGAAACTGATGAGAAAATGAATAAAGATGGAGAAAAGGTATTTGAAGAAATAAATACTGAAACTGCTCCTAATGATGAAATGTCAGTCAAAGAGTGTGATGCCATGTCTGAAAATGTAAAATATGGGTTAGATGAATCTATTAAACCTGAAAGTGATATAAAACCTAATACTAGCAATACAGATTTAATAAAAATCAGTAATGATGTAGATAATGCTAAGTGTGCTGATGAAAGTTTTACCAAAATGGAGGTAAACTCCAATGCAGAAGACACAGACAAAATTCCTGATGTTAAGAATGAATTGGAACATAGTAAAGAGAGTAAAGATCTAGTTGATCAACCTGAGAATGATATTGCTGCTAAATCTAATGATACAGTAGAGCCTAGAAATGAGATTAAAGCAAAATCTCATGATGCAGAAGGTGAGATCACTAAACCAATGCCTGGGTTGTTCCGATGTTACACTTGTTATCTAACATTTGATGACTTCGAGGGAATTCGAGAACATACTCAGAATCACCCAGAACAGATGGAAGGAGAATGTTTTCCCTGTGATTTATGTAGCATGAGATTTAACTACAAACATAATCTCATCAGACACAAGAAAACTCACTACAATGGAGGTAAGTATAAGATAATTAAGATCAAGTCAAAGATATGTATGGTTGCTGTTTCTTGACTGACCCAGTAAATATGCTATGACTCAAAAAATGTATTATTTATTAAGTGTGCCGTATGTTTTCAAAACAACTACATGTGATGTTTTGTACTCTTCTTTATCAAGTGCAATTTCCTGTTCAACGCTACTTAATAGGTTCAGAAAATACTGAAAATGTTTAGCAGAAAGCATTTTAATGTGGCTTTTTAAATTACTGATTTACAGCAAATTTTTATTGCAAAATAACAAGTTTAAAACAATTTACTTAGCAGTTTATCACTGACACAGTCTAAGATATTGTAATTGATTTGTATTTTATGGTGTTATGCATTTAAATTTGTATCCTTTCTTTTGTATTTAAATACTATAAGTTACATGAATTGTTCATTTTTGCATTTCAGATACCATTCCAACACCATCTTCATCAACATCATTAAATACAACCTTGACTGATCAAGGTGAAGGTCAAGAGAGGTTATCTCCTAAGAAACATCTACTTCCAGTAAAATCTAAGCCAGCTGCTGATAAGAAGCCAGGACTCCTGCCATCTGTATTTAGATGCGGTGTTTGTCCGCAAAAGTTTGATACCCAGCAAGCTGTTGTAAAACATGTTGAGAGTGAACATAAGAATGGTAAGTATTCCATTTTTATTAGTACTTGATGGTCAAATTATTAGTTTTTATAAATTTGGCATTTTCAAATTCTGTTGATCACATGGATCTCTGAGTTTGCAAAAGTAGCCAATACTTCCTTTCTTTGTGTAAAAAATGATAACTTCTTTACAGACCTTGATAACTTTTACAGAACATTACAGACAGTTGGACACATTTAGGGAACTCAAAGATCAGTAATATTTAAAAAATTGATTTGATTGATCCATGTTGATGTTGGCTACATTTGGTTATTTAACATTTTTATCAAGATACTTTTGACTTTAAATCTGAAAATTATACTTATGATATCAACATTCATAATGCAATTAAGCTGAATGGATCATTTTAGAAGATAACAGAATTTTATCAGGTTTTTAAATACAATAATTTACTTTTATTTAGGAGAATATTTATTCAATACAAAAATTTATTGTTTGGAAAAAGTAGTCATAATACTTGCATGTTTGGCTCATTTTTTTGGTGAAATGTTAAAAAATTTGAGATCATTCTCCAGTGATATTTTGCATTCTTTACTTATTTTGTTGTAATATTAACTTGTATGTTTTGATGCCAAAGTGTATGTATACAGAATCACTATAATGCCTTAAGTATTATTATTATTATTATTATTATTATTATTATTATAACAGTTCCCTCTTCTATCCAACAATGCTATCTAGCTACATCTAAAAAAAATCATAAAAATATTATTTTGACACATTGTAAATCTTTATATTGTGACTTTATAGAAGTATTACGGTATTGAAAATGTCTGCTCAGTAATGCTAGCCTTGTCTTCAAAATTTGATTAAATGATACTATTTATTTTAAAAAAAATATTTTTTAATAACTAACAATATGAAATATAATTAACACCTTCAGTAATGGAAGACTGTAGCACACTTTGTGATGTTTAATTATGTTAAACTCGCATGTGTTAATTACTTCCCTTTATAAATCTGTTGCTTATCTAATTAGATCATTTGAAAAGTCTGAAGACTAGGTGTTAAAGTGTGCCTCATAATTTTGTAACCAGTTTGTAAAAAAGATAGACTTTATCTTTTTTTATCAAAATGATCTGAATATGTGCAACTTGTGACATCAATTTAAGTGTGGTACAAATTATTTATGTGAAGTTCGATTTTAGCACCACTTTCAAATTTCCTGTGATAAAAATCAGCCCAGTGTAGTCAGTCCTATAAAAAGTTGTAAGGTTTAGAAAGGTCATCATTTCAAAACTTCATCTCTTATTGTGTTAGACTGCTTTAAGATTTGTTTTTTCCAATCTCAAAATTTGTGTATATTTTCACTTTTATATGTATTAGCATATTTTTATATTCATACTTATTACATAATTTATATTTATTTTCATGTTTATGTTTTTATGAGTGTATCATACTTACTGTTATTAAGTATTTATACTAATTGATGTAAGAATTTATTTCTCAAAATTCTCAACATATGAATAAAATATGGTAAGTTTAACATGTAGATAATTTTCAAACTTTTATTTGAGGTCAAATGTATGTACATTCTTATTTTATTAATATTTTTTCATTATTTCATCATTTATTCAAATTTTACAAGCAGGTTTTACATTATTAAGGAATTAAGAAATTGTATACCAGAGATCTTTGATTACTTTAAACTTGCTGAATAGTATTGATTTTGTTTAATAACTCCATGTCCAGGAAGGATTACATATAATATCTTTGATACATAATAGTATACTTAATTTTCGTATATTTTCAGGAAGCAAATTTCAGTGCATTTACTGTGGGAAGGACTTTCTGTCCATGCCTAATATGAAAAAACATGTCCGATTTCATCTAGGATATCGAGCTACTTGTAGAATTTGTTCTGAAGCTTTTTCAAACGTTGGTGCTCTACGTAAACATACCCGTGTTGTTCATCCTGAAGATTACCGTGCTAAATTAATAGAAAGACTGCAGAAATATGGTGTTCTGAAAGGTCCGGACAAAAATGCTCTAAGTAAAGAGGTTATCGATAAAATTAATTCGGATCAAAGGAATTTGAAACTTCCTGAACCTTCTAAAGAACTGGTTCAAACTGTTGTTAAAAAGGAAAAAGTCAGATCTGGATCAACTACACCTCTTAATGAGAAAGAGGAAGATATTGAGAATGAAATAAACTTTACTGCTGATGAAATAGATGATGGTGGTTCAAGGTTTAAATTTGCTTGCACTGTGTGTAAAAAACGTTTTAGTAGTTACATTAATATGTGCAGACATCGGCGCAAAGTGCATAGTAATGAAAATCGCCATAGAACAGTAGAGTGTTTAACATTTGGTAGAAAACCAAGAGTTAACCCATCGCCAATTCTGGAAAATCCATTGGATGTTGCTGCATTCTTTGCCAATATTTCTCACAATATTGCGACAAACCTGAATTGTTACATTGACGGAAAATCTGAATCATTAAAAACATTTGCAGATCACATAAAAGTTGAAGACTACAAAGGAAGTTTTGGTTATAGTACCGAAAGTGAATCAAAAGAAAATTTTTCCTGGAATAGATACAACTTCCCAAACGGATTTAAGCCTGCAGAGACAATATCTTTTGCTGATATAAAAAACGTGCTAAATATTCACAACGATTTTGATTCTCATTGTATATCAGCTGCTGATGCTGCAGGAGAAGTTGCAGAAAAGAGTGAATGTGTTAAAGATATCAAAGAAAGTGAAGAAGACTGTGAAGTAAGACAGATAAATTTTGTTAAAGATATTTGCAACACAGGACTGGACACAATGAAAACAACATCTCATGGTTTTAAGGTGCTGGCCAATGTGGGGTCAGTGCTGTCCAGAAAGGGGTCATCCTCAGTGAATAAAGGTGTCGACTTGGATGATGTAAATCCTGTAAATGTTAGGATCTCCGAGGATGTGATACATAGTGCTGAATCCCCTGCTGCTAAAACTTTTCATCAGGTTAGTGGCTTCTTAATTTCTTAATTCACACAGAAATTCAATAATTTTCGAGAAACCCAGGATAAAAGCTTTTATTTCATTTGTTGATTACAGCCTACTAATATTTACTCATGTGCTGTTAAGGCTTTATGGTCAGTACACTCTCTCTGTTCACTGTACACTGTACAAAACTGGACTGGTTTACATATTTTTGTAATGTAAACTGGTTTACATCTATTTATATCATGGTCTGGTTTGATTTGTTTGTTTACAGATACAGCGAGGAGAGTATGCTAGTTTTCAAGATGATTTAACTGATTCTGTAGACATGGAACAACCACTTGCAGTAAGATCGCAGTCTGTCAGTAGTTCAAAGTCATGGAAGAGGACACAGTCTGACAGTAAACAAGGTAAATTTTATATTGTCTGCTTAGTAAAATGCTCTGTATAGAGGTTGGGATGTACCTTGAATATCAATAATTCTATGACTTTCTTAATATTAATGCCTTATGTACTACAAGTATAATGCATAAACTGAAATCTTTTTTCCCCTAGAAAGTTTTCAAAACTGCTAAGACAAACTATCATTTTCTCTGTATTAATCCCAGTCCGTGAATGGGAGTGAGTGGTGTTTCTGAGAAAGTTAGTATTTGTAAAGTCTTTAGAAATAAAGTTTGCATTTCAGATATTGATAGACTGTCCCCAACTCTATCTACTAAAAGCATGGTAAAGAGTGCCCAAGATGAGCTTGAAGCTTTGTATGGGTGTATTGATAACGTTGAACCAGTCCAGAAGATCAGTAAGCAGACACCAAGTTCATTAAGCAGTCTATGTGAGAAAGTCTTGGGGCTGTGTACATTACCAAAGGAAAAGAGGAAAAGTTCTTTGACAAATGAAGTAGCTACTCACCTGAAACTATTCACCAAAGAGGAGTTTATAAATGGTCCTGACTTTTCTGATGTACCTGAGGAAAGCCCTTTCTACAATTATGATACAATTATGTTTGGTAAGAATGGTCATATTGAACAAGTGTGTGCCATATGCAGACGTCACTTTAATGATGTTGATCATTTAGTACGACATCACATGAAAAAACATCCTGCTAGTGTTTGCAGCTTTCTAGAAGTTGAAAATGGCAATGAAATTGAAGATCTCCATTTCTCTCAGCCTTGTCATGTTGGTGCTTTAGCTGTGACTGATCCTGGTCTGGACAGTATGTCTGACATAACTGCATTCAGATGTACAAACTGCGACTCATCGTTCCCTTCTATGTCAAAACTTCATGTTCATATTGTGAGCTGTTCATCTATCGATCCTCTGTATGGTATTGAAAAAAGTGACAAGAGCCCAGTGAAAACAACTTTCAGGAAAAAGTTTCAGAAGAAAATATTCAATATGTTCGGAAATTCCAAGAATTTAGCACGAGATTTCTCAGATAATAGATTTAATCATCTTTATGCTTCTTCCCGATGTTCTAAGCGTGTGTTTATGGGTTGCAGAAAAAGAAAGTCAGTAATCTTACCAGACTCACCTGTTAAGACATATGTTGATTCTAAGCATCTTTTGCCAACTGGTTCCGGATATAATCCTCAAAATCATGTTCGCCGGAGAGAATTTACAGAGGTTCTGAAAAATTTAACTTGTGAAGGATGTGGACAACAGTTTAAAACAATAATTATTCTAGAAAGACATGTAAAGCATTGTGATAAGAAGGAGAAATTCAAGAATGTTCAACCAATGGCTTGTCCTCTGGATGAATACTTAGAGAAAAAGAAGAACATGTGTTTATATTGCAACAAAAATTTTACTTACACCAAAAGTTTACTGAATCATTTCCAAGACTTCTGTCCTGTGAAAAAATCCAAACTTGATAAAGGTGAACTTACAGAAGTGGAGAAACTGAAAGAAGCAGAAGTTATAGAGAGAATTCATAGAGGGGATGAAGAAAAGGCTTTAAAGCTGAAAGAATTGGAAAATCGTCCTAAGAGGAAAATTTCGTGGCAGGTTGGCAGAAAGTCGAAAAGGAAAGGTCATTCTTGGACAAATATAAAGAAAAGAAATCAACTTAAAGCTATGAAGGAAAGCATTGAAGGTGCTGAGGAGCTTGATGAGGATGGTAATGATATTGAAGATGTTGATGAGAACAGTAGTGAGTCTGATGAGGAAATTGACCATCTTGGTGCTTCATCTAACAGTTCAGGAAGTGTTTTTGATGATAATAATGGGAATAATGTAATGGAGACTGATGCTATTGCAAGTATGGACAAAGACAGTCTGAAACATGATGAAGAGAATGCATCAAAATCTTCTGTGAAAATAAACAAAGGTTATCAAGATAAATCTGTTACGATTATGGAGGACAATAACCAGAATACTGGTGATTTGACAGTGAAACCTCATGTAGATGTGCCAAAGCTTGAAATGAATAGCAATGTTGATCAAGCTATAGAAGATAGTAAAATGGACACTGCTAAAGCTTTACTGGTTACAGGCAATGTGGAGGGAACAAATGAGACCATGGATATTCATGAAGAGTCTGAGGAAACTAGTAAGAATAATGACACCTCAGACATTGCTGTAACTGAGAATGAAAATCAGCCTGGTACATATTCCATAGGTGACACTTCATTAAATTGTACTGCAAGGTATAAAGTGTATAATGTTCAACCTCCCAACAAATATAGACCAATACGACCAAAACCAGCATTATTTCAGTGTCTTTCTGGACAGCTTACAGATAATAGTGCTCCAGTTATTATGGCAAATTCTGCAATTGTGGCGGAGCAAAATCTCCATTCCTCTCTTCATGCTTGTGGTTCAAGTTCAAAGGATTCAGTTGTTGATTCAGAACAAACTGTTGAACAGTGCAATGAAAATAAATCAGAATTAGTTGATTCAGCAGAAATTACAGGAAAACGTAAGAGAAAACAAGTGGGAAAAGTGGAAGAATTCTTGAAAGCTTTTAGAAAAAAGAATAAGAAGAAGTCTGAAAACTCCAGTGAATTTGAAAATGTTGGACAATCTACTCAAAATGCAGTTTTTACTTGTGAAAGTGAATCTTCAGGTAATGGAAGTGGACAGTCAAGTGATCTCAGTGCTGTTAAAGACTATGATAAAGAAGCAAGAAATGAGAATGTATTGTCTAAATGTTCAACAAATGACTTGGACAATTCTGGGTTTGTTTCTTTTGACTTACCATCTGGGACATCTCCGCCAGTAGTTGTTCGTAAACGTGGACGTCCAAGAAAAGAACATAAAAGTGTTCCTCCTAATAAAAAACTTGGCAGACCTCCGAAACTTTTTCCATCTATAAAGTCTGCTGTAGTTCCTAATATGCTTAAAAGAAGAGTTGGAAGACCTCCAAAACTAAAACCTGTCGAAGGTCTCAATATTAAGAAGCTGAATGAGTGTGAAGCTCTAATTCCAGATGTAATGACCAATCCTGCTTTAACTTTTACTCATCTTATGAAAAATGGTGACATGAAGTATTCTGGTGTTGATAATAGCAGATACACTGATGATAATGAGTTTGCAGAAGAAAAGGCTGATATTTGTAAAATTGATAACAGCAAGTCCAGCACTGAGATTTCCAAACATGAGGAAAGTGTACAGGTATGTCAGATAAATGGTGATCAGAATTATAATGAACTTTCTGTAGAAAAAGTTGAAAAATGTTTGAATAATGAAGAAAGGGCAGATAAAGATGTTGCTGATGATGAATTGGAAGATAATTGCTCTGATCCCTCTACTGAACCATTTTCTGAAAGTGTTGCAGAGCTCGATGAACTGAGTGAAGAAATGCCTGAATTAGAACCTGTTGGTAATAGTAATGAATTTGAGTGTCTAAATGATACAGAAGCCACTACTAATAAATTGAGTAGTTGCCCCAGAGAGACTAATGATAAATTCAATGATAACAATAAAGAGAGTTTAGATGAAATCGATGGTAGTGTAAACTCCAATGAAAACGTTTACAATACTGTGCAAAGTTATTATGCACCTGAGTCTGATATTAAACCTGACAGCAAGGACGATCTACATGGAGTTGATAAAATTAAAAGAAGTAATCCTGTTGAAGATATTGGGTCTACAGAGTCGGAGGAAAATCCTGAAAGTGATTATAAGACTGAATCAGAGTTTGAAACCATGACTGAAGAAGAAGATGCCTGTGTAGTAAAGAGAGATGATAAAGATGAAGATCTAAATGAAATTTTGAATGAGTCAAGCAGTGAATATGTGGATAATATGACAAAGTCTGAGAAAATGGAAAGTGTGAAATTTGATGAGAAAATAGACAACATGGAGGACTTTGCTAGATTCGAACCTGTACTAAGTCCAAGTGAAAGAGTCAAAATGAATAAAAGAAGTTGTAAAAAAGATGTGGAACTCACTTCTCCTGTTTGGATGAAAAGAACTAAACTTTACAAAGGTAAAGGAGATAAAAAGATTGAGGGTGATACTACATCAGACAGTGATGCTTCATGTAAATCTCATGGTATGGATAAAGATAAACTTATTGCTAAAGTTTATTCAAAGACTTCATCTGATGTTTCACCATCCAAGAGTGTAGTAGAAGATGGTCCCCATCAAAAAGGAAGGAAAAGAAAGTGTTTAGATTTTAATGAAACTGAATTAAACAAATCAAAACAACAGAAAAGGGAAATAAAACAATTTCCTAAAAAAAATGTAAAAGGAAAGAAATGAATTAATCAAGTGAGTTTATTTAATGTGCTGACTTTGTGCTAGTGTGTTCAGTCCATATTGTGTGTTTAAATAACCAATAAACTTGTTCTTAAGTATGTGTATAATGAAATCAGAAGATTCTGCTGTCTTTTAAAAGAGGATTGTTGATAATTGTTGCTAATAAGATGCAAAAATATCAGCAATAATAAACAAAAGGAGATCTCATGCATCAGTGCTGTTCATTGAAGTTTTTTCAGTCCTGAACAAAATTATGTTCACTATCATTTCTTCTGGATGTTTTATCTATGTGTTCAGATGCTATTAACTGTAACTTTATTTTTTGTCAGTGTCTTCCTACAGTTCTATATTGTTTTGCAATTTTAGTGATCAAAATGAAATTTTACTTGATGATGATTAAATTCTGTTATCTTTGGCTTTGTGCATTTGTATATTACTTTATAACAATCATTTTCATTGTAAATTATTATTCATTATTTATTCAAACTTACATACAGCATTTGAGTATTATTTTTAACCCAAGTGTGTAGTATTGTTTTGCATTTATTGCTTTGTGTTCAATTACTTGAGTTATCTAAGCAATCCTTACATGAGTTTCTGAATGACTAAACAATGATTTTAGAGCATATTTGTATATATTTATTTATTGTTGTATATTCAATTATTAAATCTGACCTGTTTGTCTTATTGTGGTATGAGTACAGTTCATCTTTACATTTTTGTCATTACAGATTCTAATGTATATATTTAACACTTCAATAAATTTTCCATTACATTTTTGTTGTTTATATTTTAATGTTATGAATATTTAATTGAGGCAATTAAATGCTTAAAACGTTCAAAAATGACTTCTTATTTTGCATGAAATGACTGTATTTTGTGATTTTTGGCCAATCTGACAAAATTTTGACATTTTAATGTCTGCTTTGTTGTATCTGCCATTAGATAAGTAAATGTAGTTTTGTGCATTGATTATAATGGTATTCTTTTCGCTTGTGTGGCTTTATTTTGAATTGGTTAATATTTTTTCAGAAAGAAATTTCCTGATGGGGCTAAAAATCACATTATCAGGCATAAATATCCTATGATCAAACAATATCACATAATCAGACACATTAATTACAAAATCAAGCTCAAGATATCCAAATATGTTTTTGCTAGGAGATCATAATATTGGTGATTATTTCTGGAGATGGAACACCTTGAAAAGTCTATTTAACTTGTGGTCTGTAAATCAGAGAAGGGACACAAAGGACCATAAAATGTAATACTTTCAACCAAGAAGAAACTTGTACCTTGCTTACTGGGTGGATCATACACACACTTCATAGGTACTTGTCTTGGTCCTGAATTTTTTTTGGGGGGGGGTATTGATTTTTTTCAATTCTTAACATGTAATAATATGACAATTAATTACAATTTCTACTGAGTACAATATGGTATTATTTATGTATTTATTTATTTATTGTTTACATGTATTGTAAATTCAATGAGAGTTTGCATGCACTTATACATTATCACATATATAGGAAAAAACATATTCTGTACAAATACCTTCAAACACATGCATATGCACATCACACTATACACTTTTGTGCACACAAATACGCAGTATGCATACGTATATACATATATTTTCACATGCACAAAAATAAAATGTACGAATACCTCCATACATATTCATATACATAATTAGTGTCTAAAAAGAAAAAAGATCATTCAGTGAGAGAAAAAAAAACGTAATTTAATTAAGGTGTCATAAAAGTCTATTCTGTTAAAGCACAAGAAAAGTAGATTGGTTGTTGTACAACAGATAATATCAAGTGCCATGGTTGTTTAATTTCTGTAAAGATGCTAGTGTAAAAAACAAACATTTGATTTGGTGATTATGGGCACTTGATTTAAATTGATGTGTATATATAAAGTCCCCAAATAATGTGACAGTGTATAAGTTTTGACCACAGATTTCATTTTAAAACTAATTTAAGATATCATCTTATTTGTAATATTGATACGTTGCTGTTGTATCTGTAGAAAAATTAATTTAGCATCAATGATAAAATGCATGTAATTGTACCGAAAATATTCTTGTTAATTATTGTAGCGTCCATGTGTCAGGTACGACGCATTTATCAATTCATGCTAATAATGTCCGTGTGATAAGTGACTAGGGTTCATCAGAAGTGACAAAGCAACTCGGATAATATCTTAAACCTTTAAACTATTTGTTCACTTTGAGTTCACAATGATGCTGCAAAAAGAGGGGAAAGAGTCCCTCTCGAGTGTGCATTCTCTGATATCACTGAATTATCAATATTTTACAAATAAGTTTTATTGATACAGTTATACACCTCAAAGTATGAAATTCACGGAAGCCTATAGGGCCATTTTGTCTCAGTACTTAAGTATAAGGAATTAGGTCTTACCTGTTTTTTTTATTTGTTAGCTATTATCTGTTTGGAAAGAAATTGGCAGAAACAAACATGGCCAAAGTCTACAAGATGATATTTAAGCCTTGTCTTTCAGTTCTGGAGATTTTCCAAGAGATTTTCTATAATTATATATAAAACTGACTAGTCTCGAAGCAGGGCCGATTTGACCTTGGGGGTTGAAAAAACTTGATAAAGGTCCACTAGGTTATCATACATGTCCATAATCTTGGCCCTGTACCAGTTCTGGAGAAGATTTCGTTAGATTTTCCTACATAATTCAATGTAAAACTGATAATCCCAGATGCGACGGCTTAGCAAAGGACTGGCATTCCAGTGAGATTTTTTCGAGTGTTTGGCCGAAAATATTCGAAAATGTAATAATCTTGGTGATGTATTCATTTGTGTTGATCTCAATGCATGCACTGGTAAGCTGCTTGATTTTATAGAACCTTCGGAGCTGAATATGTACACTTATTCCTCACGCTGATGTTTCAGCTGAAAAGCTCCAAAGACGACACAACAAAGATTTAAATAACTTTAGAAGTAAATTACTAAACTTATATAAAGAGAACAGCATATGCATTGTTAACGGTAGATTGGATTAGGGTAATTGTACTTATAATTCTGTATTACGCAACAAGAATATACCGTGTCTAGTTGATTATCTTGTCACAAACATTGAATGTTTTTCTTGTGCAAATGACATGTGTGTGTTAGACATGACGGAGTTTTCCGATCACTGTCCTCTCACGTTTTCTATCAACTACAACGTTGGTATGTTTGTCCATAATGATTTAGCGTATGACAAAATTGTCTGTGATAACTCCCGTAATGAAGAGTTTTTAAAAATTTTGAAATCGAAAATCTATAAATTTCAATCAAAAACTGAATTCACTCAAACGAAAAGACGAGCGAAACCAAAATTTGTTAATTCCGAAAAGTGAAAATTAAGTACTTTGAGCAAACAATCTCCCAGGCAATTTTGGAATTACGTTAATAATTTCGCCATAAAAATAATTATTCTGTTGAAAATGTATCTGTTGATTATTTTATGGATTACTTTGATCATATTTCTAACGAGCCGTTTGGTAATTTTACTAATTTTGATGTCATACATGTTGACAGAGAGAATCCCATCTTGAGGATCTTGACTAGCCAATATCGGTCGATGAAATTCTTAAAACTACATCTATGCTGAAACGTCATTAAAGATGTGATAGTGAAAATATTAGGGGTGTAACAATACGGTAAAAACCGTATTGCAATATCTTGCGATACGTATTGTTTTTCAGGCAGAAAAGCGAAGCAGGAATTGATGCACACGCATCGCCTTAAATGGATCAATATTATATATACATGTATTTATATATGAAATTCAAATGTAGTTTCAAAGTGAAATAGCGTTTAATTGATGAGCAAATCAAATGCACAAGTTAACTTTTAAAAGTTAATAATGGAGGCAGAATGGAGAGAAAATGATGATGATGATGATTGTAAATTTGTCTTATTTCTGAGATATTTTCATCGGTAGCGTCCCGTTGACTACAAAAACCGGTTCAGAGAAAAACGAACCGGTAAAAAAACAAAAACGTCAGAATTCATATTGCAATATTCACCGGTATATCGGTTAACTGTTACACCTCTAGAAAATATAGTGCAGATTTTTTTCATAGATGCCAAGGAGATTATGTCACCATATTTATGTTCAATTTTCATTTTTATTTTTGACAATGGTACATATCCAAATATTTGGTTCAAGGGTACTATTGTAACCATATTTAATAAAGGAGATAAAAATAACCCTGCAAATTACCGTTGAATCACTTAAATCAGTATTATTGGGAAAAGTTTTCATTATTATTGATAAATCGCATAAATAAATGGTGTTAATCAGAAGGAAAATTCAACGATTGTCAGTTTGGTTTTAGAGATGATCGTTCGACGCCTGATGCTTTTTTTCTGTTACACTCTATTGTTTAAAAAGTTTTAAGTAACAAATCTAAATTATTCTGTGTATTTATTGATTACCAATGTGCATTTGACTCTATAAATAGAAATTCATTGTGGATAAAGTTATTACAATCAAATATTAGTTGCAAAATTGTAAATATTTTGAAATGTATACATCGCAATGTACAATCTTCTGTTAAACTGTCTAATATAAATACATGTATGTCGGATTTTTTTCGACGTTACTATTATTATTGATTTAAAACGAGGAGAGCCATTGTCTCCCCTGTTATTCATTTTGTTCATAAACGATACTGTTGAATACTGTTGATTTTAATTTGTTGGCTGAAAATGATTTGCAACTTTTGTCTATGTATATGATACTGTTTGCAGACGACATTGTTATGTTTACAACTTACCCCACCAGTTTACATTCTCAATTAGACAATACAGCGCAACCTCTCCAAAGCAACACACTTTGGGAGACGCAAAATTATGTCGTTGTTGAGAGTCAAATAGTCAAATTGTACAGTGGGGAAAAAGCATGCTGTAGTTGAAGGGAGGTTATCGCTCAAGAGAGGGCCGGTCGGGAGAAGTTGCACTGTGTTTATAAATATCCTGAAAAATGGGGTCTTACGATTAGTGTTTCAAAGACTAAAATTTATGCATATGAGAAACGTATGCAGCTACAATATCCAGAGTTTTTCATTAATGGCGAAAAAATAGAAACGAGTAGACGGTTTTACTTATTTGGGTGTTAAATTTGTTAGCAATGGCAACTTTTCTGCTGCAGTTAAAGCTCTAAAAAAACAAGCTCCTCGTGCCTACCACAATTTGCTTTTTTATTCAATCAGGTAAACTTTGATTTGAAAACAAAATTAGCTCTTTTTGATAAAATGATAGTCCCAATTATTTCATACGGGTCAGAGGTGTGGGGTATACATAATTTCAAAGAGGTTGATAAACTACATGTTAAGTTTTGTAAGACATTGTTAGGAGTTACTAACCAGGCACCGAACATGGCAGTATACAGTGAATTGGGAAGGTTTCCGCTATCGATTATTTGTAAATTACGATCCATTAAAATTTGGTTAAAACTCATGAAGAACTTTGACTCCTTATATTCCATGTGCATTGATTTGTGTAATAATTGTAACGGTGTGACCTAGGCGTCTCGCCTAAATTCTGTGATCGATCATCTTGGTTTTACGCATAATCGGCAAAATTTTATTGCTGACATTAACTATTATCCTTTGATAAAAATTAGAATTCATTACCAATTTATACAGGAATGGCACGGCTCAATCAATTCTATGCTGAAACTATTTTGTTATTGTAAATTCAAAACAAATTTTGAATTTGAAAAATATCTCAATATTATCACAAATGATAGTCTAAGAGAACAACACTCCAGATTCCGACTAAGTAATCATAATTTAGAAATTGAATCTGGTAGGATTGCTGGGATAGAACGTAATCAGAGAGAGTGCAAATGTTGTAGCCGAAATACTGTGGAAATATAACAGTAGTAAAACGATCTATAATATAACCAGGTTTTTTAGAAAGTCATTTAAAGTGAGAAAAAACACTTTGGATAAATCTTAACTTTTTTGTTTTTATTTTGGAATTCGTATCATAAAAATGTATGTATACCATATTGCAAATTTACTGAACTTAGTTTATGTTGTATTTTGTACTGTGTAGTCTTTGCCATAGTATGTAAAGTATGTAAATGGCTAAAGGCGTTGTAAAGCCACTTTTTGCGAACGAACGAATGTTATTTCAAAACAACTATGAACAGTATTAACCTAGCCTGGGTTAGGGTACCACATTTAAAGACATGTGCCTTGAGTTTGACTGGAAATAAATACCAGCCTGTCCAGACTGGGACTGTCTACATTAAATAAGAAAGTTAAAGAAACCTTTACCTTTATAATTATACTGAGAGCACTGAGGCTCAGCAGCCTTATTACTTTGCATGCAATTACAAATTACACTTTAACCTATGTACAAGTACTTTCAAGCATTCTGTTTTAAAAACAGTTATATTGGTATTCGTGATTTAAGTTTGCAATTTTTAAAATGACTAGTTACATGAATAACAACTTATAACAATGAAATAATAATAACGAAATGCCAATTTTCCAGATAGCATTTCCCTTTTATAAGATTAATTGTGATTGGATGATATTGCCTCAAAAAGGCAAGAAATTGCCAGTCTCCCATGAATGTAGCCGCATAGTGTACTCTGATGCGAGTGGTTCTGGTTTTGCCGTATATGAAATTCAAACCTATACAAGAGTAGTGCACAGAACTTGGGGACCTCGCGAAGGGGCTAAATCGTCAACTTGGCGGGACTTTGTGTGGTTAACTTGTGTTAGATTCTTTGGTAAATCCTTTTAGAAATCAAAGGTTAAATGATTTAGTGACAATGTAGGTGTTTGCATTATAGTATCTAAAGGCTCCATGAAGACAGAACTACAGAATATAGCTATAAAGATATTTAATGGATGCCTTGAAAATTCTATTCATTTATCAAATGAATGGTTACCTCGAGAGAAAAACTCCTTAGCTGATTAGTTTTCAAAAATGTGGAAAAAGATGATTGTGGCATTTCATTCCATGCACCAACATTGCTTACATGCGCAGTTTTAACAGGTCATATTATTGATAAATTCTGATGGGCTTCAGAGCGAGAACGCTTAGTTTGCCAAGTCGTTTTACGTTGCACCTTATCTAGCCTCTTTGATACAAACTGCTAATAGTCCAAGTCCAGTAAGCATTAAGTATTTTCATGATTTATTTGAACTACAGACACCTACTGATTCTTGTTTAGTATGTAATATGTTAATTGCTGCAAGAAGGAAAACTTGCTTAACTTATTAAGCGCATTGAGCCTCTGCAGTATTTCTATCAGATCCACGCACATATTTTTTCAGCCACACGCTTAAAGAGTACATTCATGCTGCACAAATGAGAAAACAGCCCTCTTTAGAGCCACAAATCTCTTACGAGACTTCTACTTCTGCTGTCAATCAGTCACATAAATCCCATCCCACCCCCCAAAATACTATTGCAAAATATTATGTCCGGTAGAGAGGCTTAAAGTGTTTCCATTTCTCGGGCTTTGCATACGAGTACATCAAGGACTTTGATACAGTTAAGGACCATTCTCTTAATTCAGTCAGTACGTCCCTCTGCTATACCAATAAATCAATAGTGCTTCCTTAATTGTCAATGATTACACTGGAATTCCATGAACTTTCATATCTGATCCACATACAACAATGCCAGTCACTTGTGGAGCAGTTGTTCTTATTGGCATCTTTGGTGTTACATATTTTCAAAGGTATCGCCAGTGTTGTAGTATACAGCTGAAATCTGTGTTATGTGAGGAACGGTACTACCGCGAACTGAAAATAAATGAAATATGATAGAAAATAGGTAAATGACAAATGGACATAAATATTATGAAAGACTGTCAAAGTAATATAAATTTTATTTTGTTAGAACAGAAATTCTATAGTCTAAAGTGTAACCTCTACAGAGTGGGATCTACAGGTCAAAAGGTCGTGAGTTCGAACCCTGGGCGCAGCATATGTTCTCCGTGATGATTTGATAGATTATATCACATTTAACATCATTCATCCTGCACCTCTGCCTCATGTGGGGAAGTTGACAGTAAATTATAGAGAATCCAAGACCGCCATTACATGACTGAAATACTGTTGATAAACAGCACTAAACCCAAAAAACAAACAAACAAACAAATAAATCTATAAAGAGGTCCTCTAAAGAGAAACAACCACTTTACAATGAAAGTAACACAAACCAAAAATGGTGTTTCTCTGCAGATGTTGTACATTTTAGGACTAGACTTCTAACAGTCTTGTGCTCTTTACAGTGATACATGACCTGTCATAGTAGTTCATCAAATCATTGTAATAAAATAAAAGCAATAATTACTTAGGTCAGTGGTTTCCAAGTAGAACATAACTAGAGAGGCTTGGTCTGATGGCTTATGAGTCACAGGTCTGAAGTCTCCTCGAGGAATGGCAACAGGGTGTTTCACCACATCAACATCTTGTTTATGACCAATACCTAAAACAGAAATAAAAAAATACATTGATTTTTTGTTAAGACCAACAAAATAACAGCTTCCTTTTTTATGATTAGAATCTTGCATCAATGCATGTACTGAGGTACATATTAGGTCAAACAAAAATAAAAGAATTTAGTTTGGTCTTTGAAAATAATCGTTGTTACTGCAGGGGCAGCTGTATATTGCCACATTTAGTTTCTAAAGTTTATGATAGGGGAACAGTGGCTTCGCGGTTAATGTATCTGTCACTCTTCCCATGAATTGTGAGTTTGAGCTACCATGTTTTAACATAAGACACCAGTACTGGTTAAACCAGGAAACGGAACTGAGACAGATTTACATATGCCCATAGCTTTCATTACAATTGAGTCAGAATAAATTAGTTTATTCTTAAGTTTATAACAAAACTAGATGAGTTGGTAGGAACCTGATTGATATGAAATTCCCTCTAAAACTTCATGAACACCCTGGGTGATTGCTTGTTCCTGCTAAGTATAAGACATCTACGCTTTGATGAAGGTAACTGCGACCTATCTGATGACATCTTTCTCTTTTGGGTAGAGTTTTCAGCATATCCAACTGTATGTATTCTGGGTGACAATCCAGCTGTTTTGTTTGCCTACAAAAATTGTAATGTGTATACTTACATAGCAAGTAAAACAAGGTGTCACATGGAGAAGTTTGTTTGAGAAATCTTTTAAATGCTATTTTGACCAAATACAAATTAACTTGTGCAAGTATTGTGCTGTCATTCAACTTTTAACTATATTTTTAATATTTTTAAGTAAATCATCATGTATTTAGTGCAATAATATGACATGATATAACTGACATCAAAATTTGAACTTAAAACAGTGGATCACCAGGAATAGCTAAACAGGAACATTTGTTTAATGGAAAAAACACTGTAGTAAACTTGGAAACTGCAACAACTGAACTCCATCTATAACAAGTAAAGGTGCAAGCTCAAAACAACTGAACTATAACAAAACAACAAACATTATAGAAAATAACATGAATAATTCATTAATCAAAACATACATAATTCATTAATTTAATTTGCCTTTTGATTCCTTCAGTATATGATCAAAATAATCAATTTCAAGTAAACACGAAATTTCTAAGTTTGGTATACAGCCTATTGTGAAATACAAAATTATTGTGTTCTGCCAAATTACCTTATACATTTTGCATCATACTTTCATTTCATAATAATTTTAGTTATAATAATCTTGATAAAAAGTATAATAAATCAACAGAATAACTACAAAAAAGTAACACAACAGAATAAAGCGACAAGTCATTTTGTTGGCAAGTTGTAAAAAAAAACATTTTGTAACACTTTGTGCACTAAAAATATGAACTGTCCCTTTTAAAGAAACATGCAAAGTTCTGTGTACATACCTGAACAATGTAGTTTCTCCCTTCATTGATGAAAGCAGATGTGGCATGTACACGGTGGTTGAAGGATTCTGAGTTACCATAATGTAGTGATTTTGGTGCCCGAAGAGCTACTTCTCTATTATCGTGCTCACACTGCTGGTTCGAACCAAGGTCAGCATACTGTACAGTATTTGATATTAGGGGTTGAAAAATGTCCTCAAGTCTGAATCGTAGGTGATCACCTTTCAGAGGACCCCTACCAAATCGTTTTTTCAGTGTTAAATTTAGGTTTCCTTTCAGTCCAGCTAAAAGGGTATTATCCCCATCGCCTTCTAAATACTCAATTGTTGTCCCTTCTTCTAATAGCTCCTTAACCCCCTGCTCATCACTGACACTTTCCATAAGTCTCTCACTTCCACTGTGCGTATGAACACACCTATGTTTCCTAACCTGGTCTATTACGCTTCCACCATTAACATGTCCTGCAAGTTTGGTGGCTTTCTACAATCTTTAGCACTTTCTTTCCATATTTGGCTTTTCCCATGAAGAATGTGTGAGCTGTAGAAAAACAATGCAACAATTTGTGTTTAAAGGTAAATTAGTCATGTAAAATTAGCAGTTATGAGTTCAAATAAAAAAAACAATAATGTCACAGAGTGAAAAAAATAACAAGAAGATTGGGGTTCGAACTCGGACCTTCATATTACTGTTTAAGTCCTCTACCAACTGAGTTTTAGGGCTTCCATTTTATTTCCTCATCCTTTAAGTAATCAAGCCTGTACCATGATATGCTTATCCGATATATTGATATCTTCCAGTTTCTTACTGGATAGAGGATTAATGTAAATTGTCTCAGAGCTATTCAGTCAGAATCACATGTTTGGTCCAAAATGTCACAGTGTTAGACAAGTGCACAGCCAGACCAAAGATCTAACCTCAAATTACTATGCTTATGCCCTACCAATTGAGGTATCTAGCATCTTTCCTAATAAATCATAAATTTTAGTTTTAAACATACAAGTATTAATTTGCTAGCAGTATCTCAAATATATATATGGTGGTACTGAGGAAATAAATCATTTTCACTTACAAGTTAAGCTGTCAAATCCTCTTTTGTGCCATGCTGTGTCTACTGCACTGGACATATCACTACGATTCTGACAGGGAAATTTTGGAGACAGCAGTAATCTACTTTGAGGTTTCACAAGTAGGCGTGGACCACTTCTCAGCTTGCTTTCAACTTCTGTCTGCCTTTGAGTACTGTGAAAATAAAAGTATATCTCAATAACATTTTCAGGATTTTTTTATGATTTATCATTTATTTTATATACTGTATTCTCATGAGAAACTGATCTCATATGACAAAAAAAAACCATTTCAACCAGACTATAAAACAGCTATGGTCAAATTTTCTATAAATTAAAAAGAAACAAATGTCAGCTAAAAACGATTATAAAAAATTGCAGTTTTCATCTACACATACACTTACTGTTTTTTATACATCTTTGTTTGATGCAGACTCATAACTTTTGAGGCGGGTCCATCAGAATCTTCTGTATCTGACCAATCACTGTCCTTAACAGCATTTGACTGAAGAATTGACCTTGAATAAAAATATATATACTTGTTATAGCAAGACATTCATATAAAAGCAGCAATCCAAAATGCTGTATATAACTGAAAAATTGTTGAAAAATGGCGTTAAACCCGAGTGACAGTAAGTCACATAAAAACAAACAAACAAATACACGATGATTTAAATAACTGCACATTGCAATGCAGATATTTGTTATAACCCAATCTGAGCTACCGATCTTGAATTTACAGGTAGCCTGGTGGGCTTACGTCAATATTTTTTGGTAGCCCAGCGGAAATTTATGGAAGCCTGCTGGCACCAGGCAATGAATTTATCCAACACTGACAATGGTATATACTGTAACATGCATTAATCATTTTAATTTGCTTACATTAAGTATCTTCGCAAGTTCTTGTTGATTTTTAAATTTGCTCTCAATAATTAGCTTTATTTTAAGTCTTTTAAACTGAGCTCATTATGTCTCGGAGAATCCATTGTGGTTAAAATGAAGGCTGTAATTTCGACAACTTGATTAAAAGATACAAGGTAAATGACAGCATTACAAACAATAAGTGTAAAAAAAATACATCCTATAGTTGGCCTCAAATTTGGAAATTCTGTAACAATAGCATTTCCTTTATATATACCTGGACAATTTTATCCGAAGTTGGGCCAGAAAAATAGCCCTGTTTATGATTACTCATCCAACAATTCTTTTGTATCAATCCTGAAGTTTTTAACAGTAAAATTCAAAGTACAAGTACATGGGAATGTCTGTCTTGTTTTTTTCAATGGTGCTGAGAGAAGTTTGTCAACCTACTTTCCTTTATTTGTTTGATCAAGTAACCCTAAACATGACAATTTATTTCTAGCCTAGCATATATGTCTATTTATCTCCCTTGGGTACTAAACAATATGTAGCGGGTCTGCCTAATTGAAGACCTACATGAAATTGAAGACCCATGGAAGACCTACGGAAGACCTACACAAATACAGTATATATACATCAAAACTAATGTTATTTTCGTGTTCAGCATCATCAAAATATGCATAAATGATTAAAAAAATGTTTAAAAGTCATCTAAAAAGGATTTTGAAAGCATTTATTGTGGGACTATTTTCTACCGAACGCGCGGAGGAAGACAACTATTGTGAAGAGTCGACGTTTCGTTTAAACGCCAGTTCGTCCAGTCACCTGTTTTAACGCATGTTCATATTCATTTAAATTTAGTAACACCTTTGTATGTGTATAATCATTATAAAAATGTACAGCACGTATGAAAGATACAGTATAGCTATTAATCCAATCATTTTATATTTAATTAAAATAAATACATATTAAAAGAACAATATAGATTTTCCTTCTGAAGTTGGTAACAAAATTAGACACACGCACAAACATTCATAAAAATAGCCTTAAAATGTTTTTATAAGAAAGGGTATATCACTATAAATAAATGTTTAAGAGAGAGAATGCTCTCACATACGGGAATATTCCTGAGGCGAGGGTAAACTAACTCAATAACAGCACGTAAGGAATTAATTGAACGTATATTAGCGCATGAATGCAAAAATACACGTAACTTTGTTTCTGTATGAAGTTTAATTCAAGACGATGAAAACAAGAGTAATGGCCGATGGGCACTCTTAATAATAAAGTAATTATTTGTATTATTGTGCATGTTAATAAATTGTAGACTGATGTATACGGGAAAAGTAGCTTCGATCGTGCACGTAAAATTTCATCCATTTTGCTGATAATAAGTTGTTTAAATATTATGCTAAACATCGTTACGTTATGTAAGGAAATGTCAACTTTTGGTTTCAAATAATTAATAACAGAGATGTATGCTATTCAAGTTATTCGATTTACGTGATCAAAATGGTAGTTTTATAAACATAAGACTTCGATCGAACATTTGTAAAATTCCATAAATTGTGTGATTTAGCTAAGAAGAATACTACGGTAGTATGCTGTGAATAATATCCTTAGGCAATGAAATTTCACAGTGATAATTAGATGCTTGTATATTTCATCTAACACCACATCGCCACCGGACAATAGGTCAAACAGCAGGTGCCAATAACAATCGCTTATTAACGCGTGCAATAAACCAATATGCATCTGGACCCATTAATTATGTGCCATCTTTTGAAAAAAAACAAAGGTGTTAAATGAATTTTTGCTGATGATTGCTTAAATAAGAATAAATAGGTTCCACGACAATGCAACCTTTGTTATTTATTATTGAGAAAGTGTTAATTAGCAAATTTGTTACCGTGTGCCAAAAAAATGCGTTTAGCGAGAAGTTTTTCCTTTTGATCATTTGTAATTAAATTGTTGCAAATTGCTTGGAAACAGAGAGAAGTTGATTGGTACCGTTATCTTTTGATCATTTGTTATTAAAATTGTTGTAAATTGCTTGGATGACAAACTGCTACCAAGATTCGTTATATAAGGGATTTTTTTATAATCATGAAACACTTACAAAACTTAACAAATTCAATTCTACACATGGTGAAGGAAAGTACACCGGCTTCAGTACCTAAAAGAAAACCAAAAATTCAAGTCACTTCACTCCCAGACTAGAGCTAAAAGCTGCCCTTGTAAACTTAGGCTTGGTTTTTAATCTTGAGAATATTCTCAATCCAAGCGGGGCTGTAAAAAGCTCAGTCTACCAAGCCTTGGAAAAATACATAAAATCTTGTCAGATGACAAATAAAATCTAAGGCCCCAGGTCCAGACATGTGTGCACAGGCAGCCCAACTGTTGTGGTTCCTGCATTAAAGATAAAGTATCTTTTTTATTTTTTTTCTTTTTTTTATTTTAAGTGGTCCTTGTTGACACATGAGTTATTTTAAACATGTTGACATTTATTTTAGTATAATAACAAACTATTCTAAGGAATAATCCATTTTTAACAACATGATACCC